>CM040399.1:12431386-12913886 GCA_022702515.1 Ilyophis sp. 1 JC-2022 | reverse complement strand
GTAAAAGTACCAGAAAATAAGATATCAAGAGTCTTTTGATGTTGTTGGGTCACATACATCAGGAAGTAATGGCATGCAAAGGATATGCGACCAATTTTATATATAAATGCAGGGGTGCCAATAATTGTGGCACATGTGGTTTTGTTAAAAATAATTATTTCTTGATGAGGGATTTATTTTTTCTCATAATAAATTAACTTCAATTAAAGGTTGGATTTTTCACATTTTTTCAGTGTGAGATTAAGCTAATTCACCAAACCGTACATTTTTTATAACCCTTTTTACTCATCATTACCAGGGATGCCAATAATAGTGGAGGGTACTGTATGTGTGCGTGCGTATATGTGAGCGCGCATGGATCCGTGCATGTGCGTGCGTGCGTCGGTGTGTGTGAATGCGCGTGTGTGAGTACGTGCGTCTGTGTGCATGTGCGAGTGCATGCGGCGGTGTGTGTGTGAGTGTGTGCGGCGGTGTGTGTGCGTGTATGAGTGCATGCATCGGTGTGTGTGTGTGTGAGTGCGCGTGTGAGTGTATGAGTGTGTGTGCATGTGTGTGACTGCGTGCGTCGGTGTGTGTGCATGTGCGTGTGTGACTGTATTTTTCCTCTCTGTTCCTCTCCATGTTGGCGTTTGGTAGCAGTGGCCTCATCCCTCCCGCAGGTATTGTCCCAGGATGCAACGCCCCACCTGACGACAGGCTCGGCAAACCCCACAGAGGACCGGCTCAACAGGCAGGAGTAAAACAGGCTCACTGCACTGTCATCTCACTAATTAACTGTCACCGCACAATTAATTCAGCCATTCCTCGCTCCGCGAGAAACTAAACACGTCCTCGAAACACTGTTTAGACAGAGCTTGCCGGTCTGCATCCATTGCATTCCAGACATGTGGATATCTAAAAAAAAATTTAAATAAAAAGCCAACGCTGACCCAGAGTTTGCATGGAAATGACAATTTTAATGTTTTCTGAAGTAGACACGCAGCAGGTCTTGAACCTGTTTACCAGCGTGCCCTTGCATGCCAATCCTCCCAATCCGCCAACCTCCGCCTCCCTCTACCTGACAGTAAGAAAGGAAGCACTTTTATCTGCACATTTTTCATTTAAGGCACTGCGCCTGTATGTGAATAAACAAGCAGAAGAGTATTTCAGTGCGAGCGTTCTTTTTTTAAGCATTTCATTTTTCTTAAAATGTACACGCCTGAAACTGAGCACATTTTGGAATGAAATTCATATATTCAGTTTGTTCCACACACGAAAAAAAAAAAAACATTCAGATAGGTTAATATCATCTAATATTCATGTATTCAGCGCGATTCCTCCTGCTAAAATGATCTCTTTTCCATCAGCGGGCCCTGTGCCCGGCGGACCCCACCCCCGGCTCCTCACCTATTGCTGGGCCGCGCCTCGGCAGAAGAGCGGACTCGACTGCAGTCTGAGCCGGGACGCGCGATCACCGCCGGGCAAACGCACACAATCACTCACAAGGCCGGCACTGCTCTAATTAACCTGGGATCTGCCACCTAACTCCTCAGTTCATTTTGAAGGTTAATTGGCTTTGGTGAGAAAGAGGAGAGGTTTGCAGGGAGGGAGCGAGGGGGGGGGGGGGGGTGCGCTTAATTTCACAGAAGAAATTAAGAAAGCTTGAGGAACATCCTTGGGAAAAACATCAACGTGGAGAAATAAATAAATAATAAATATCAGGACGGTCGCTTTTTTATCTCAGACCTGCTGTTTATTAACTCATATTTAACCACGTTATGGGAAAGAAAGAAGAAGAAAAAAACACAAAAAGGGAAAACTGACTAAAAATAACTTGTTTAATTGAGGTCTACAGGTCGTACCGTTTGGTCCACTAAAGCAAAGATTCTCTCCTTAATTAGTGCCCATAAAGACCTCATTTAAATGTATATAATTTCTTCCTGGTTTCCAAGCCAATTAATTTTAAATTAAAGAAGAATTGGGGAGAAATGAGCGCCAAGGGTTTCACGTCAGCAACGGAAACGCACAATAGCGCAAAAGAAAGAAAAATTTAATCATTAACATTGATCATCAAGAAGAATGTATGCGCTGGTGGGCTGTATTATAGCCGTACATACGCAGCATTAGAGATGTAGCACGGCCATTTTGTATAGCAAGACCGCGGCACGTCAAAACAAAAGGATTTTTTTTTTCTTCTAAAACGCAGACAACCAATAGGGATTGCAAGAAGCTGAACGGCAAATGCTGATGCATTTCAGAAAACTGCTCTTGAGTCATGACCCGCGACAGTAGGAAACCACGGGAACATCATGGCGCAAACCCCCGGATTAACAAAGACGAGGTTTAAATAACCAACACACGCTCCGTATTTACATGAAACGGCCGGTGTGGATTGGCTGGTGGTGATTATCTCGCGTTCTGAGTCGGAGGGGAAAAAAACGCAAGGAACTGGAAATGCTTGAGTTGGTTTGGTCTACATTCTCTCCCCCTGATCAAACGTGCAAAATCAAGGACACTCTGCGCTTTGGGGGCAGATTACAGAATAATAGCCCCTCTCTGCTGCCTACCCCACTACATCAGAGGGCGAGAGGACAGGGAGTGTGTGAGAGAGAGAGAAAGAGAGAGAGAGACAGATGGAGAAAGAGAGAAATATAAAGATATAAAGAGCAGAGCGAGAGAATGGGAGCCCTGGCTTCAATTGACATTTCAATAAGTGGAACACAGCGTTACCAATCCATTCCCAGCTTTCCTGAAACAATTATTGAAATGGGCACCTTCAGGCCATGTATGTTCGAGGCCCCCAGAGTCCCGCTGGCTGAAACAGTAATTGACTAAATTGTAGAACACATCAGGGCCATTTACAAATTTGCTCAAAATGAATCGTTTAAAAAGAAATGAGGGTGACTCTGAAATTAGCAGAGAAAATGATTGAGCTGTGGCCTGGGAGAGCTGGGCTGGGAATTACAAGCGTCGGCTCTCAAACTGGCAGGGGTGGGCGTGTCTCCGAGCGAACGGCGACACCACTGGCCAGCGTGCTCAGATACCATATCAGATACAAATACACACACGCAAATAAAAAAATAACTGTGCACACATACACACTTACTTACTTACACACACACACACACCGAGGACAGGGCATTTACAGACATGTTTAGATCTGTCTGGAACAATGTTCTCAAAATAGCTGCAGAGCAGTGTTTAATATCTCATTAATCTTGTTAAGTCTTTGATGTATCACCGCGCCGAGCGCAAACTCCTCTTGACTGCTTTTATTTGCAAACGTGTGCACGCCACACAACTTTATAAAGGACCCCGTGGCTTAACGCGAGGGCAAGAATGGCTGAAAATAAACGAGAACATCGCAAATATGACTTTTCATGCCCGCTCACGTCGCGGTTACGCGTAGTCACGGACGCACGATCAACCGTTCTGAGAAAAACATCAAGCGCGTTTTATGCGCAGGACAGAAACACAAACGTTTTTGGTTTTTTTCCCCAGAAGGACCGGCCGTCAGTGGGCGAGCCTTTTCAAACACAGAGAAAAGAAAGGAGAACAATGTAGCAGATCTGGGGGACACGCTCCTAAATTGGTTTCAGCGTTTACTGCTGCAAGGTGTTTGAGAAATAGAAAGTGATCTTTGAAACAGGTTACAGATTGTACTCATTTCCTAAGTACAATACCAACAAATTATATGTTAAAGGCCCTGTCAATTTTGATTGATTGTTCTGCAGTGGCTGTGTTGATTTTTGCCTTTCATAGCCACCCACGGCTCCCCCGCCTCGCGCCCATCCTTGCGGCTCCTAGCACCCCCCTCCCCCCCTCCCCCAAAGCCCTCCCCACCAATGAGCAGTAATTATCAAACCCATCAACTGTGCTAAGTTCTGGTGGATTGCAAATTCATATTTAATGATGAGTTTAATGATTTACTCTCGGCCACTCTGGCATCTGGGGCTCATATTTCGCGGGTGTCCCGGGGTCCGCTGCTGACTGGCCTTGTGTCCAGCGTGACTTCACGGCAGCCGGACCACAATGAGTCCATTCTATGGCAGCTGTATGACCCTCTGGGTCCTCCCCCTTTTCTATATTGGAGGCACAACCATGCCAGATTATGCTGTGTATTTTAATATATTATAGTCTGAATAAAATTTTAATATCAAATCCAAAAATCCATACTTTTATAGTGAAGAAATCAAATAGCATTTCGGATGTTATGCTGGCCCCCGTCTTAGCCCTAACAGTCCCTCTGGAGTCACTGTCCCCCTGATGAGTTAAAAAGCCACAGTCAGCATTTAGCTACATAGCTTCTCTGTCATAGTGAAGCACACTGTACTACCAGATCCCAGGGACCAGGGATTAAGGTCTGGGCGATAGCGAGAGCCTGTATACAGAGTGCAATACAGGCCAATTTCAGAATTGTGTTCAGTGAAAAATTGGGAAATTCTGAGCATGATATAGTGTAATTCTGGTATAAAATAGTGGACAGCAGACAGTGTAAGACTGCAGTTCTGAAACTGGCATGGAAGAAATGCTACACAGAGTACAAGACACACACTCACACACACTTGTAAAAGATGTGAAGAGGCCCAGACAGGAGGCCCATCCGGTACTGTGCTGTGGAACAGAAGGAAGAAAGGGAAACATCAGCTGGCTCCGATAACCTGAAGAAAAATAACTTCCTTTCTGACTTTCTGCAGTGGATATGAATTACTGTGCGCAACACGCTCGCTCCGCAGTGCCCGTCACGCTACAAAAGAACCGGACGCTTTATTCATTTTGGCAAATGGAAAGCGCTCTGCAGGTCCGTTCCAGCGTATTCACAAAGCAGAGGCCAGAGCGTGGGCCAGCTGGACAGACGGACCGTAATATCGATATAAACGTCATAAAACACTTTCATTTCGGCTTGTCCACCATTGTTAAGGAGCCACTGGCTATTTCAGAGCATTGTCCAGGTAATCTTTCTTTAATGGAAAATTTGCCACATTATTGATCCACAGCTTGTAATGCCTGCCAGCTACACTCCAATCACTGGGCTGTCAGAACCATTAAAAGGCTTTCTGCGTTTCCCCGCGCGATGCCATGGCATGCCGGCCTCCCGCCGCTGCCGTCCCCGTCTCCTGTTGATTACATCAGCACATGCCGCCGCTGCGCCCAAACACAGAGCGCCTGGGAGGGGCTGGGAACGGGATCAATGGCAGTGCTAGCTACACATGCCTTAGCATGAAGTAGAGCTATGCCTGCTGAGGGCTCCTCAACATCATAATGGGCAGAGGCACCGAGTGCCACCAATCACTGTCTAACTATGGACCAATTAATAGACTTCCAGTGCACTACAAAACACAGGCCTTACTTTAAATTAGGGAGTAAGCATGAGATGTCCATGCATTTCAGGGGTTAAGCACAAGCACTGATTACACATTTGTTCATTACCTTATGGTCCAAACCATTACAAAAATAAAAAGAGAGACCCCATGTTTCCATCAGTTTCCAGCACAGGTAAAATAAGTAGCGATTAGCATTGTTCTTAGCTTAAGCCATCAAACCTCAGTGCGCCAGTTCAGTCTTCTTTTCACCAATATGAAGGTCAAGCTTAACTGCGCATAAATGTGACTCAAGACTAGACTATGAAGCACCAGTGGAGCACTGTGAAGCACCAGGTCCTCACTGTGTGAGGAAGGAGTGTTAAAAAATGTTTAAGGTTTATTCATTTAACACTTGGCTTATATATGATTTCTAGGACATTTTATGCTTTCTTTATAGACCTTAAGTTAATCATACTCAACCCTTATAAGGTCAGAGTTTAAGGTTTCTTACTAAAAACACAAAGAAAATATCATTTACCATTTGTACATGTTTCTATAAACATCAATAGCTGTGAATTAGAATTTGACCTAGCAAACCATTCACATTGTATGACCTCACAACTCAAAATTATTTTTACACTTACTGTAACTCCTAAGCCCATTTGTCTGAATTAGTCGTTAGGTTACTAAGGCTAAAGAGCAGAAGTGCAAATCTGTCATAAATGTCAAGACAGCAGCGCTTTGTAAGAGTGAAAAGAATTTGGACGTTATTGTATTCTGCTGGCGTTTGCAAGGCTTGCAGTCAGTGATATGGTTGCCTGGCCGGCCCAACAGCGCATGCCTCTTGCAGTTAAATTTGACTGCTTTAAGTAGGTTATTAAGAGCACAATAACCATTTAATTGGTATAAACTTCCTGGCAGTCTTCCTCATTTATACACTTTAATTTGAAGTTTAATTTATGGAGCAGTGCTCGCATGGCTGTGTCATTGAGACGTGCAACACGTCAATGACAAGGCAGAAACGCGGGCAAGAACAGTTTTGGTGGTCACCCTTTAAGTGTTAATTGCCCTCATAACAGATACTACACTAGTGTAGGTGATACATATTACAAGGCAGGGTCTGTGGTCACTAATGAATGCCAGTGTCTACCCGACTCAAGATGACCAACTCGACCTGTGGTTTCACCCAAGTGCTACATCACATGACCTTTTTCATTCTTTTATGTCTAGCGATCCTTTGATTTCTCGCGGTCGCTCAATCCGTTCAGCATCGGAGACGTTCTCATTTATCTCTTCGGTTTTAGAACTGAGGGAGGCGGTGTTTCTACGCAGCTCGCTCGTTCGCTTCACAGCTTGGCTTTACTGTAAGTAGGCCAGAACCAGCAATGATGGTTCATAGCTAGCGCTCACTTGGCAGGATTTTCATACATTTATATTAATAGAAAACTACCCGGAACTTGAACCGAGCAGTTGAGCCTGGCAGATGAGTGGAGATGGGGTATGTGCGCAGTGTACCCCAGGACTGGCTCTATTCTGCCCCGGCAGGGGGAAGCTGGGCATTAACCCTACGCTCTCTGGGATATCAGCATACTCTTTTCGAGCCTTTGAGATTGGGCAAAAAATTTTCGAGTGACATTTCCCCTGCACAGAACCATCTGGTCGCAGGACACGATAGCCCCTGTACTTTGCTGGCTGGGGACCCAGGAATGGTGCATCAGTGTAGGGCCTGACATAGACGGTGGGACAGATTTTGAACCACAGGCGCAGATGGACCGTTGTGGGGGGGGGGGAATAATAGGGGTGAAGGACTAACTCCTCAACATTTTTTAAGTACCATTCAATGTGCCGCCCCCACCGCCCCAACTCCCCGAAAACAAATTTGAGAAATATTGCGCCCATACGGTGGTGATTTCCTTTATATGATGCATAACTAAATACAGAAATATATACGACGAGTAGGCTGGCTCAGACTGGCTGGCCAAGTGGGGCAGCTGTTATGAAAAGGGCTATTTATCACTGTCACCCCATCTCAGGTTTTATCCCTCTCTGCCCGGGAGCGTTGTCACTAGGCCGCACAGGAACAATGAGGCTCACCCCCCTCCAATATACACATATGCACGCGCACACACACACATACACGCGCACATGTAACACCCCCTCCAGCACACCTTTCATTTTCCACTCCGCTACTCTATTGATTACAGCTGCAATTACCCACTAATCTGCTCCAGTGTATTAAAAAGAAGAAAAAAGCCTTCCTTTGTTGGACAATAACTAAACACGGCCGGACGGCAAACGCCATCGTTTGGCCTGAGGGGACAACGGGAGCCCCCCCGCCCCCCCGCCCCAAAATATCCCCCTCCTGCACCCTCATCATCATTAGCAGCCTCAGAATAGGACTGCTCCTCAATTAGCCTGCTGCTGCGAAGGGATTGGAGGGGAATGAGGTCACATGGTTACATCTGACATGGGTCAGTCTATCCACTTTGAGCAGTTTGTCCTGCCTCCAGCTTCACAGGGCAGCGATAATCAATGTTCTCTCTCACATAAGTGCCACACGTCATCGCTGCGTTGTTTTTCTTTCTTTTTTGTTGCCAGATTATAATCCTGAGAATTGTAATCTGGATTGCGCGCGATTATTCGCGTCTCTCAGAAAGGAGCAGAACTGGGCGACGGTCCGGTTTGCTCCAGAGCGGCGATGTCGGCTAATGGAAGGGGAGGCGTCCAAATGACCTCGCACGGCACCGACCGCGTTGGCCGACGGGGCGGAACGCGCCGCGCATCACATGCACGAGAGCCAATGAACTCTTAAGACACTGCCCTGGATCACCGACTGCAGAGAGGGTGGAACTAAAAGCGGGTGTGGCGCTAGAAGGGGGATTTGGAGGGTAAGCATCGCCCTGCCTGGAAGAAGGCATTAAGGTCAGGGCTAGTCTCCGAGCCCACGCTGCGCCGTACAGCCTACGGAGTTACGGGATCCAAGGGCAGGAGCTTCTCACCGGTCTAATGAATTGCTTGCTTAACCACTTCCACGTCACAGGATTTAATTCCTATTAATTCAACATAATAGCTATCCACTCATCCGGAATTAACGACACCCAAGCAGAAATCCTCCAGTCTCGACGGATGGTAAACAGCCACCCTGGCGAAATCCATATGCTTTGAATATGAATATAATTGCTAAAAATGCATAACCCTTGCGTAAGACCCCCATCACGTCCGTTTTACACCTGTATTACATTTTCGCCTTCAATCAGCAGGTTTCTGCAGACACGGCCTTCCCACGAGAAGCAGGAAACTATTACAGGGAGCCACAACTCATTTGCAGAAAGATTGGAGATCACACAGCATCAGAAAGAAAAAATGTAGACGAAGCAATGCAAGGGAAGATTTATTTCTTTTTCCCCTCTCCCCCCCCCCACCCCCCCTCAAAGATTACTCTCCAGTTTATATTCAGAGCTTCAGCAAAAGAAGCAGAATGTTTAATATGTGATTATTTTCACGGTGGAGCCGTACAATGGGGACGGACCTTTCCGCGCGGCACATTGTGGCCCGCGTGCTCAAACAACGGCGCGACACAAAACCGATATTTCCGCCGCCGATGAAGCCGGCGACCTCCGCCTTGACTCGCGACTCCGCGGTTCGAGGCCGTTGACCCTCGAGTCCCCACAAACATCAGCAACCTGACCTCCCTCGACCTCGAATTTACACTAGGCGGCGACCCGTTCAAGGTGAACCTCGTCAGCCTAGCCGTAGACGGGCCTTTTTAAGGCAGATAGAACTCCGTTAGGGTCTGCGCGGAGGGTCCCGGTCGCCCCTACCGTCACGCCGCCGATGCAGAGGCACCCCAAACGGCCGCGTCTGAAACGGGGAGAGCTGTCCACGTATCCTTCACGCCGTCGCAGGGGGACCGCCTGTCGAAGACGGCTCCGGGAGAAAAGTGACACGAGCGATAAATCAAAGGGAGGGCCAATGTCCTGCCGGAGGGCATTAAACAGACAGCCTACAGGGCCCATCAACCCCCGCCTCCACCTTCCCTCCAGAGCCGCGCTCCCACCGCACGGCCGCCGCACTCAACATCAATGACAAAGGAAAAAAAGGCAACGACAACAAACAAACAAAAAAAAATTCCCAAATATAAATAATTCTGAGCATCCTTTTTTTTTTTTAATGTGTAAAAACAAGAGAAAATTGAGCCTTTGGCTGCAGCAGAATCACTGTGAGTTGATGGGGGGTAAAAGACATCCCCAGATGAAAGTAGATTTTGAAAAATTCCCCAGCCCGGGGGGTCTGTTTTTTTAATGAGCCGAAACTTTAAGTATTGCATAATAAATAATAAAAAGTGATAGTTCATTTAGCTTTCACTGTACCTCATGGTGAACCCATTATGATCCATTACTCTTAATGTCCGTGGCGTGAGCAGTAAGTACGGATGAAGGAAACATAATATTGGCACCAAGGGGGGACGAAAACAAAACAATAATCAACACCAACAGCAACAAAAAAATAGCAGGACTCAATATACAAGGGCTGATATGCTTTAGAAGTTAAACATGTCTTATGCCTATTTTAGAGCAGACATTCTGACAATATGGACACAACGCCAACCGACATTACTCTTAAAATAAATAATACATCATTACACACGCAAGAAACCTTAATTTGAACATATTTTAGAATTATTTAAAGATTGCTAAATATTTTGAAAATCTATTTGATTTTATGGAATACTGGGAAAGCTCATTTGTGAACACACAAGTTGTTACGGGACACAAAGAACGGAGAGGGGTCAGCCTTAAAAGAAAAGAATTTGATTGGTTATTGATCTCTTTATTCCTTGCCCTGGGTTAACGCGCTGTCCGATTTAAGGGTAGGAGGGGTTAGAGCCCGCGAGGGGTGGGGCTACGCTCTGACAGACAGACACTTCAACCACCCGCTGCCCGCTGCCATGGCAACACTGATTGGCACAGCAGGCAGGCAGGCAGGCTCGCTCGCTCGCTCTGTTCAGCCGTTCTGAAAAAAAAGAAGAAAAAAGATGGAAAGCGGAAAAAGGAAAAAAGAAATATGTCGCCACTTGTAATCCCTACCAATCTGCTTAGTAATGAACATTTTACCCCTGGGTGAAAAGATCTGCTATAATAGATTTTTAATAGCTTTCTCCCCCTACCCCCTACCCCATACCCCATACCCCACACACACACACACACACACACACACACACACACACACACACACACACACACACACCCACACACCCAACAAAAAACACTTCCAACACTCAATAGCACAATGAGGAAAAGAGGCTGCAATTCCAGCTTCAATGGTATGGGGTCAGCAATCATAATTCATTGGGAAAAATAAAAAAAATCAAACCCAACTATAATAGCAAATCTATTGGTCTGATGCCGCTTTCATTATTTATTTTTCCTGCAAAAGCTCGAACACAAAGAGAGACATCTCAATTAAAAACAGTATTTTTCCATTACTCCAGACGTTCCGGCATGGAAAAGGGACAATCTTTGGCGCGCTGAGGTAAAGGAGCGTGTGAAGTGGCCGCAGCTGGAGAGCGGGGCAGACCTTGGTTAAAGCCACGCTTACTGTACGCAACTGAAGCGTGACGCTCAGGCCCGTCGCACCGGCTGCCAATGTCCATTTTCTGTACAACAGCCCGTTGGCAAGGCCAGCTCGTTCTACACTCGAAGGAACCAAGCCCATGCTATTCTGACAAAATGAAAAACGCATCCCGCCCGATCCATACTGATCCAAACTACTTTTGGGGATACCATCCCAGACCCGTCATATGATTAATTTTGCACTGGGGACACCCCCCACACATTCCTCTGATGATAGAACAAATAAACCAATAAGACCCCACGGGAGCCCGACCCCGACGAGTCACACATAATACTGTAAAACCACGCCAAACCCCAGGACATCTTCATTAAGATCAACATTTCCCAACATACCAATGGGCCAAAAACTTTTAAAACTAGCACAAGCATCACAGATGACACACTGCAGAAGACTAAATGTAGCCGCGCTTAACTTTAACAAAGCCAAACTGCCGGTGTCACGCACGAAGCGGCACTCCGTGTTATTTTCAGCAAATGTGACGTACAGGAAATACGTAAACATAGGAAGAGGATATTTTTCAAATGCAATCAGGGCCTTCCGCACGTGCTGCGGAAGGTCTCTACCGCACTGCATTGTGACAAAGGGGATCATAGCAGCTAAGGGAGGACATCTTTATTGAAGGGAGTTCACCGGAAAAGATCTGCATTAAGATTTGCCGTGGAACCAAGGCACTCTGCCTTTATTATTATTTGGGTGCACAAAAAACTAATTTTCAGACTTCTATATCGTCACCTTCTTAAAATAATCGCCTAAGTCATTTTTTGAGGAACATGAGATTTTTGCTTAAATCAGCTCTTCATGATGCTGGCCACTCTGGTAAAAGTTGCTAGATCCTTAATTGAAAGGATCACATGCTGTTTTTTTACCCCTGGTAATGTAATCGCCCAAGTCAGAGTTTGCTCTTGTTTGTTTGTTGTTTGTAAGTTCACAAAATTTTTGACTTAGGCTTTTTTTAAGTTTATTAATATATGGGCTCTTCATCTGCTTCAAGAAGAAAAAAAAAAAAAAAAATAATATAAGTGATTTCCATGATTTCCGACCCTTAAGTGATAATAAGATAATTTATACACTATATTATTTGGCTATATAATGTTGTTATTATTATTTCTATTTTAATCCTCTTATGTTATACATTAACACACATTACGTTATTTGTAAGTCAATTCAATTAATTTATATTTTGTATTCAATTTGTGACAAAAAATATATAATAATATGTATTTATCTTCATTTTATTTCATTTTATTCTGTTAAAAAAAAAAAAGGCGAGGCGATTATTTTAAGAAGGTGACGATATGTATAAACTGTAGACAACAAACCAGTGTTATATGCGCTTCAATTAATGAATAATTCAGTGTTAAACATGAGAATCTAACTTAACCTGAAGGGCACAGCTTCCATATAGAGCATAAACATAAAGAGAAGACAGGCCATGCATGAGATCTACAGTCATATCTGGCTCAAGCTACATTTAATATCCATTTGTAATGAGATTTGCATGGTGTGCAGCAGATAATGTCTTCTCCGAGCCCTTCATATTGTCTTTGCATCAGGAAATGTGACAATACGGAACACTATGCCCAGCTCAAAGCGTGCGTTTAAAATCATTCCAACTTTTCCAACCGTCACTCACTCTGTGTCGGTAATGGATTCGGCATCCTCGGCATACCCCCCGAAACACCTGCTGCCACTCGAGCGCACCGCGAGGTATCTCCGCGAGGTGCACTGGTGGTTAGTCTGAAAACCCGGCGATAACCTCCGCCGAATTAGCCGCAGGGGTTATGCGTACAATAATTGTTTCTGCCAACCTCATACATTTCCGTGTCACCGCAAAATTAATGTGATTTTTCCTCCTAAATAATAGATGATCAGGAAGGACAGGAGAGAAGGCCTGCATTCAAAGACGGAAATCACCTGGAAGGGAACGTGCTCGCCGACGAACACGGACGCGAACAAAAAGCGGTTGCGTGCGCCGCGCGTGTTCTTCCGCGACGCCACTGAGGGCCAATGCCCTCGACGCGTACCGCAGGTTCCTGCGAGTCTGTACGGTCAGAGAAGGCAGTACTGCCCACATCAACGCAGGCGATGCATTCAAAGACGCTATAATCTCACGAGAAGTCACTACTGCTACAAAAATATAATAATCGTTTCCTGATATAAATATACAGAAAGTACCTGGCACTGTGATAAACGTATTGATATGATCGCTCTGTGAATCACAAAAGGTTATACCGCACCATTGATCAAAGAATAGATTGTTTTCTTCGGAGGTGAGACCGTATAAAATAAGCCGATGAAAAAAAGGAGCCAGTCAAGGATGTTCGCTGAACGAGGAGACCAAACTATCTTCTGTAGTCCAATGGTGAAACCAAAGAAAACAAACAAACAGCGATTTTGTCTTGTAG
Organism: Ilyophis sp. 1 JC-2022; assembly: GCA_022702515.1. Taxonomy (NCBI): domain Eukaryota; kingdom Metazoa; phylum Chordata; class Actinopteri; order Anguilliformes; family Synaphobranchidae; genus Ilyophis; species Ilyophis sp. 1 JC-2022. The sequence goes on along the minus strand of CM040399.1, from coordinate 12,900,565 downwards.
CAATCCACTGTGGTGTTCGAGTCATTTTTCATTACTTAAGATTTAAACAGTATTAGTATTTAAAGATTTCAGCTTGGCACAAGTCATTAACATGTAATTGAACTAGGCAAGAACGAGCATTTAATCCTTGGTTGATTAATACCTTATCTTTGAGAGGCCATTCAGTCACTCAATTGCAGACACGAGGTTTGATTGCACGGCCCTTACAGGACATTGATCTGTCAGCAAAGTGCAGTTGCATTTTCCGTTAATTTAGAGTAACAGGTTTGCAGCTCCGATACCTAAGACTGTTGACCGGGGTTATGTGTAATGCTAAGCAGCTGTTTAGGCTAATGCGGTCCCCCTGCAGCTTAGCGCAGCTCGGAGCGCCAAGCTCTCAACGCGAGCGCAACACGATCGCAGCCGGCAGAGCTTGGGTTTCACCCATTCGCATCAGCCTTTAATTGGCGTGAAACGAAGCCCCCGCCCGCCCGCCCGCCCACGGCCGTCCTGCGCCGTTATCCGCTCCGAGCAGCGCCGTCAACGCAGAACCCTGACCAAAGGGTCAACGGGTAATTAAGGCGCGCCAACCGGAGCCGTCCCCATGCCCCGCTCTCTGAAACGGCAGACGGAGTAGGGGTTAAATATGAAAAAGGAGAGCGGTGTCTGATGTGGAGAGCGCACGCATGCGCGCGGCCCCCAGCCGAGGATAGCATTCCGGTCCCCCTCCCTTTTCCAGTTTGTAAACAATCCCCATTAGTGGCTATTAAGTCTCGTTAGCGATGATTAGTGCCCGCCTGCAACGATGACATGGGATTAGAATCCCTGACATCACACTTTATTTGGTCGCCCTCACAACTCGCCAAGATTAGGCGGCATTAAGTACCCTACGCGGCAACGGCGCGACTGACCGATCCAATTTAGCGCTCGTTTTTGCGTTTCTCCGGCCGTGCTTTCCGCTACTGCGCCGCACGTCCGCCTTTACGACTACGCTAAAAACAAGGGGACCCCATGACGTTGCGATGCGGACTACAAATTTTTTTTTAACCTGTGTAACGCAAGTGAGACTGTATCTCCGCTCTGTTGCGTCACACCTCCCGTCTCTCCGAGCAGAGACACGTACGTACCCGTCGAGCGCGCTCGGCTCCCTGGAAAGTCCCTTGGTCAGCGCTGACCGCGGTGAACGGAAACGCGATCATTAAAACCCCAAACCCCCCTGACCTACCGTCTGGTCCCGGCTCATCCCTTATAATTATCAACTGCGGGGGGCCAAAAGGTCCATTGATTTCCATGTAATACAAGAAATTATGACTTTTGCCTAATTGTTACTGAAAGAGGAGGAGACAAGGGAGTGAAATGAAGGGCCCTGATTAATGCTTCCAGCAGCAGTGCTAACGGTGAGGGGGGGATCAATACGGCAGTTTGTCAAAGCCTCTCTCGGAGGGCAGCGGCGTGGAGCACGGGCCGCAGAGTAACAGGTCTGCCGAGTCAGCAACACGCATTATCAGAAATCAAACCCCGGGGTTTGCCGGGAGGAGAGGCGGAGAGGGACAGGGCCTGAACGAAGGCCACATTCGCTGTCTGGTAATTAAAAACCATTTTATCAGTCCTGTGTTCAAGCCGGGGCCCTCTCGCTCACTATCGACAACCCGCCGGGCGCTGAGCGAACGCCGTTCGACTTTAAGCGTACGAGCCGCGGTCGTTTTTTCGCTTTGTGCATTAGCAACAAAAATAAAACGGGACAACGGGCCAAAGTAAAAAATAAAAAGGCAGAATTTCTGACTTACATTTCATTTTTGGAGGCAAATTCAGAATCTGTCACTTTTATTGCAGCTACTCATATGACTGAGGAGTCTCTGGAGGCTGCAAAGCCCAGATTTAGACTTTAGACTTTTACTATACATGCATTGGAAAATACTCCAAACTATACGAGGACCTAAATGTCGAGACATCTTCTGGTGCACACAAGAAATGCAACCTTACAACAATATCAGTTCTCACACTTTAAATTTAAAAAAAAATTACAATACATATTGACATGCAGTCAGACAGTACGTGATCGGAGGAGCCCTCCGTGTGCTTTGTGTAACATACAAGACAAAAGACCAGGGTGTTGTCTCAAGTACCTGCACACGTCAGGTAGGGGATTATCACTTTGGGGGTCTGCATTGGAAACCTGAAGGACTTGAAGCAAATTCTGGCTTGCCATACATATCAGCAGCTTGAGACGCGTAGTTGGCCTGTCATCAACATGCACTAATATTGCGCCCCGTCCTTTTCTTTGTACAGGAAGTAGACCGTGACAGGTCCAGCACTGGTGTGCACAATCTCTGCTGCTCCGACCATGAGCCAGGAGCCTAGCCCATAGGCCAGCGTAGGAATACCTGAAAAAGACATTGCGACTTAAGAAAAATGACATGTAGGCCTGTCCATAAATAGAATATATAGAATAGACAAGACATATAAGCTCCTACGCGAGAAGCCGAATAAATAAACCAAAAACGCTGACCTGCCTAAATCAAAATGGTTTGAATAGACCGTTATCAACAAATATTGTGTTACTAACCCAGATTGATTACTTTTAGCGCAGTGAAGAACGAGTTCTCCCATGCCAAGTCTTGCCAGGGCGCTTTGGTGCAGTGGTATTTGACGAACGGAAAACAACCTGTTCTGAGAATGTGGTAGTTGGCGCCCGGCACCTTCCAGTTGAAGTTTGACAGTGCGAACTGGTCATTGGTGACGGCGCTGTAGCGCACGCAGAAGGACGTCCAGGGCGGGAGTTTGCGCTGCAGCAGGTGGCACGTTAGCACCTCAGAGGCGGCCGGACGGGGCCCACGGTTCCAAAATATCCTTGGGAAGAGTAGAACGTTCACAAAGGTCTCGTGTATCCGCTTCAGAACCTCTCTCATAGCTGTAATCAAGAACATATATATACACGTAGGCCTATATCAAATATGTATGAACGTTTTCTTTATCAATAGTTCTGGCTCTGAGAAGTAGGCTAATAAACAAGACGCTGAAAGATATAGAGTGTTTTACATTGCACTGATATGTCCTGCTGCAAGTGGCAAGCTATTTGGACACAAATTGGTTGGTGAAGTGAGGCAGTCTGCGCGTTTGCTGACTACTCAAAGACCACAAGTCAAGTGTTAAAAGGAAATGATGATGTGAACGTTGCCATCGAGCCAAAACACATTTTCAGAGTCGATACTTCATGCCATTAACCGTGGCTGTAACGCACATTAAATACTTATGAATGCAAGTTGCTGTTTAGCAAGATAAACTGCGGTGATTGTAATTAGCTAAATGAGTTTGTCTTACAATGCATGTTATCTATCTAGCCAAGCATCTGGCTAGCAACAAAACGTTGCATTCGTTAGTATTCGTTCCGTTTAAAGTTGTAGTGGTTATACACAAATTAGCTGCCAATGTCTTGCTTTGTTTGGTGCGTGTAACGTTAGATTTAACTAGAGTGGACCTTCTCGACTCGAACTACAGATGTCAGACCACATCACACAGTCCAATTTATAGAACCACTGCCAGGAAAGAGAAGGTAATCTTCAGACTCCTGCAACGCCGACTGAAACATGTTCAACTGCAAATGGGTAACAGTAACATTTCTTCTAACGTACCTAACTAAAACTAATTGAACTCCGTATAAACATAAAGACAACATAAAGGTGGCTCGCAACCAATAAATAGTTAAGGAACTTAACGTTAGCACTATCCCTTATTATAATTTGCTCGTTACAAAAGCAGCGAGCTGGTTAGGAAAATTGTTTTAAGCATAACGTTAGAAATAATGCATTTTCATTATACCAAGTAGAGGGTTTACTCATTTTTCCACATTTAACTTAACGGTAGCAACCGATTGTGAAAAAATGAAACGTTAACTAGTTTGCAAGCAATAATGCGGAAATTCGTTGTTTCCCCCACGTCGAATGTGCTCTTAGTCAATGAGTGTAGTACTAATATCAGCTATCCCACCTCCAACCATTTAATGTAACGTTAAAATATGGACTCTAACCCATTATCAAACGCTAAGGGCAAAAAATACTCGTACCTCTTGCGTAAGAGCTTCAATGCTTTTTGGTGTCCTATGCTGACTTTCTCCGACTGGAAACAAGGTACACAACCTTTCCGTTCCGTCAGTGTCCGTTTTCACGACATTGAGTCTCTGAAGTTTCATAAAGAGGGCAACATCCACAACTTTAATATGACTGAGTGCTGACCCCAAGTATATATATATATATATATATATATATATATACATACATTGGAATTATATAGTTACGACACAACAAAATAAATTATTTAAATTATCATTACCACCCCCTGTACATTTTGGTGTATGACACGGGCTACTGAAATGAATTATATTAAATGTCACCATCAGGCTAATACACTATGAACCCCAACAGATCACAAAGTTCATTCATATATTTCCATATTAAATGGTTACACCCTATGAAATACTGTGAAATAAAGGAAAATATTTGTGAGTTTTGATTAGAGAAGTTTTGAGCTGGCAAATTCATTATACACTATTAGATGGGTGCAAGTGACTTTGAAAGCAGGGGGGGGGGTGTGTGTGTTTCAGAACTGAACCTCTAAATGTCACATGGAGAAACAACAGGCTTTGAGAACAAATATTCAATATGAACTGCATATCTTTATGGTGAGGAATGTGGATGTCTGTGCCCTGTTTTCATTATATATCCACTCTGTATTTCATTATATATCCACTCTGTATCAGATGTGACCTTGGTAGTTCCACTCTTGCCTACTGCAACTCTAACTTCCATCAATCACCTTAATTCCACTACTGGATAAATAAAGTAATTAAGGGACATTGCACCAAATGAAAAGCTGGTTGTTCCTATGCCCTCTTAGCTGCGTGAATCAGGGGAAATTGCATCGGGGACCTTCGGCAAAGTGAATGATTTTCTCACACGTGCGCACACACGTGCGCGTGTACACACGCGCGCACACTCCCTTTGTATCTAAACCTTCTCCCACATATTTTCATATTCTGTAAAACCTGTCTATAGAAAAGCAACAGCTCTCTTGCTTTTCACGTCACTCTCGCGAGGGAAAAGAGTGAACGCTGCACATTTTGGTTATCGCAGTAATTGTACGGACGATGGACACACGCAGTACACTTTGTAACTCAGTGGGCTACTGGAGCTTTATAGTAAGGAGCAAGTTTTGTGTCAGGCCTCTGCTGTGGACGGCCACGTTTAATGACTGTAGGCCACTCTTCTGAGCACAGAATTCGTTCAGCCAAGGCGAGAACATTGTGCCATCCTGCGTGCTCACTTTCCTCCCGTTCCCCCTCCTTTTTTATGGCAACTGTGCCGATCATATTACCATTTCTCCTTCAGAATAACTATTAGTTGCTAATAAAGAAGAAAAGCTGTCCCTGTCTTGACCCTTTCCAGCCAACTAGCGTGTGATTTACTGAGCCTACATCTGCAGAATGGCTACAGATGGACCTTGACACCGGCTCAGTTAATGCTTTGCCGGACAATAAATAACACGTCTCGGCGGACGAGGTGTGCCAGGTTCGCAGAGCCTCGCGTCTCGCAAAGCCGCCCCGGCCCGCGCTCCGCGCTGGTTCATTTCCGCCGCAATTTGTTTGGGAGTCAAAAACGGTTGCCGTTTGCAAACGAGACGTGCGCATTCCTGTGTCGATAGATGTCCCTTGAGAGCGACGCCCCTCGCAAAATCTTTTGAGCATTTCTTGTGTACAAAATAAAACACGCAGCCTCAGAAAACAGGAGGAAAGAGAGAGGTGTTGGTCAGTGGTTAAATAATGGGTGAATAAAGTGTTCTTATAAGAGTGTTCTCCCTGGTTTAAACCCCATTATTTGGCTTGTTACGGTTATATTTCCCTCTTGGCGCCGAGACCGATGTGCTTGCCTGCATTACATAAAACAGGCAACCAAAACTGCAGATAATAAATTGGACTCATCCAGAGCTTGCGCTAATAGCAGAATATAACAAAATTGTATAATTAGCCATGGTTTTACACAAGTTAGGAATCCCAGTTCTGCGATTAGGGCGCATTAAGGTTGTGTAGCACGGCCCTTAGTGCCATTGCGTAATCCAAGGTGCTTTTTCTTCTGAAGTGCGAGAAAAAAGAACGGGAAAAGGAACCACAATCGTTAGTTCATTAAGGCCTTACCTTAAAATTGGTCTCTCCTTGCATATTAGGAGCTGATATCTCCTGATGAATGACCAAAAGATTCCGAGCAAAGGTCAGCGGAGTTCCCCGGAGACGCTCTGCGATTGTTCCGTTAATGATACCCCCCCCAAACAAACGAGTTTACTAATGACTCCCCTTGCTTGCTTCAAAAAAAAACAACAAAAAAAAAAACAATCACCTCTTGGTTTGGATGGCAGCACTGGAGGCAGTTTAATGAGTATTTTCAACCTGAGAGAGCAGCGATCTTTGGGGAGAAATGAAAGATGGGGTAGTATTTTAACTTGTCAACCCAAGGATTTGTGTAATAAATATCTTTTATTAATCAACTCCATACAACATGCCGATGCTTTGAGTAATTTACAAGAACAATTGGACAGTGCTTAGCATTCTATTCCCCCGTTGAGAGGTATCTTGGACTGAATTTCTTCACTCTCTCAAGTCCACGCGAGTATTTGTCTCCATTGGAAAAGGCTTTTATCCTCCCCTGCCTCTGCCTTCGTCTTTTGTGACTCTCCTCTCCCTCCATGTTGGACTGTGGTAGTTAAAGTCAGTTCAAGGGCAATGCTCATTTACAACAAAGAAAATAACCCAACAATACCTCCTGAAGATTTCTTGGGTTTCAAAATCAGTTGATGCTTCAGGCTAGCATATACTTTAAAACCCGCAAAGAAAAATATATCACCATGAGTTACCAAGAAGAAATAAACAGAATAAGCGTATAGTGCAACTAATTTGTCCATTTAGCTAAGCCTTTCTCTTGTACTTTTTTTCAATGAATTTTATGAACGCTCAAGGAAGGAAGGGTTGAGGTCTCTGAATTCCCCAGAGTTCCCCATGGTTAACCCTCAAGGCACCATGGCGTTTCAAGTGTGGGTGTTAAAGGGCCTTGTGGGGAACAGGGTGTCAGCAGTCAGCAGACAGGAACACTGACATAATTCTGAGACGCTGCTGTTATGGAAGACAAACAGTGTGTCCAGGCCTTCCTACAAACCCAGACATAAAAACCCCAAAAATATCCATCCACTCATTCTCTCCTTATATACCGCCAAAATGAAGGAAACACTGAATGAGGGTATATTGAAAGCATGTGCTTCCACAAAGGTGTGAATCTTGAGTTAACTAAAGCAATTCACATCTCAGCACGCTTACAGTTGTGTACAAAAATTATTTTGGCTACCAGAGCGAGAAGAACAAATGGTTGTTGTGGCACTAAAAGATTTAGTGATGAACGCTCCTGAATTTATTGACGTTTCACGGTGAGCAAGTGGCTAAGGTGTTGGAAGTCTGAAGGAAAGACATCATCAACTAAGGGCAACTGTGGTTGAAAGCCGTATTTTCCTTAACTATGACGTGTCCGTGCATTAGTTTGAGATTCAAGGCAAAACAGGTGAGCGACTATGAATCAGTTGACTACAAGTATCAACCTAGGGTGTGAGCTGGCAGTTTCATCAAGAACAGTCACTCAAGAACTTCACTGAGATGGAGACCATGGTTTGTGTTTGCTTTATCTTTTTGTAAGTTACCCGTATATTAATATGTTCATAGATGTATATCATTGTCAAGAGGGAAGGAGAGAATGGATGGAAGGTGTGGGTGTGACCATAAGCTTCCCATAAGACCCAAGTCTGATATATCCCTGTAGAAACGTATATGGGGGAGGCAAGCCTCTTGTTGTAGATCTGCTTTGATACATTTAAGGTTTTAATAAGCTACAGTCTATTAAAAACTGCACCACACAAACTACACTTCAGTGAATTAATCATACTGTACAATGTCTCTTGCAAACATGATTAAATTGTTGGTGATGAGCATGTCATTCCAAAAACACGTCATACAAAAATCAGACTTAAACAGTATGTAATAGATCACTTTTTTTAACTAGGCACTGGCCTGGAAACCTTGGGAAACCTGGAAACCTTGGGAAACCTTCAATCGAGATGTGATATCTCACTCCAGAAACCTGCCTGCAAATGCGGGTGGTTTTGGATGGGCGGGTTTGGATATTCATTCAGATAAATCAAAGAACCCGTCCAGGATGACGAATAATAGATGGTGAGTTGGCAGTTCGGAGAATTCATAAAGCAATTTACGGTTTATGAATGGTGACAATTTTAGTGTTCAGAAATGGGTGAAGAGCGAGGCGCTGGCCGCACTGAAAAAGATATTTGTGCATCTGTAGATTAATTTTAGTTCATAGGGTTAGCAGCGAGGTCAGCTTGCGTCAACAACTGGAGAAGAGTCAGGTTCTGGGTTGGTGATTCGAGCATGTGCCTGTCATATATACAGTACCGTTAATCATTCTCAAACCAGAGTTAAAGAATTCTCCTTTGAGCATAGTTACATGAGCAATCTAGTGGGTTGCGTTTTATTACCCTGACATTGAAGGCTAAGCCATGGGCCTCGCAGATGCAGTATGGAGAGTATGCTGCATGTCGGCTATGGAGATGTTAGTGTGGTATTGTCCGCTGCCTACAATAGGCCATAGGGGCTACAATGAGTGAGAGCATGATCAAGAGAGAGCAAAAAAGAAGAGAGAGAGAGAGAGAGAAAGAGAGAGTACTGCCCCAGCGAGTGAACTAGACACAATAGCTGACTAACGGGCAGTATAGGGTATCAGGGCTAAAAGTGCAGTCTGGCATAGTTAATCAACATGGCTGTGTAATGAGGCAATGTGTACCACTAACAGCACCCAAACACACAGGCGCAGCAAGTGAAGCACTCTGGGACTAAAAGTACCCTAAAAAAAATCTGATTACTTATAAGTGGCACGCCGCTGAAAAAAAAAAATATATGTGGAGAGGGACTGCGGGTGCCCTGAAGGGGGAGAGAAATACTGGGGAGACGGCTCGTAATTAGTTTTGATGGCGGCACGTTTTAAGTTGACATACTTGGTGTCCTTACACAACAATAAAAAGTGTCCGGCTGGGATTTAATTGTGTTTGTAATATTCCGGCTCTCAATAATGGCCACGGCTCAAGCCATTAACTTTAAAAACAGAGGAGACGCTGAAATGCAGCGTTACTGCGCTGAGCCGCAGACTAAATGAATGTTTGATAAAATAATACAAGTAGCAGATTAACAAGCGTAAACTCGGGTTCGCCGCTAATAATGGAACTCTATTGTTTACGGGCTGGCATCAGGTTGATGAGGTGCTTATTGTGGCTGAAAAGTATGCATACACATGCATAATGAATTGCCGTATGAATTATTAATGTGTTGATTATTTAGGCTCATCTATCAGAATGATAATGTATTCTGCATCTAGCCACCAACTGGGTTTTTATGCATAATTACCGTAGTTAGTAGTATTTAACAAAAATGAAAAAAGACAAACAGTAAAAGATACCGTGATCTATTGAGATAATCTTCTGCTCGTCGGGTCTCTCGTTGTTTTAGTGGGGCAATTTAAAAGGGACGGTGGAATCTAGGACTCATTTGTGTACACCGGTCTTCTGTACAAATCCAAACCATGTTACAGCCTGGAGTGTATTTTTCTTTTTCCCTGACAATTGTGGCGCCACATTTTAGCACCGCGTACTTCAGCACTCCCGTGTTTGGAGTTTTTCATTTCTTAAATAACGCCGTACAAAAATATCCAACCAAGGCCTCTACCCTGAATGAAAGACTAACTCTGGCTCCGTTTTGATAGGTTATTCATTGGAGCAATGTGGCAGGAGAACGTTGCCAACGGCTACAGTATCGGAAGTCTCAAATGGCATTTGAACTACTCAGATTAGGAGCCCAAACAGTTCTTACTGCCTGCAATGTTGCTAGTGGAACATGAGAAATAGACCCTAAAAAACTCTCACATGGCTCTGCCTGTTCACAAACCACCTCCCGACAAATCTTTGAAAATAAATCTATAAAACAAAATTAAAGCACACCATGTACTTGTACAGGATGTTAATTTATTATTTATGCAAGGTTCACCTTGGTGCTCAGGCATATGAAAGTATACAATATCATGTCCATCAGTTTCTTACATAGTTACACGCATGTTCTCAGCAATTTGTTTCAAACAACAGTTCGACTTACATAGAACTGGATGGATCGTAAATGTGTTTTTGAAATTCTAATGACATTGTTCCGATGTGAGCACAGTAATTGAGATAAAAATTAAGTTAACGATTGATCCGCCCTGCTTCAGTGTAACACAGACGGATACAATCTGGGATAAATTCAGTAAAGGAAAGGAGAACTTGTTGGTAAGATACCTGAAGAAACGATTAAGCCGTACATGAAGCGATGACTATTTTATGTCCACAAGAGAGTTCAAAGCAGCTGGAGACGGGGTGCTACCCAAAAAAATATAACAGAAAATTTGGAAAAAGGCGCAAGACTCGCTCGTCGAAAAAAATAGAAAAATGTTTATTTGTTCATATTATTTTATGTCCGCAACCATCAACATAGCAGCCATTTTTCACCCAATTTCAATCTGCCCCCCAAATAAAATTCAGTGTCGGCTTGCACAGGTTTAAGGAAAAAGTAATCTATAATTCAAACATTGTACATTTTCAGAGGTAAAGCATCAATAAATACTTAAAAACATCGCCCCCTCGCAGTGTTCAGTTTGACATACCAAACGAATAGTAAAAACCAAACGCTTTCACTGAGCTTTAGGTTGTCGTAGACGTGCCCCCTGGGTGCCTTTTTCACCTCCACGGCTATGTGAGCGAGTCTGCTCTGAGCGTGGCTTTCCCCTCTCTGGCTCTCTGACTTAAGATCTGTTTGGTAAATGGCATCATTATAAGTATATTAAGGGGTCAGCGCAGCCAAGGCCTTATGCTTAAACAGGGCTAATTTTCGGAATAATATTCTAATAGCTGTGCCCCCTCTTTAAAAAGTGCCAGATAAATCACTCCTGAAAGAGCTGTTAATAACTAAGTGGCAGGTGGCTGCCGTCTCCCCGCAGATCCTATTTGTCAACTTAAACGCTCCTGCCAGCCAACGCAAATGGCCGCCTGCCTTCTGACCCCTTGCTCTCGTCACCCGATAATTTAACGGTATTTTACGCCGGATCCGTCACGGCCGTTTTACATGCAGTCTCATCCCGGGAATGCGGAACTGAGAAAATTCCAACAGTCGTTATTATTATTATTATTATTATTATTGAAAAGACAAAAGAAATGGTGATATAATCCTTCTTTTATGTGTTATTGAGGTTTAAACGTACGATAGAGCGCTTTATTGTCCACTGAGGCAGCTGTTTATTTGAAGCTGGTGCAGGGTGTGCTGTAGTGCCTATACTGTGCAGTCTGATGAAACTCTGGAAGCTCCTTCTATCTTCCATTCCCACCTGGGTTCCAGTATGGCTGCTCGGAGTGGACAGAAAGACTTAAAAACCACTCAAACTCGCAGCCCCAAAAGAAGCACAGCACACACATGATCCAACTGTTAAATTCAATAAAACACGTGCAAGCGAACACACACACACACATGCACACACAAAATACACAGGCATGCGATATACACACATACATGCAAGCACATGCACACACACACACACAATTACAATAACGATTCCGACCGCCCAATCCAGTAGTGAAAGGACATTCCTGCATCTAAATTAAATTTGAGCCCACAAAATCAGCAGCGAAAATGACATACGTGCATAAAGAAATAAAGAAATGAGCCTGAGCAGGGCCTGATTTAGCGGCGTATTGATCCTGCGGTGGCTCTGGTGGAGTTAATATCCAGGGCTGGGCCACGCACAGGCTCCAGAGCCCCATTTACCAAGTCTGTAAGAATCAAACAGCCCTGCCTCATTGTCAGACATAACAAAGCCGCCTGTAATACGAGACCGGATTGTACCTGTTTTCTATAGCCCTACTTTTTCATTAAAAGCCGCAGTCCTGCAGCTGAGGCTCCATTACTCCACAATGTGAAGCCGGACTACAAGGGCAAACATATGTGACCCACTTCTCCCCTTCAAATAATGATAATAAAAAAATAAAAAAATAGACGGCTTTTAGCAACAGGTTTTTAATGTAAATGGCTGTTCAAATCCAGAAAGGTTTGTACACACGCCTCCCCCCACCCCCGCCGTCCGCAACCGCGCAGGTTGCCGGCTCGGGATTGGACCGCAGGGGGCCCCCCCCGTCCCATAATGCCCTGGACCACTTTGTTCCACTCCCTTTGTCGCCTTTAATATTCAGGCTGTTTAATCTCAAAGAGGCGGCATGCGCATCACACCGAGCAAGGCCCGTCATCAAGGGCCTCAATCGCACACCAAGCTGGGTTTTCCTCTCCAAACAGGCTACGTCTGGCCTATTATCGGGCTATCGCGACTGCTATTGTTTGAACGGCGTGGGCGTGGGTGGGCACAATGCATTTGCAGTATAATGGAAAAGGCGTATCTACATATCTCTGGCACGACTCTAAAACAGGAGAGTTTCATTTACAGCGGCTCCGGCCGGCGCAGGTGTTCTGGCCGACGCTGGCGAGCCGTAGCTCAAGGTCCGGGCGGCCGGGCGAGCGGCGGTGTAATTACAGAGCGAAAGTTCAGCGGCAAAGCCTCGCCGTCACTCACCGGCTGACACGGGCGCCACTCGCCCGCCCTCGAAATCGCACGAACAAATCTTCCCGTTTCAGTTTCGCTGAAGTGAGGTTAGGGCACCTCCGCCTTGAGTTACCGCGGAAAACGCAGGCGCGAAGCGCGCTGTACGTTCCCGTCTTTAATATGTTCTTTCACAGTATAGCGAAGCGTGCCGAAGAGGCGGACAGGCGACGATGCGACTTGCTAGCCTGGCTATCTGAAAGAGTGTCAATGGGGGGGGGTGGCCTTTTGGGGCTGGAGGGATGCCGCAGGACAATGAAAACCCCTTTGCTCTAAGCTGCTTTTGCGCGCTGTAAAGAGGATCAGATTAAAGATCCAATGTAGTGAGCACAAAGACTCTTAACAAAGAGACCCCCCACGTGCGAGCCATGTTGCTCCTGCTCTGAGCTGACTCTGGCTCTGGCTCTGGCTCTCAGTAAGGTGTGAAAGAACTTGGTAAATCATGAGGGTGGAAAAATTATAGAATAATTGTACAAGGCCAAATTTGTAAATCATTATTAATATTCATTTCGCAATAGTAGTAATTTTAAACATAATTATGCACGTTTTAGAATGCATACCACACTACAAAGGCTTGATTCCAATTTCTATACATATAATTCTGCCCTCTAGTGGGCGAAAATGGAAGAGCATTTGTGTAAGGAGAGCTGGAGAGGGATGGCAGAAGAAGGCATGGGCTGACTGGAGGTGAAAGAGTTTAAGTGGAGGAAGAGTAGGATGAGGAAGAGGAAGCACCGCTCAGTCCGATAAGTGCCAGCATCCAGAAAATTCCAGTCACATGACACATGATGCAAAGCCTGCTAAGATAAACTTTGGGGTTTGAGTGAGACGGCGGTGATGTGACAAATGGCAGCTGTTCTGCTGGTTTACGCTCGCACCCTCCAACACAGTCGGGCCCTTCAAATGTTCACTTAAATGTTTTCGCAGATTTCCTTTTTTATTGCCGCACAATGCAAGCGGCGGCTCCCACAGAGCGGCGCACGCAGCCGGAGTTTCAGTTAGACCCCCGCCGCTCTCCTCACGCAACGCGCGCGCAAAAACACGCGGTGACCCGCCTCCGTCCGACCGCACGCCGGTGGTTTCCGCTGTCCGGCCCCTCTCCCCGCAGCGAGGGCCCGGCGCCTCCACGGCGGGAACGGCCGCGCAAGGATCAGAGGAACCCCTCGCCTCGGCGCTGTCGCGAAAAGCTCTCTCCTCGGCCCCCTCGCCGCGCTCCTCTCTAATAGCCGCCGATTCATTAACTCAATGGGTTTGTAGTGTTTTGCCATTGGGGAGTCGTTCCTAGCGTGTGTGTTTTTTGCTCCAAAGAGGAAACCAGCGTGTGACTGTGGGGTGGGGCGGGGTGGACTGGGGGGGGGGGGGGGGGGGGGCATGTCTGCTGTTCTCTTTCTTGTGCCCTCTTATTTTTTGCCTTAATCTCCAACACAAAGTGTTCTTCAAAGAGCGCATCTTAGAGCAGAGCTCTGCCTCCAGGTGCTGTTACGCTCAGGCCAAAGGCTAACCGGCAGGGCAACCGCGCCTTGTTTTCGGCAACGGTTTCAGCGGCTTCTGCCGTCAAACGTTGGATTTGTAAAAAGATCGGACAAGGTGACAAAAACAATAAGCATTTAAGTTGGCGGGCAGAGAGGTGGAGACGGCGCGAGACCAGCTAAATGAAAAGCAGAGACGGGGAAAAAATGTAACCTTTAGCGGGTTTTCAGAAAGAGACTAAACCCCCTCCCTCCCTCCCTCCCCCCACCACCACCAACACCGTGCTTTGCCCGAAGACAAGGAATCCTGCATTGCTGGAGTGCTGTAAGGTCAAAGGGCAAGCCTTAAAGTGGGAATTAGTTTATTGACACAATAAGATGTGGCAGTTTGTTTGATGGCTATCCGCACCCCCTCCCCCCCTCTGTTTGCCTCCCAGGGGAGGGCTGTAGGAGGGATCATCTATCTGTGGACTCACGCAGGGCCTCGCTGCACTGCCATGGCCAAACTCCCCGACGCGCTGGAACCCCTTTGGAACCGCCCGGCCACCAGCACACACGTAAACACATTAACACACACAGGCGCTGGCCACCCCCGTCCTGTCCCTGAGAAGAGGCTGGGTCCAGTGGAAGTTGGGGGGGGGGGGGGTACCTGTGTACCTGTGTGCCTGGTCAGGTGGCTCTGGGGAGCAGTGCATGAGTGGGGGTGGCTTTTGGGAAGAGGAGCTTGTAGCCGCTCACTAGTTAGGCCATGGAACCTGCCACCCCACTCCTCACCGCTGATCACGGGCCCCCGTGTCCCCATCACTGTCTCCGGGGGAAAGCAGAGAAACAGAGACGTGGATTAAATCAACATTCGTCCTTAACTTTGACACGCAATTAAATCCAAGCAGTGGGCTTTTCTTCAAAAGCCCAGTTTGGCGAGTTCCAATCATCGCGAAAATTAATGAAAAAAGAAAAGAAAAATAGCGCGTTGGAAATTAGTTTGTATTGAATTTGTTTGTGAAGTCAAAGTTAAGGACGAATGTTGATTGAATCCAGGTGAGGCAGGGACAGGTGCGGAGAGAGGATAGAGCAAGGGCAGAGATAAAGAGAGGGAGGGAGGGAGGGAGAAGGGCAGAGAAAGAGAGGGAGGGAGGGAGAAAGATAGAGGAAGGCAGCATCACACAGAAAGAGTGGAAGTGAGACAAAAAGAGAGTGAGAAGGAGGAAAAATAGAGACAGGCAAATAGGGTACAGGGAGAGAGAGAAACAGAGAGAGAGAAAGAGAGAGAGAGAGGGAGCAAGAGAGAGGGAGAGAGAGAGACAGAGAGAGAGAGAGAGAAACAGAGAGAGGAAGCAACAGACAGCAATACAATGAATTACAATACATCAATGCACCTGATAGAACACGTACAGCAGTTCACGGGGCTCGTGTCCCCTGACCCCCTGCAGAAGTTTACTTCAGCCCTGGCCTTGGATGCAGGAGAATAATGCTGTTAGTAGCACCTGGTTAATAATTGAAGGGGCCTGCAGTGGAGGGGATTGATCTGTCCAATCAGCAACATTTACACCGGGTAATTACACCGGTTCAGTACAAAACGCTTTCATAAGCCGCACTGTGTCCGACGTCTAATTAACACGGTGAGTAAGATGTACGGTAGGGTTTAGGAACGCGTGCTCATTACTTGAATATATATATATTGTTTTTAAAGTAACAAGTAGCCATGCGGTTGACCCTGTCTGAGTTCATTCACCCAAAATGGCACCAGTTTTAGGAGAAATGTTGAGACGTTGACGGGCTGGGTGTGGCGAACGGGAAGTTCTAGAGGGTCCATCAGAACCCACTCGTACCAAGAGAGGACGGGCGTGGGTTTGTCAAAACTGAAACGCTAACAGTAAATGAAACGGAAATGAAAGCAGGCATACAGGCACGATTAGCATTTTGTACGGTAATATAAAGTTTTCCAAAAGAGGGGGAAATTTAAACCTACAGACCCACTGCCCCCTGACATTTGCAACATGTTCTTGCGTCAATGCTATGCCACATTTATCTGCACGGGGTCCACTGCAGTGCACTCATGCTACTGCAATGCACTCACTATGGCTACGAGCAACAGTGTATTTCCGGAGGGATATAGCCATTCAGAAGAGAAACACATCTCTAAACCGGTCTTAACTGGTAACTTGTAAGGGCCTGCCAAGTAGATAGGTTACCACTGCACCAGTAACCCCTGAGGAACTCTGTCTGATGGAAACCTACCTTGGTATGGGTTCCTGGCCACAGTTGGCTAATGACACAGCTTAAACTTGGACTAATGCTATTTAGTGTGGAGCTAAGCCTCTGTTTATGGAGGAGTGCCTTTATTGGATGAGCTATTCCCACGACAACTGGGAGCCCACTATACTCACAGACTACTTTTAACATCGAACAATTCTGTATTTGTATTTGTCCAATTTGTCATGGCAAATCCCATCCCATTGCAGTATTGTCCTCTGTCGTTTCTGAAGGGTGAGGACGAGCATGCGTGATCCTGCCGGCGCTTCACCTAGCAGTCCATTAGCCGAGCAGTTGTCGCGCGGGAGGACTAATACGCTACTTTCGCAGCTGGTGCAGGCAGTCGCTCATGGGAAAGCCTGCCCGACCTTCCTTCCCTGTGTTGAGTCTGTGGAGCAACTGCACAGCGCCCCCTACAGGCCTGCTGACCACTGCGGGCACTGGAACACCCGCGATTCTGGACCCTGCAGTGCATCACTGTATAAGGACTAGTGCTTTTTAGCTGGATAGAAGCTGAATAGCTTTTCAGCTGCTCGATACATCAACCGACTGCAATAAAGGACATCAAAGTATTAATGACGCATGTCATGAAGATGGTGGATAAATTGTGTGGGGGGTCCTTTTAAGATGTTCAACGTGTCAACGGCGTTTTCGAGATCGCACAAGAACCCAGGCATAACCCCCTACGCTTTTTTTCTCGTCTAAAAGAATGGCTATTACGAAAGATGCGCTCGACGGGACCGGCGCCGTTAATTAGGATTCAGAGGCCATTGCTCGGCCTTTGAGAGGGTCACATGATCTTGCTGTGACGAGAGTCTCAAAGAAGTGAGAGCCAGTCAGGACAGGAAGTGACCAGATGAGAGCGTGACAGGCCATTATCGGCGCGTCCAGCAACAGTCTAACGGGTTTAACACACAGCCACTAACACTCCTCCTGGCCCTGGATCCACTCCCCATCACCCCCCCCCCCCCCCCCCCACCCCCACCAGTTTGGGGGTGTTGATGAATGCCTATGCAAGCCAATCAATCGGGCGATCAATCAGGGGTTGACTGGCTATCCGCTGATCAATGATGCTCTTGTTTCTGGAACTAGAAAATGCCATAATGGCTTCGGCACTTAATTATGTGGTTAATTGCTGAGTTACACTTTCCACGGCTGTCCCTTCCAACAGGTTCGTAATTGAGAACGGCTGCGCTCTTACGTTCCCCCCGTTGCAACAATTATTATCGCAGCTTAAAAAAAAATACAAATAAAATAAATAAATAAAAAGCAGACTGTTTACGCTCCAAATTCACACGTTTGCGCAGGTCTCACCTGGGTCTCGGAAATCAGGTTTTATATTGAAGATTTACAGAATGCATTAATGAATACAAGCAGATTACTTAAATAGTAAGGAGCACAATTACTTAAAACAAGGGAAAGCTTAATGATTTCAGTCCTGCCACAGCAAATGTAGCTGTTTTCTCCAAGATATTACTAAGTGTTTGTAAATTGAGGGTGAACGACCTTTTTGTTATTACACAAAAAAAACCAATTAAGACAGCGCCCCGGTGATCTATAGCCTCCAGCTGTCAGTGCAGAGACAGAGAGCTATTAAACGTCTATAACCTCTGGCAGGTGAAATTCCACTAAATTATCTGTCGAGCAGAAGGAAAGAAGAAAAAAAAGCTTTATTTCAAGTGGTGACATTAATGTGTACACAAATGAATTTTTCCCCCGACCTTGCATAGGGGCTTGTTCACCGAGCGCCGGGCAGGGAGTACTGTCGATAGCATACGCGCTGGACAGGAGTACTGTCGATAGCCTACGCGCTGGACGCTAGCTGAGTGTTTAGCCCACTGTGATCCATGTGGCTTCGGCGAGAGTGAAAGCTCAGGAAATCCTGGGCCGTTGAAATTCCAGTCATGAAATGGCCATCATCATATTCAAGTACTGTAAGAGCCGAGGTCAAACGCCGCATGGCGATTTCGCCTCCTCTACGAGCCATAAAGCACACAATGGCGCGGGAAAAAGTGTAAGAAAACTGTCGTCTTTTTCAACGGAAGAGCAAGCTCACTTTGAGAACTTGCCGTGGCACTTCACAGCTAAGGCAAGAGATGGGGAGGTTGGGGGTGGGGGGAGGGGGGGGTGAGGAAGAAAAAAAAAAAAATGGTAGGAATTGCGACTATTTATTTAGGTTTAAACTGCGTGCGCTCTTCGCTGTAAGAGGATTCCAGCTTGGCTTGGTTTCCACGCGGATCTAAGCTATCTGCCAATAAATGGCATGGATATTTGCTCCGCACTTGAACACATGGAGAGCGAGCGCTATTTGATCTCTCCATCAGGCAGGGTGACGTTCTGGAGCGCTGTTTACGCCAGGACACTTTCGGCAGAGGCTGGCTTCAGTTTCAACGCTCCGAACGGGCACAAGGAGTACATTTTAAGATTGACTCGATTCAATTCGCCAATGAAAGACCCCAATATGAATTAGTGTACTCACAAACCCTTCGAGTTATTAGCTGCTGGTCAGGACAAAAGGCTGTCGGTGGAGTGGAGGGGCGGTGGATAGAGAATTTATAAGAGTCTTACATTAGATTTGAACGAACTGCAGGGCACCTGAGAAAAGATCATACGAAAGGAACAAAATAAAAAACAACACTTTGAGACATCTTATGAGCTGAGATTTAAAAACAAAAAACATGAAAGAGAAAACACCTTCTATCCTGTTGGCATTCCAACTGAAATAATAGAATTATGAATAATATTATGGTGGGGGGTGGGGGGGGGGGTGGGCAGGGTTAGGGGGGGAGATGATGCCAAATGTTCTTTATTCCATTTTCATTGAACCCTGCAATGGAGAACCACTGGATACAAACAGTCCCCTAAATAACCAGCTATTATGGCTCACTTTAATTTTGTTTGCGCAAACACAATGTACAAAAAAAAAACCCAAACCCAAAAAATGTTCGCTCCATCTGTTGATGCTATTAAGCGTAATTTTCTCTTGTGCCTAATGATCCATTGTGTCGGCTGCCTGCCTGCCTGCCTGCCTGTGTGTGTGTGAGTGTGTGTGTATGTGTGTGTGTGTGTGTGTGTGCGCGCATGCATATGCATGTGTGTATGTATGTGTGTCGGTCTGCATCTACCCAATGAATATCCAGTGTCTAGTGGCAAGATCTGCACCTCTTTAGCCCCTTATATTTTTGTAATGCGAGAGCCACACAGGCCACTTTGGGCTATAACGTTGTTTGGGGACCATGGGGTACAGAGCCCTCAAAACAGCCCCCCCCCCTCCACCGCTCTCCAGCACTGCAGAGCAACTGTGCCTTATTTTTCGGGGACCACATGGGGTATTGCAGTATTATGTGTGTGATAGCCGGGGCCCAGGTTCACGCTGGGCCCCCCAGCGCAGTCAATAATTAAACAATATGCACGCAGTCTGCCGAGGAGCGGGACAGACACACTTGGGTCCCGCGGCCGCGGCTGTCAGGGACGATTAGAGGGAGACACCCCTCCGCTGCGGCGCTTTCTGGGGAGGACGGAGGAGAGAGACCACACTCTCCACACAGACCTGAGCATTAGCAAACGCCATCTATAATTACTCGCTCAACTGATTAGGCATTAAGTGTCCAAACAGAGGAAAAATATACTTTTTTTTTCTTCTTTTATTTCTTGTGCGATTTCTTTAAAAAAAAAAAATTATATACAACCGCCTCCTCGAAAAAAAGGATTCGATATTTCACTGTGAAAGACTAACAATGCATTTAAAAATATACATGGTCGTTGATATAAAGTGCAGAAATTAACTCAGTGCAATCCGCATTCACACAGCAGATGTAGACACACGATAATATATTCCATCAAGGTGATAATGTTTCTCAGTATAATTTGCTTTATGAATATGGATCTGCTGTTTCGGCTGCCTGCCTGCTACTTGTATTTCCACAGATACTATTGTATCTATCACAGCAAATACAATTAGAATGTTCCAGAACACGCGTTTATATTCTAATAAGAATGATCTGTTTACGTAAAAAGAAAGGAGATAAATTAATCATGTAAAATATTTAAAGGCAAGGTGGAAATGAGAGCATTTTGCATTTAAATGTGTACTTTAAAAATATCTATCTCTCTATACATACACATATATCTCTCTCTCTATATATATACTGTATATATATATATATATATATATAATATATGTGTATACTTATTTTAATGTGACACTGCAGGAGAAGCAACGGGATAGAGAAAAAAAGGGAAGTAAAAAGGGATAAGGGGGAAAAAGAGAGGGAAAACTACGAGGACATGATGAAATAACCTCGGCGTCTCTCCCTTCTGTGAACAGGATTGCCATTGATTAAAACAGCAAGGTGTACAATAAAGGCAAGCCAAAGTGCTGCCTCCATATGGCCCCCGGGCCCCCAGGGCAGGCTCTGGCTATGGGGCCTCAGTGCCGTCCTCCCCTCCCCGGGTCCCCAGATGGTGAAAACACCATTTATACTCCTCTGCCTCGCCACCACAATGGGCCTTGGCCGCGGTTCAACCGTTTACTCCAGTAATTAACAGCACCAATACCACAACAATTACGGCCCTGATCTTAACAGAGCCACACCGTGAATTAGGGAGCGCTAATAGCCGGGAGCTATAGCCGGGGAACTACAGACCGCAAGATGGGTGCATCGGAATAAAATAAAAAGGGTGAAAACAGCGTGCTCGCAAGACACAATGATTACCTTGTAATTAGTTTACACAAAGCTCCCTATTTACCGGCAAAACACAGTAATTAACGCGTGACAGAAAATCAAAGGCTACTTTGTAAGTGTATGAAAAATTAACACTGCTGGCCTGAAGCTGTAGGTACTGATTACAAGCATATTAAATCAATGCATTGCTAACTGCTAATCGCATACGAGGGCTGAGGGTGTAAGAGAAACAGAGAACATTATACAAATTTCAGTGTACAGTTTCACATTAAAAAATAAAGAGAAAAAAGCCACTCCATAACTGCATATTGTACATTGTTCCTCTCGGAGGAATTAATTTCAGGGCCCCTACTCTGATGTGATGAGAGACGCTGGAGATCAAAGCTTGTTCTGTTCTGACTGATGAATCATTGAGCTTTGAATGGCCTTAATTCCTCTCCTGACTGAAAACAAGCGGCATTGTGCACGCACTCCGTTTCTCCTCCGAACCTCAGCCCTGTCGGATTGCACAAAACTCTCATTATTCGCCCCGGCTGTACTTACAATGACAACAACGACACGGGAAAACAAATATATTCAAATGGCTAAAGTGTTCCCCCGTCGTGAGCGCTGGGCAGAAGCTGAGGAGAACTTTGCCTGAGGTTGCGGCCTCCTGCTCCTCTGAGGGTTCACATGGCAACGGCGTAGCCTATGAGTGCGTCTACGCTGCGACACATCCACGAACAACAGAGGGACACTCCAGTGGAGGCCCGCTCCAGTTTGTGGAGGTGAATTTTGCGCGCGTTTGTTTGGTTGGAGTTGTAGGGAGGTGTGGGGGAGGGAGGACAGACTGGGCTACAGGCGCACGAGCTCTGAGCTTTGATTAGTGTCCAGTGGAGAGAGGGCTAATCCTGCTTTCTGGTCGGGTGTGTGATGAACTGCCCCCCAGACACCAGCAGGACCCGGACATAACCATCCCACCCCAAGGGGCCAAGGCGAGGGGGCAGTCGTTCAGGATGGGAAAAAGGAATCTCGTCCCGCCGCTGTAATGTTATAACCCTGTGTAACCTTTTGTAAAACCTGATTATAACCTTTGGGCAACTTCAAACTGACCCCACCAGGAAAACAGGCTGGTATTTAGCATTGTATACACCCCATGTAAGGGCCTGTGAAAATATTAATCAAATTTCACAATAAAAATACTGTGTAAAATTTGTGAGGGTGGGGCGCGAGGTTTTTTTTACCACGGCCCTTGGAGATGATATGAGTGACAGGTGCTCCTGATCGATCTGGCACCAGGTCTTCCGTCTCCTGATGGCGTCCACAGCAGCGCGACTCCTGCTCGCCTCAGGCACAGTGGCTCGCGATGTGGGACGTATCGTATACGTTGTGCCCCGTCCGCCAAACCTGCAGCCCAACGTCTCACCGCCAGGCTGGATAGAAGAATCATCCAAACAACAGGAAGACGGAGGGCATTGAGAGCCTCTGTGGATCATACAGTACCGTCAATTTACTACACACTGCCTATTGTATACTACACACTGCCTATTGTATACTACACACTGCCTATTGCATACTACACACTGCCTATTGCATACTACACACTGCCTATTGCATACTACACACTGCCTATTGTATACTACACATTGCCTATTGTATACTACACACTGCCTATTGCATACTACACACTGCCTATTGTATACTACACACTGCCTATTGCGTACTACACACTGCCTATTGTATACTACACATTGCCTATTGTATACTACACACTGCCTATTGCATACTACACACTGCCTATTGCATACTACACACTGCCTATTGTATACTACACACTGCCTATTGCATACTACACACTGCCTATTGTATACTACACACTGCCTATTGTATACTACACACTGCCTATTGTATACTACACAGTACACACTGCCTATTGTATACTACACACTGCCTACAGCAAGAGTGAGGTTTGCGAAAACAAGGGACCAGGAAAAAAGCCTCTCACAATGGATGGAACAGAGAAATTGTTTATTTTGTTTCCACCCCCGCCCCTTCACCCCTTTCCTCCTCGAAACATACTCACTGGAGTACAGTAATATTTGAGTGTTTCGAACGAGGTTCGGCACTCATCTGCGATGGGGAGTATGTATGTCTCCTAGTCTTTGGTGGGGGCCAGTAAAGCCACAACCTCAGTCTCCAGTCCCAGTAAAGCCACAACCTCAGTGTCCAGTCCCAGTAAAGCCACAACCTCAGTCTCCAGTCCCAGTAAAGCCACAACCTCAGTCTCCAGTCCCAGTAAAGCCACAACCTCAGTCTCCAGTCCCAGTAAAGCCACAACCTCAGTCTCCAGTCCCAGTAAAGCCACAACCTCAGTCTCCAGTCCCAGTAAAACCACAACCTCAGTCTCCAGTCCCAGTAAAGCCACAACCTCAGTCTCCAGTCCCAGCAAAACCACATTCGGGTCGCCCACACCCCAGCATGCGGTTCTGACCAGCTGTACCGGATCAGAGTGCAGAGATACGTGCCGTGGGAGAGATGGGTCCAATCTCAAGAGCAGAATTATTGCCGTCTCTTTCAGGACCCGTCCCCGACTCTTAATTTATTGCATTGTACACACAACAGTTACATTATTAATAGCCAAATGGGTAGTGACCTATCCTGTAGTGGAGCAGTTTAAATTGATATAAGGTGCTGGTGGGAGGCAGCCCGATCCTTCACGTCTTTAGCATGTCGGCAATGAGCTCCTTGGGAATAGAACTAATTACTCCACATCTGTATTTATTTGATCCGCACGGAATTATCCTTCTGTCACTCGCAAAAGGCGCTGCCAGCCTCGGCTAACAGCGATTCATCTCCGTGACACTTCTGGCGTAGTTTAACATCAAAGCAGCTAGAAAATCAATAGAAAAAAATGAAGAAGACAACGGAGAAGGAGAGGAACCCGCTCCTGCCATTTCTGCTATGAGAAAACGGCCCGCATAAAACACCAGGCCATAAATAAAGTCGTCCCTCGCTCGCTCTCTTTCTCTCTCCCTCTTTCAGAATCAGTCGCAATATCGATACACTGCTAATAAATTGGTTAGATTGAAGATACATGTCACTCTGCCTGGCTGTTCATTTTTTTTTGTAAAGAATATCTGGTATTAGATATTGAATTGTGCTGTATGTGTGACATTTATTTTATATGACTTGCAGAATTAATTGGCTATATAGAAAGTAATTGGCTGGTTGCCATTTGGAGTTACTGTGCTGCAATATTACTAGCAATGAATAATTTGAACAAAATACCTTCAAAAGTTGTTTGCAAGGACTTTTGGAAGCTCCAGAAAGTCCATGGGATTTTTTTATTTTTTATTATTATTATTGAACATTTCGTTTAAAAAAAAAAATCTCCTTCTCTACCATTCATAATAGATAAAAGTAAGCTTGCTATAAACAGACTTACACAGGATAGTGCAGTGCATTGTATATGGCTCAAATTCTGCAAAACTAGGCTCCTCTGCTGCCCCCCACAGTACAAGTGGTGAAATGCACCCGTTTCCGAGAAATACTGCCGATTGGCTCCATCTTGCTTTGGGGCTCCCAGGGCCCAAAAACAATGATAAAATCACTTTATTTTTATAATTATCACAGACATAATTTTATTATTTATTATTTTCCATCATTGTGTGCCCATAAAAACTAAGCCATTGTGAGAGGACAGGATGCAGCGGGTAGCCTACTTGGAACAGGGGCCCTCAAGTTCCTCTTGGGTATGGCCCTAAAACCCCCAGGAGCTGGATGTAACCCTGAAAGTGGACCTCACCGAGCCGCACCAGGGCGGGGCCGATCGTGTCCGCGGTCTCACCTGGAAACACAGCGGCACACTGCCACACAAGCCACCACCTGTTTCACCCATGACATCACCGCTCATTCTTCACTAGACTTCTGCTGTCGTAAGCCGTGTAGCGTGGAACATATTCACCGACTCGCGGGCACATAAATCAGAAAGGCTCCTCGCGCTATGCACGTGGCACAGCGGTGACAATAGGAAATACGACATACGGGTCGCGGAGATTTTAGCGGTAACCGTTTCGCGCTGCGGATTGTCGTGGGAGGCGAGGGCAAACTACACCCTGAATGGAATGCCAGGCAATCACGTGGCACACAAATACACGCACACACACATACACGCGCACACGCACCAGCAACAGTATGCATGCGTGCAGATAGCGTCCCAAGAGACCTGAAAACACGGGGGATGTAAATGAATATCCAAATATTGAGACACTCCTTTTGCTCAAAATTTTAAATGAGAATAAGGCAAAGGATTGACAAGTAACCTATTCAATTATTTTCTTTAATTTTTTTTATTACCAATTAATTTTGTATACAAGAGGAATACAGGAGGCCATAAACAAATAGACAGATCTGAGGTCGACAAAGCTACGCTACAACTGGTAATGCTAACTTAATGTCGGACACTTGTCGTTGCCTGCTCGCCAAAATTAAGTGAAATTATTGCAGCACATTGTGGAATTAATTCACGCAAACAAACAAGAAGAATGTAAAGTGCAAATTGTGTGTGTGTGTGTGTGTGTGTGTGTGTGTGTGTGTGTGTGTGGTGTGTGTGTGTGTGTGTGTGTGTGTGTTGGGGTGAGGGGTAAATTACAAATTTTCCAGTTTTCCTGTTGTGACCTTCTGTGTGCATTTGCATTCCGGTGGGTGGGGAAGATTCTTTGCAAACAACTTTTCCGGATATCTAAGGTATTTCGTGGAGAAACCCATACCCCCCAAAAATAAAATAAAAAAACCCCCACAATATTTCAATACTATGTCAGTCGATAATGCGAGCACCCGCTTATTACTCCCTAACATACTCACAGAAGCACACTCATATGCACATATACACAAACAGGACTTAAATCACAAATATCTGTTAACCGCTCAATGGGATACAGGAGTACCAAGAGCAAGCCATTCCAGACAGGAACAGCGATACTGTATATATAATTAATGTCCCTGTAAGGTAGAAATTGCTGAGGCAATATAGAAACCAGTGCAAGTTTGGTGATATGGCAGGGGGGAGATTTCCATGGTGGCACCCGTGGTTCTGTAGAAGACGCCATTGACTGTGATGGAAAGTGACTATATATTTTTAAAACCTTGTATAAATGGTCTGCCAGTTCAGAAGGCATGTTGGTCTGTCCCCAGACGGCAATGAATCATAAAACTGCCTTATTTTAAACTGTGCACTTCCATACAAACTCAAAATACTTTTTTTTCAAAAGCCTTATCTACCCGGATCAATAGCCAGTCAATATTCAATCAGGGGACAATCAACTACAGAGTCCTTAATAGAGCCCAAAGAGGGTCTTCCTCCACTTACAGTACTGCCCTCACCACTTAAATCAATGGGGTCATTTGTGATAAAGATAATCAAAAAAATGCTGAAACAAAATACATTTTGCAATGGTGTGTTGCATCCAGGTTTGTAAACAGAGCATTAGATTGCTGTATTCAGCAGAGAGAAGGCAAGCACCTTGAAGTGGAAATGCTACCTGGTGAGAATAGATTTAGAAAGAGATTTAAAAATGTCACAGGACAGAGAAAATGGAGCGTATGGCAGCATGGGTGTGTTTGTGTGTGTGTGTGTGTGTGTGTGTTTGTTCAGCTGGACCGCTTGTGTATGTTCAGCTCCGCTATGTGTTCATGTGTGTGTGTGTGTGTGTGCTCTCAAGTCTGACAGTGAACAGAAGGGAGCTTCAAGCGCACATACCCTGCACATCATATAGCCGGCCCATCTGCGTCTTCTGCTTAATATCCAGGGCTCTTTGTGCTTCATCGTTGTGACTGGGAGTACCCTGGCCACATAGAAAACACTGAGTTAGTCCGTACAGACCCACAATAAACACACACAAACCTCTGGGTTAACACATGACAAACACACACAGACCTCTGGTTTAACCCATACAGACCAACAACAAACACACACAAACCTCTGGGTTAACACATGACAAACACACACAGACCTCTGGTTTAACCCATACAGACCAACAACAAACACACACAGAGCTCTGGGTTAACATATGACAAACACACACAGACCTCTGGTTTAACCCATACAGACCAACAACAAACACACACAAACCTCTGGGTTAACACATGACAAACACACACAGACCTCTGGTTTAACCCATACAGACCAACAACAAACACACACAGAGCTCTGGGTTAACACATGACAAACACACACAGACCTCTGGTTTAACCCATACAGACCAACAACAAACACACACAGAGCTCTGGGTTAACATATGACAAACACACACAGACCTCTGGTTTAACCCATACAGACCAACAACAAACACACACAGAGCTCTGGGTTACCACATGACAAACACACACAGACCTCTGGTTTAACCCATACAGACCAACAACAAACACACACAAACCTCTGGGTTAACATGACAAACACACACAGACCTCTGGTTTAACCCATACAGACCAACAACAAACACACACAAACCTCTGGGTTAACACATGACAAACACACACAGACCTCTGGTTTAACCCATACAGACTAACAACAAACACACACAAACCTCTGGGTTAACATGACAAACACACACAGACCTCTGGTTTAACCCATACAGACTAACAACAAACACACACAAACCTCTGGGTTAACACATGACAAACACACACAGACCTCTGGTTTAACCCATACAGACCAACAACAAACACACACAGACCTCTGGGTTAACACATGACAAACACACACAGACCTCTGGTTTAACCCATACAGACCAACAACAAACACACACAAACCTCTGGGTTAACACATGACAAACACACACAGACCTCTGGTTTAACCCATACAGACCAACAACAAACACACACAAACCTCTGGGTTAACACATGACAAACACACACAGACCTCTGGTTTAACCCATACAGACTAACAACAAACACACACACATACCTCTGGTTTAACACATGACAAACACACACAGACCTCTGGTTTAACCCATACAGACCAACAACAAACACACACAGACCTCTGGGTTAACACATGACAAACACACACAGACCTCTGGTTTAACCCATACAGACCAACAACAAACACACACAAACCTCTGGGTTAACACATGACAAACACACACAGACCTCTGGTTTAACCCATACAGACCAACAACAAACACACACAAACCTCTGGGTTAGTCCATACAAACCCACAACAAACACACACAAACCTCTGGGTTAGTCCATACAGACCCACAACAAACACACACAAACCTCTGGGTTAGTCCATACAGACCCACAACAAACACACACAAACCTCTGGGTTAGTCCATACAAACCCACAACAAACACACACAAACCTCTGGGTTAGTCCATACAGACCCACAACAAACACACACAAACCTCTGGGTTAGTCCATACAAACCCACAACAAACACACACAAACCTCTGGGTTAGTCCATACAGACCCAGAACAAACACACACAAACCTCTGGGTTAGTCCATACAGACCCACAACAAACACACACAAACCTCTGGGTTAGTCCATACAAACCCACAACAAACACACACAAACCTCTGGGTTAGTCCATACAGACCCACAACAAACACACACAAACCTCTGGGTTAGTCCATACAAACCCACAACAAACACACACAAACCTCTGGGTTAGTCCATACAGACCCACAACAAACACACACAAACCTCTGGGTTAGTCCATACAAACCCACAACAAACACACTACCCACAGTAAATATCCGCAGAAAACAAAAAGAAACCCTCAAAGGAGTTCCACAGGAGACTGAAACTGGCAGCTTTCTTTGAGGGAGTGGAAACCAGACAGACACCTTTCACACCAAAATCCAACTGGGAACCCAGACTGGAAGAAATCCCTAAAGAGATTGCGCAGATTATTAAAGAGGACAACACACTGATTAAGGCACTGAACCCCCAAACCCACAAAGACCAAAACAACCTCAGCAGAGGTGAGAGCCCAGCGCTACTACAGCTGGCTAAAAACAAACAGATAATTAACAAACCAGCAGATAAGGGAAGTGCCATAGTTATTATGGACAGAACACAATACACACAGGACGCCTATAGACAACTTCACAACATAACACATTATAGAACATTAGATGGACCCATATACCCAGACACGGCCCAGGAAATACATGCCATCACACAGACACTAGTAGAAAACAAATACATCACTAAAGCAAAGTTTTTACCTGAGGGGAGAGGACAACCCGAGACCTAGGATGTTTTACCTCCTCCCTAAAATACACAAGCTGCCAGAATCCTGGAGCATACCGTATGAGGTCCCGGCAGGGAGGCCTTTTATTTCAGACTGCAACAGCAAATTCTAAAGGATAGCTTTTCTCAATCCACTGTCCACAAAAGCTACATCAAAGACACATATGATTTCATAAACAAAAAACACACAGACTTCTGGGTTAATCCATACAGACCTACAACAAACACACACAGACCTCTTGGTTAATCCATACAGACACACAACAAACACACATAGACTTCTGAGTTAGTCAGTTGACCCAAAACAAACACACACAGACCTCAAAATACCCAAAGAAGCCATCCTGTTCACCATAGATAGTCTATACACCAACATAAACACAGCAGCGGGATTAACACTGGTAAAAACATGGATGGAAAAGTACCTGGACAACAATCGACCGGATACGATTCTCCTGCAAATACTGGAGATAAGCCTCACCAAAAATGACTTTGAATTCTATAAAAGCATTCTTCATACAGACCAGCGGCACAGCTATGGGCAAAACATTTGCACCGGCTTATACCAACATTTACATGGCGCATTGGGAGAAGACTGTTTTTGAAAAATGTCCCAAACTTCCCACTAATTATTTTAGGTATTTAGATGACATTTGGGGAACATGGACACATAGCTCAGAAGATTTCAAACACTTCACACAGATCCTCAACACGCACCACACATCTATCACAATAAGAAACACACCACACACTATGAACATATATATATTTTTTGGACACTACCACATACAAGGGGCCCTCATTTCCCCAAACACACACATTAGACACTAAAGTTTTCTTTAAAGACACAGACACAGACACACATGCACTCTTACACAAGGACAGTCTCCACCCGAAACATACATTCAGAAGCCTGATTAAATCCCAATTGCTAAGGTTCAACAGAATCTGCACACAGATTACAGACTTTGAGGAGGCTACCAAAACCCTCTTCAATGCATTAGAACCAAGGGTATTCCAGATCGTTCCTCAGACAGATTCGGAAAACCTTCTTGGTTACAAACTACAGGACACTAGAAAAATCATTCCGCTTATCACCACCTACTCGACATTCAGCCAAATAGCGAACCGAACAATTTAACGGAACCTGGCCAGGATTCTGCAAAACACAGACCTGCTCCAAGAATACAAAATAATTTCGGCCGACAAAAAAAACTAAAAATTTAAGAATCATCTGGTAAGTAGTAAACTGCCGGAAATCAACATTTTACCCACACAAGGCCTGATATTTTACAAACAGGCCACTACAGTGAAAAACAAAACTACAAACACAACATACCTTATTAAACAAACACTCACAGTTAATGCATATAACTGCATATATGTCATAAAGTGCTAACACTGTGACATAAAATATGTAGGAGAGACAGGAAATACAATTAAGACCAGATTGGCACAACACATATATAACATTAAAAAATCATAAAAAAACAGACACACACAGTGGCTAATTTCCTACACCATGGACTTGAAGCAGTATAAATATTGGGCCTCCATTCAAACATTAGCTGGACAGACGTAGGACAGAAAGACATTGGATTAGAAAACTCAACACCATATTCCCAGGAGAATTAAGCAAACGCTGGTAAAACTTCAACACAAAAGAGACCAAATTCTTCCTACTTAAAGGCTACAGTACACTGAATGGCCAGTGCAAACTTTTCTTTCCCAAGGGGCCCTCATAAGGGGTAACTTGGGAAATATATATTTTTCCCTAAACCTATACAGAACCACAACAAACACACACAAACCTCCAGGTTAATCCATACAGACACACAACAAACACACACAGACCTCTGGGTTAATCCATACAGACACACAACAAACACACAAACCTCTAGGTTAACCCATAGACACACACAGACCTCTGGGTTAATCCATACAGACACACAACAAACACACACAGACCTCTGGGTTAATCCATACAGACACACAACAAACACACACAGACCTCTGGGTTAACTCATACAGACCCACAACAAACAAACACACACAGACCTCTGGGTTAGTCCGTTGACCCACAGCAAACACATCCAGACCTCTGGGTTAATCCGTTCTGACCCACAACACACAGAACAGTTTTCGATCACACAAACCGTCGCACACAACTTCGTTTTCGATCGGGCAGCAGACCTTCACTACATACAGAACACGGTTTTCAATCACGCAGGAGAGGCTGAAGACCCTGCGCTCAGATTGTTCCCTAGATTGTGGTTCATTCAACAAAAAGTAGTCAATGTCAAGAAGACAGGTGCACACTCACTGAAAAGAAGTTTCAAAAAAACAAAAAACAATTTCATCTTCAATTGAAGAGTTGAGTCAAGATTAAATAATTCTATTCAATGGCTGCAGGCCCGTTATCCTCCACAGTGCCGCTGCACAGAAGGTAGAAGGTTAGGCCACGCAAACCTCTATGTCCTATAAACAAGGGACATTTTTTTTGACAACAGAATATTCCAGGGTCTCAAAAATTTTACATTCAAATAAAATAAAACCCCAAGCACTACAGGAAACTCCGATTTGTGTAAATAATGGCTCCATTCACTCGCACCTTCAGCTGAAAAAGAAAACTATATAAAAGATGCTCTTCATTCAAGAAAGGCTCCCAATCCTCACCTTCCTAAATATTAGTGGATCACTGTTTCTAATTGTTATGGTGGTGGGTCACAGTTCCATTCAAGGACACCTTCTCAAAAGAAAACGCGCCCGTTAAAGCGGCTCATAATATCTGGGCGGTCCCAGCACAAGGAGGAGCCCAGAAAAAAAAAAGAATACAATGCTGGGTCTTTCTTTTTTCGTCCACCTAGATACTCAACA
This sequence comes from Ilyophis sp. 1 JC-2022, assembly GCA_022702515.1. Taxonomy (NCBI): domain Eukaryota; kingdom Metazoa; phylum Chordata; class Actinopteri; order Anguilliformes; family Synaphobranchidae; genus Ilyophis; species Ilyophis sp. 1 JC-2022. The sequence continues at coordinate 12,868,299 of CM040399.1, read as the reverse complement.
CACTCGGTGTTCAATAAAGTACTCTGAACACTTCAGGTGGCGCTAGTAAACATGTGCTTAAATAGTTTCGCGAAGAAACTGTCACCAGGGGAAAAGTTCAGTAAATCAGCGGGCGTGATAAATATCGGCGCCGTGGCGACTGCTACTTGTTGTAGATAAGGCTGCAAAATAAATGTATTCCGAGACAAATGGCTTCATGAACCCGAATGCTTACCAAAGCTCAAGATCAATTTCATCACAAAGTACTCTATCCGTCTGTATTATTTTTCTTCTTCTTCTCGTTGTTATTATTATTATTATTTTGCTGTGTTAGACTCTATTTTTATACGGTCTGTGGTTAGACTATACAAACCACATCTCCGTCCAATCTCTGGCTCTACACCCCGATGAAGCCCTCATACGTGTTGAGCAGTTGCAATATCTGTTTTTGTGTACGTGTCGGAGATGCAGTTCAAACAGAAACGGGGATGCGTTTTTTGTGATATGCAAATGGAAGGGAATGCACATACATTTGCACTTCACACACCGCTTACAAAAGGCCGCGAACGAGACAAAGACGCCACGTAGCAATAAAAGGGAATCAAACGGCGAGCGGTTTTATCGCGGTGACACCGCGCACGAAACAAGAAATACAGAAAGCCAGTCGTCAGGAGCGTCGCTGAGACGGCTCGCGGCTGCAGAACTGGCCTGGCTGTGGCTGAGAGGAGACCCTGAGACGGCTCGCGGCTGCAGAACTGGCCTGGCTGTGGCTGAGAGGAGACCCTGAGACGGCTCGCGGCTGCAGAACTGGCCTGGCTGTGGCTGAGAGGAGACCTCTATTCCTGCAAAAGGGAAAAGGGCGCACACTGCGCTAATGACGTTGAGTCGCGACCAGAAGTTAAGTTGAGCCTAATTAAGTCTGGGGGCGTCCTGCGCCGCCCCCCCCCCCCGCACGCATGGGGGGGCCCCCGCCACTGCAGCAGGTAACACCGGCCCTCCATTAGCACCGCTGTGCGCCGCGGCGTCGCGGATAAACAAACAGCAGACACTAATAAATGAATTATGAATGTGCCTCGGTTTCGAGACCTTCGAGCTCGGGGAGGATCTGCTGCTTGAAATTCATAAATGTAATTAAATAATTAAATTAGCGCTAATTAACATGAAAGTGTTGATTATTTAAGCGCAAAAAAGGAGGGAAAAAAACACCATTCAACTTCTTAATTATTCTTGTTCACACAGCATTTCCTTTCACTGAGCCGCCCTAAGTGCAAATAAAGCATCCCATCTGCTTGTAATTAGATCTAAATAATTTCAGACGATGTAGCTTATCATTTTGACTGCACATTTGATTAAAGCCAGTGCGGAAGCCGTGGAGCTCTGGGTTTACCTAATGGAGCTACCGCGGGTTACAGCGCCTCTGACATAGGCGAAATAAAAAATAAAAAGGATAACAGAAATCAGACAGGATGAAGAGGGGGAAATATGTCCACATAAAAAATTCCGGGTTGTAAAAAAAAAATCCCCGATCCTTTATAGTTCATTTCCTATAAATGAAAGGGAATTACGGCGAACCAACGGAGCCTGGCTCCGAAGCGTCCCAGCGTAACGACTTTTCATTTGCTTAATCTCCAAATTAAATGGCGTTTGAAGCGAGAGGCACTTTTTTTTTTCTCCCTCCGTATTATTACTCTCATCATCTCGAGAACATTTTCCTGCCGAGACCAATTTGAGTAAGACAAGAGGGCCCTCCCTGAACTCAATAAAGAAGCCGTAATGCTTGGGTTAATGGCGGAGGCTGATGGATCTGCAGGCGGGAGAGAGAGAACTACCTAATGATGGGATGAGGATTACAGTCCTCCTGGAAGACCTGATGTGTTTCCAGTTGGCTGCCAGATGCTGGGAATCAAGACAAACATTGATCAGTGACAGGACAGCAAGCACATTCATCAAGTCACCGGGGAAATAAATAAATAAACATTTGAAATCAAGCTCGTCTCTCTCCTGCTTTAACAGGAGCGAACCGAGCATAAATTATATTAATTAAATTAATTACATACTTAGAAGCATCTTCCCCCAATTAATTAAATTAGCCATGTACATGATGCTACTGGCAGGAGAAGATTAGGGGGATTAATTAACAGAATATGAATGTTTAAAGCACAAACATGCGCGCACACACACACACACACACACAGAGCAAAGGCAAACATAACGAAGTTGTGAGCACTAATTAAAACGCTGCCTGCGTTCATAAAGATGCGAGCAAAAATATGACAGCACTGACAAGATTGCGCTGCTTGTGTTTCTGTTACTTTCAAACAAGTGAAAGCTGACAAAGGGAAATGAGGTCCTCTCGGCTCTGTATGAACGATCTTTATGGTGTCGCACAGAATATTAAGAGGACACGTGGGTAGATATTTGATTTGAGAATCTCTATAAAGGATTTCAGATTGTTTGACTTTCTGAAGTAGGAGTAATGACAGGCACAAAAAAAAAAGAAATGAAGCAAAGTTTGTGGGAATGGGAACCGGCGCGGCTATATTCACAGCGGAGGGCTGGCTGTTTATCTCAGTGAAAGGGGCTTTTATGGGAGGCTGGGGGGAGCGGGGGGCCGGAGCGGTGTGCCTGCTCAAGTGGAGAGAGAGACGGAGACGGCTCTCGGTGAGCCAGCTGGCGGGCTGCGCTCACCTCTGCCCTGCTGCGGAGATTCTCCAGGTGTGGGAGGCGTGATGCCTGCAGGCCCTTCCCGAGCGCGGCTCAGCCCGGAGACGGCCGCGGTCCCGTCCGCAGAGTCGGCGGTCTCGCTCGGGCCGCGCGCCGTCCCCGGCTGCGGCCGCCCCTGTGCCTCCCTCACCCTCAAAACGGAGGCTCAGGTGGTTCGCCAGATCCCACGCCGCCTCTCGATTCCCAAGGCCGTACCGCAGCCAGGCCCAGACACGCCCAAATCCTGCAGCGGCTCTACCAGCCAGCGCCCGCTAACCCGAGCAATGGGCACAGCACACGCCCACACCGGCCTCCCCAGGCGCCGTGGCAACCCCGCCAGGATGCCCACGGTACAGGCAGCAGAGCTGCTAAGTGGCGAATCGGAAGCTCTTGGGTTGATCCCCCACTCCGAGACGCCGAAAAGGAATTTGCTCATCGGCAATAAGAGAGATGCTGTAGACGCATCGGGTTGTCTGACAAACAGGGGGCGCCATTGTGCCTGCACGCCTCTCATCCATATCCTTAGCAAGGGTTTTCTACCTGATTTACATCTTTTCAAAAATATATCTTAGCCCACCGCTCCACTCTTCTTGCCTGCTTTCACCAATAGTGCCTCAACTATCTAGAACGTTCCCATGAGCATGGACAAGCTCCTCTGTTCAATTTCAGGAGCTGGAAGCAGTACTGGAATCAAATCTTCGATGAACAAATAACCAAGCCAAAAAAAAAAAAAGTATCTAAATGACAGTTATTCAATTTTAGGAACCCCCCACACAGATAGCAGAGACTACAGATGCCCATCCCTCTAGCGTGCCAGGAGGGCACAATTCGACCTGTGCCCCCATTGCCAGCCCCGGAATGGTGGCCGGCGTGGAGAACGGCCGCCCGCTGTCACCGCTCTCCTTTGATCATCATAAACTGCATGACCGTTGGCTATTGTGTCCTGCTTCGCCATGCGTTCCGTGTATTCGCGGAAACATAAAACAGCTGGCAGAAACAGATAGAGGACTTCGCTACATGACAAGAGAACAAGTGCCTTTAGGGTCCATTATGTTTCAGCTGTCCTCGTTTCCGTTCCCGAGAACAAAGACCCTACACATGACAGATACATATTAATATGGAAGAGCCGGATTAACACACCTGTTTAAAAGCCTTTCTGAAAGGGAACAACGTTCCTAAATATCAGTGCCTTCCGGGATTGGTGTCTGAACGAGGGCTATGCGGATAATGTCAGTGTGCATTGCCGCTTTTATCCTTTGCAAATCTATTCTCTACGCCCGACACGTATTGTACTGTTCAGCAATTTTTCAACTTCAGCAGTCAGATATTATTCCTGAGGCATTCATATCTGCGTTCTTTATCCTACAAAAGGACTCTGGCTACTTAACCAGTTAACTGGGCCCTAAGGTAGCTGCAAAGACCATCTCCTCTCATAAACTGAGCATTACGGCACAAGGGTCAAAGGTCAGATCAGCTCTTTGGACCCACTTTAAACAGAGAATTGATTTTTAATTTAAACAAAAGCCAAAAGACACCCTGAAGAGCCAATGCGACCAATAGATTTGTGTCATATAATAAATTAAAGTAAAAAAAAGAGATGAAAACAACATGCGTTGTTTAAATATTCTCATGTTTTCAGGTAAATGCAGTCACTCCCATAGTTACGCTGAAAAATGTGGCGGGCTGTTTTTTTTAAAAAACGTTGACATTGTTATACTCTGGCACACCTGCAGAAAACAACATGGCTACATGTGGAGGTGAAAAGGTTTAGAGAGCCTACGGCAGGAACAGAAGTTTTCTGAGCTCCTGGTGGGGGCACGGATAGAGGGGGAGGGGGACGGGCGGGGGCGGTGCTTGGGCCCCGCTCTCCTGTGAGTCCACACTGAGTTTACACCCCTGTTCTCTGCTTCCTGGAACTTGGACATCCATTCTGAGGCACCTGTTGACATGCCAACGCAGGCATGAATACGCACACATAAATGCACATTTGTATCGTTCTTCACCGTTCACTCACATAGCCTGACCTGGCTGCGATGACAGGTCCTCTGCTCCAAGAGCGATTGCTTTCCCTCTCTCTCTTTCTGTAGACCGGTTCTTTAAATACAGCTGACTTGCAATGGGGGGTTTGGACACAAAAAAAAAAAACACAGCTTTAAATGGGGAAAAAAGGTACAGAATGAGAGCACTGTTCTCACATTATTTTGCTACCGACATTTTGGCAAAAGGAAGGCCAATTTAATAGCATTTGTGTTGCAGCAATCAGCTCACAACCTGATGTCTGATTGCCACTGAGGGTAGACCTTTATGAACCGGCTCCCTCGTCAAGACATCCGACATCAGGAGAATTTCTGAGCAGAGATCCTCTTTCTTCCTGCCTATCCAAGCATTTTCATAGCACAACACCAGTGAGCGAGTTTAGACTTGTGGAAATCCAAGCAGTCAGGTTATGCTATCGTAGCATGTCGTAGTCACAATGGCTTGCATTTATATAGCGCCTTTCTCACCGGCCGGTGACTCAAATCGCTTTACGATGATGAGGGGGAAGCTCGCCTCTACCACCACCAATGTGTAGCACCCACCTGGGTGATCCAACTGTCAGGAGCCATTTTGTGCCAGAATGCTCACCACCCATCAGCTGAGGTGAATGTATGGACTGTTTTTAGTTAGCCGTGTATATGGGCTATATTATATTAATGAGTATAGGATATGATGCGCTGGCTGTCTTAGTGTAAATTAATCTAGAATGCGATGCACAGGCTATGATAATGTATTTAGGTCGCATGTGTTGGCTGTTTGTAGATGGGTGGTCAAACCGCTGCTTATTAGCCATAGAATTCTGTGCGCTGATGGCTTAATGTACTTTGATGCTGTATACTGGCTGCATTGGCGCAGTTACTCACAGTAAAGAGTGGTGTTAGTAAATGTAACTGTTGTGTTATTTGTTCACTGAAAATTTAACTATAACATGATTTAGTAGGCGGGGAAACTGATTTCCAAAAGAAAAGAGTAAGAAAGATACTTGCGTGCATCCTTAACTTGGGTTGTGAAATGTCAGCTCCAGGTTTTCCCTGATACCGGGAGATAGCTCATTTCCTCTAAATGCATCTGCTCACGGTCCAGTAGCTACTTGCTTTTATCCATGAAATTGAATACATCACACCTCAGGGAAAATGTATTTTGTGTGTCCTTAGCTTGATAGCTGGCCATCGATATGCAACGTCCCCACTGATATTCATAATCACTTCCGTGACACCGAAGTAGCCAATTACCGCAGCGTCTCATAATGCAGGATTTTTTCTTTTCTGGCTGATAAGAAATCTGAGAAACCGAACTTAAAATTAAATATTCATGCTTATTTCAAATGCCCCACGCTCGACATAAAAAACGGCAGAAGAGATTCCTGGGGCCCGCACAAGCTGCATTCCTGGCACCTCGATCAAATAAAGCGGTCGTAAAGGCTTTATCTGAGACCGTGATGTACAGAAAGTAGTCGGTGTCAGCATAAATAGACCGGTACGTGGAGAACTTGCCCTTGACTGCATTCTAGTTTGTGTTCACGTAAGAAAATCCGCAGTCATCTCAGGCCACTGAAGGCTAAACTTTCCCCCGCTGTACCGTTCACAAACACCAACACAAGTGCTATTCGGTTCCAATGCTGTTGGCATGATGTGCGATGCAGTTCTCCTATAACGCAGCGCTAGTCCACAGAAGACTCGTCTCAGGGTCGAAGCGTTTAGCCTCCAGCCGCGGCGCTTTATCGATACCGGACTCTTTATTTTATTTATTTTGTATCTTTTCATCATGCTTTACAGTCTTTGAGTGCAATTACGCTAAATGTAACCGTCACAGTATAACTAAGCACAGCGCCACCGAGAAGAAATAAAAAACCGTTACTGCTGTTTCTTTATAAGACATGAGAGACAGAATCACTATTACTCATTGGAGGAGAAGGGGGGTGGGGCACTTCTAGGACAGGATGGCGAGCTCAGCATTTGATAGACGGCCATGTTTTGGGGAAAAAAGCATCTTCTCCATTTTCTTCCCTCAGAAATCACAGTTCGATGTTCACGCACGCCCGTAGAACTCAAAGACGTAATAGTAATCTTTCCCTCTGAGATCCGTGCTCATACTGCAGGTATGTTCGCTATTCGCAGCATCATGGGCCTAAGAATCCTGAAATTGAGTACAGGAAATGAGAATGATTTGCGACTAATGAGGTGGGTTCTCAAAGGTAAAAATGTCCAGTTTGAGAGGTCATCGTGGGCTAGTAGAGCAGGTCTGAGGAAGAGCATGCCAAGCGGTCGCTGATCCTACAACGCGTCGAGCGGTCGGCGCAGGACCTGTGTCGCAGGCACTGCTGGTCCAAGGTCAGCAAAGGGGCACCGGGGGATAGAGGCCTAAAGGTCAAAATATTAACCCCCCTGCCCCTGCCTCCGGGGCCCCATCACCGCGGCCCACCGCGGGAAATAACAGCACCACTTTGTGTTCGATCGCTTGCGCAAGTGGAATGCTATTAGTTCCGGGTCACCAGGCGGATTTTTTCTTCCCAACAAACTTTCTTATGAAGCAAGGAGACGACCATCCATTAATCAGAGTACTGGCAGCTTGTGGATGTCAGTAAATATGTGTTTTTTCTTTTGGTTGTGCGCGTATGCGTGTGTGTGTGTGCGTGTGGGCGGGGTTGTGAGTTCATGATTACAACTGACAGATTTTCTGCATTCATTAAAGTGTGTGGAGGCTGAGACACAGCAGCTAATGGTATTGTAAACTGGCCAATAAGCCCCTTCCCTGCAGCTATCAATCATAAATTGGCTTGGTTCTGGTAAGTTATGGTTGCAGGACAATTCCTAAATTTTGTGATATTTTTATGTTCTCTTTCTTTTTTCCATTTCTGCGGTTTCCTCCTGACGGCATTCACTTATGGCACATACATATGTGCTATAAGAACTACAGTAATTAACCCCCCCAAACCCCTTCCACAGCACATTAGCTTTCAGACCCACCAATGTCTTTGTGAATTCATTAGATGGTCTGTGCATTTGAAAACCACAGCTCATTGTAGAGCAATAGGACGACAGCTAAACTCTGGGGCGATGTGCAAAACTATTTTTTTTTTGGCATAAAAATGCATATATGCCAATTGCAACAAAATATGTACCGTATAACCAAGTGCCATCTAGACCAGACACCTCCTTTCTAACAGCCGAAATAAAGAACTGGCTTTCACCAACATAACCTTGCTGTGCTGTTCAAAACCATTCTGAGAGAGCATTCAAGTAAAGCACTGTAAAATGTATATTCAAAATGTATATTCAAACAAGATATTTCCCCACATTAAGTATGCATGATTTGCCTATTTATTTACATGTACCGTGCATGCATTGTTCTGTAGACAGCATGTACCGTGCACGCGCCGTTCTGTAGACAGCATGTACCGTGCACGCGCCATTCTGCCGATAGCATGTACCGTGCACGCGCCGTTCTGCAGACAGCATGTACCGTGCACGCGCCGTTCTGCAGACAGCATGTGCCGTGCACGCGCCGTTCTGCAGACAGCATGTGCCGTGCACGCGCCGTTCTGCAGACAGCATGTGCCGTGCACGCGCCGTTCTGTAGACAGCATGTGCCGTGCACGCGCCGTTCTGTAGACAGCATGTACCGTGCACGCGCCGCTCTGTAGACAGCATGTACCGTGCACGCGCCGTTCTGTAGACAGCATGTACCGTGCACGCGCCGTTCTGTAGACAGCATGTACCGTGCACGCGCCGTTCTGTAGACAGCATGTACCGTGCACGCGCCGTTCTGTAGACAGCATGTACCGTGCACGCGCCGTTCTGTAGACAGCATGTACCGTGCACACGCCGTTCTGTAGACAGCATGTACCGTGCACGCGCCGTTCTGTAGACAGCATGTACCGTGCACGCGCCGCTCTGTAGACAGCATGTACCGTGCACGCGCCGTTCTGTAGACAGCATGTACCGTGCACGCGCCGCTCTGTAGACAGCATGTACCGTGCACGTGCCGTTCTGTAGACAGCATGTACCGTGCACGCGCCGTTCTGTAGACAGCATGTACCGTGCACGCGCTGTTCTGTAGACAGCATGTACCGTGCATGCGCTGTTCCATGCATGCGCTGTTCTGTCGACAGCATGTACCATGCATGCGCTGTTCTGTCGACAGCATGACGAAGAAAGAACTGCTGTGAAACCCTAACCTTGGAATGACATTCCACAGGAATGCCCTTTTTAGTCAACATTCTGCGAGTTCAATTACCACCCATAATAGTATACATGTAGTGTAACTGAAAAGAAGAGATCTAGCGCTCCACGCCGGCTGGAGCATCTGGCTTTGCAGCGCGCGGCGTTCAGTCCTGGGGAGTCTGCGCATGGCAGTGCGCTGTGAGCACACGTTCTTTAAACTGAATCAGGAGCTGACCACATGCAAAGCAGATCCTTAATATTTTCACACTTCTTCTCCAGACTTCCCTCCCCAGGTCTAAATTGTTATTTTTTGTTGCTTGTTCGTTCGTTTTCTGGCTGTCAGGCTCCGTAACAGAGCAGCAGCGTTTGCCAGTTGCTTCGTTTTTTTTTTGTTTTGTTGTTTGTCTTTTTTTGAAAAGCGCACATCTGTTTTACGGATTATTGAGACTGGAAAAAAAAAAAAAAAGAACACCCCCGAAAAATAAAATGACAAAAATGTGGAAAAAAATAAAAACGTGAAAGTTGCTTTCCTCCGGTACAGAAGGCAGCTGAAGAGAAGGCTGGCTGATGCCATGGTGGGCAAGGGGCCAGTGGGCGCCAGTTGGGGAAGCGTACACCCATCCTATTGGCATGCAGGGCCAGGTACCTACTCTTGTCCTGAGACAGCTGTAAACCACCAGCCCATAGCATAGCAATCAGGCGCCCGCTCCCTTTGAAGAATGCTGATATGCTGCAATCTGCGGCTCGGCAGGGCTAGCAGCCGGCACGCGCGTCGCCCCGCGTACGCCACTGACAGCCTCCGCCTCATTTCTCCTGACAGGCTCAGGATGTGGGGGGGGGAGGGGGGAGGGGAAGAAAAGGGGAGGGACGGAGAAGAGAGAAAGAAAAAGAGGGGGGGGGGGACAAAAAGACTCCGAAACAAATGGCGACCTTTGGAAAGATTAATTTGTTTACCAACAAATGTTCTCGCTGTCATCGGCGGGGCCGGCTGACCTTCACGTCCCCGTCGCCAGGTTGCGAGGATGCTGACTGTAGTCATCTGTTAACTTAAACTTCTCCCATCAGTCTCCGCCGCCGCAGGTGACAGCGACCGCCGGCTCATCCGCTGGGTTTCAGGCAAACGGATGGCGCCGGAGATTCCAGCCCGTCGTCTTATAATAACATCCAATTCGTCTCAGTTAGCTGTAATAATTCCTGTAATAATTCCTAATCAAATCTCCTCGGTAGGATGAACAAGCCTCTATTGATGTGCTACACTCAGCTAAGTGGAAGGAGCAGGAAGTCGATAGCCCGCGATGGAGAAATTCATACACGCAGTAAGCTTACACAATGGGAATGGTGTTCCAATAACATGACCACAGGCGAGCAAACCCAATAATCCCTCATGTGTAGCACAAACTTCACACTTAATTCAACTGAGGCAGAGCCAAGATAATTTCCCTTCTCACTGTACTCTCTCAATCAAAGCCCATTTTTGCTGCAGAAAATATGAAGTGCATTATGGATTTTTCTTAATTTACTGCAGACACAAAGGAAGGCTGTGGCAGTCTTGGCAAAGCATTTTCAAAGATGTACGTCCTTTTATTTCAGAAATAATCCAATTAAAAGTTCAAAATTACAAGTTTTTTTTTAAATTAAGTGTGTCATATGAGAAGTGGTTATGAAATTTCACCAATGGCAACAAAAAAAAAAACTCTTAAATTGTAAAATTAAATTTTAATTTTAGAAGTTTAATTACACACCCTGTCCTGGGAACACAAGCACACAAAGTTTGCAGACAATGTGTAGTTCTACGTTACACCGTATAAAGTCTATTTACTTCGATTCATCCTGGGGTGTGAGACTCTCTTGGTCTGGTTGGGGGGCTGCAACACTATTGTGTGTCTATTGAATGTAGTGGGCCACATGTTTTTAAATGAGCTGTGTGTTCTGAGACCAAATTCTAGGTTTCGTCTGTATAATAAAAATAACATTCTCACAGAAGTGATGACCAGCAGAGAGAGAAAAGAGGAGGTGTTGACCACAGGTAAGATGTGTTTTTGGAGGGGTGAATGGTCAATAGTGGAGCATAGACCATGTTTTTGGGCGGCGAATGCCTGCAGATGAGCCGAGAGCTAGGCTGTGTCTGAATCAGAGCCCTATCTACTGCGCCCTGTCTCCTGCATACAGTGCACTGAACAAAGTGTGCCGTCTAAAGTGCACTGTGTAGCACGCAACGTGCAGTCCACGGAAAATATCAGCCATACTATTTTACAACCGTACTGTGGAAGTGTCGTAAGTAGGTTGCGACGTCCCACCAGTGTTTCCATGTCCGCGGCTTTACAGCTAAATTTGGCTACTTTCAAAGTGCAGTCACAGGTAAAAATGAAGTCGCAAAGCACACACTTGAAAAAATATTGATGATTTACATTTAAAATACATTGGTTTTGGTTAAAAATATATTTTGGGCTAGTTTTAAGTCGCCATTTGGCTGGAAAGTCTTGCAAGCTGCGCCTCATATATTTATTAATTTTTTTTATTTAAACGAAGCTTCACTATAGACAGCCCCGTGTTTGGTGCCAAATTCTATATATATTTAAAAATAAAAGAAACGAAGCTACACATCATATTCATGTGACCAAAATGTTCGTTTAATTCTTGAAGTGCACTCCTAAATGTACTCAGCGAAACAGCACCCGGAAGTAAGTGTATCATCGGGGGGGTTTACAGTATACTATATTTAGAGAACGTTTTGCCTACTTAATGAGTTTTCCGCCCTGTCTACTCAACTACTAAGTACAGTATAGAAGAGTGCCGATTCGGACACAGCCCAGTTGTTTTTAGATGGAGAATACGGGCAGGAGTGAACAGTGGGTGTTTTAGGTGGTTGACGCAGGCAGGAGAGACTGGTGACAGTTTTCAGATTGTGAACGCAATCAAAGGAGGAGCAGAAGAGCTGCTCTCCAGCTGAACTCACTGCGTCGCTCCTTCTCCTGCGTAGCTCCGGGAGCGTAATCTCATCACTCTGGCTCACGACAACTGCTCCTAGGGTGATCCGGGCTTCGCGACAGACGCACAGCCAGCGCCGCCTTGCGCTAAACGAGAGGGAAATCAGCGTTGAAGCGAAGAACGACGACGTTCAAAAACATTGTCCACGACAGCAAAAACTCCCCCCTCTCATTTCAGAAACCTCAAAAAGTTTAGCATCTGCTGACAGATTACTGTGCTTCCATTACACTATTTACTTGCTGTGAAACACTATTCATTTGCTTGGCAGACGCCCTTGTCCAGGGTGACTTGTGTAGCGCACGTTTTACATATCACTCAGTTATACAGCTGGGCAGTCGCATCATAGAGACGACTCGGGTTCAGGTCTTCCCTGTGAGGTAAAGCGGCACCATCCCGAAAGGTGCAAACCAGCAACCTTCTGGTTACAAGACAGGGTCCGTCACCGCAACTCCAACCTTCACCCTTCTCCTGCGGAGCGGCTACCCCATCTTTTCTCCCAGGCACGCAGTCTCTTGAGACGGCCTCCGAAGGAGCCCGCTTGTGGCAATACGTCAGGCTCAAGTCTGTGTTACGGTGTGCTAATAGAACACTCGCACAGCCCTACTATCCCCTGACGCAGAACTTTATGAAACAACCAAAACGGAAATGAAAAGAAAACACTGCAGGTAACAAATGAAATGGGCCAAATTGGATAATCAATGAAGGAATCCAGTAAAGGCTTGATCTGTTACCATATAATAGTGCAGGAGCAGGCTGCATGCATTTCTGTTCATTTTGCAGGTAGCTGACCCGAGTGCTGTTTTTCAACTCTGATGAGCACCATTGGTAGTTCCAGAGTAGGGGTAATGGTTTATATAATGCCGGAACCTGAATTTCATTTGTTTCGTTGAGATGCCCTGCTGCACATCACTGATGCCACAGACCAGCTGAACATCCTTTTTACCATTCTGCAATCCGAATGGCCTTCCTCTCCTCGAGGTTTTGAGCGCAGGGACGAATCTGCACCTCTTTGTTCGAAACCGTTCCTCAAATGCGGGTTCATCAAAGCACCAAAATCTGTGGAACTGAATTCAGTGGTAAACCCACACGTGAGGCGTCTCAAAAACTACGGTGACAGACAACAAGATTACATTTTCACATGTGACAGCAGCAGAACACAATTATTTTGTGACATGGGTGAGAGAGAAAGAGAAAGAGAGAGATAGAGAGAGAGAAAGAAAAGCCATACCAGAGATGGTAAAGCATAAACTTTAGCCTACCTTTAAGTCAGGAGAGACGACACATCCTTGATTACAATAGTTATGCATGTTAGTGCACACAGCTATGTTCTGACTAATGTTAGTGCACACAGCTATGTTCTGACTATGCTGTACACAACCTCGTAATTAGAATAATATAACCTTCCTAAACAGATCTAACCTTTGCCAATAGTTTCTCCAACAGTTTTTAGAGAAGATTATAATAAAACCAGAGCCATTTGCCTGGTTTTAGCCTCCATCCAATGGACAGTGGCATTCAAGAGATGGGAGATTCATGGTCTGTCCATCCATCTGTGGATGATGGATGAGTCGGAACTCTCTTCAACTCACGCTTCAACTCTCCAAAGTCTTCCTGTACCAGAGTACAAGAGAGTTGGATGTGGAATGAATCAAAATCCACCACAAATGATCACATACGCAAACATAATATGAAGGGTTTCAAATCATTTCAGATATAAATATAATGTAGAAATCACACAATTTAATGTTAAGATGAAACCCGATATGATTCTCAAGCTATTGCTCCTGAGTTCATGCCAAGCAATTTGCATTCACCACACCGTCAATGAAAATACCAATTACATATCTAAAATATCAATTACATATATATATTTATATGAGCGCACACACACCCCTTAGGCTGCACTTTGTAAATAATGATATGAAATATAGCTTCTTTGTATGAAAATGAACGTCATACAAATGAATGAATAACAAGAATGCATAAAATAAAATCAGTGCTCACTTTTTTTCTTTTTCTTTTTAGCGTAGGTGAAAATTATACGCAGAACAAGTAACTTACCTTCAAAAAATGATGATACATTAGAAATTTGCAGACGGGCTGATTTTAAGATCACACATTGTAATGTAGCTATATAGAAAAATAACAGAGTCATCAAATACCTTTAATTAAAAATGATATATTCAAAATGTGTTGATAATAGAAAACATGGAGCCAAGTTGCTATGTTCGCTAAGTTAACGTTATGTCCCGGCAAACCGAATGAAACAGTTCAAGAACTTGGTCTTGGAGTTTAGTGCCATTAGCAAATATTAGCGGTCTACGTCACAGCAAACAGCCACATCTTCAGTGCGTTAACTAAGGTTAACTTTATCGCAAACAGGCAACCGAGATACTTGTTCAATAACTTCTCAGCGAACGAACTCGCTGAAAAGAGAGCGAAAAGCAGTTATTTGCCTGAATTAATACTTTTCAATAGTGAATACTTCGTCTGTCATATTGGTTCTCAGTTTGGTTTGCTCGCAAGCAAGCGAATTAAACTCAAATCTGCATCACTTCTGTGCGCCTGTCAGTTCCATCAGACGTCATCACCATAGCAACAATGTCACGTGAACGACCGTACCATGGCAACAAGACGCGCCGCAGCTGATTAACGTCCGCTAATGAAGTATTTTGCGTTTTGTCTCCATATAAACGTTCTATTATATCATTATTTGCCATAATTTCACATTGCAATTAAATTAGGCACATATAATTGCTAGCCAATATGTCTTAAACTTAACCACCTAACAAAGGAAGACAGGGGCTGCTTCCCAATACTCGAAATATTTCCCAATACTTAGCATATTTGCTAAATCCGGTGTATTTACACTGCTTTATGTAGTGTTCATTAATATGCATTGTCCCGTCTAAATAAACAAATAAATGAAATGAAATGAAATGAAAAATGCACCCTCCACTGCCACTTCCTCTCCTCTGTGATCCCAGAAACGGATCTTTGTGTTTTAATCTAATGTTGATGATTACATCTTAAATACGTATTAATAGTTACATATTAATTCATGTCTGGACGCAAACCGCAATGTCAGGTACATTGTATGCTGTAAAATACTTACTCGAAACGTTCAGGTAGTTTTGCATACTTCCGGGTTGGAGAGGAGTGGTAGTGGGGGAGTGGAGGAAAGGAGGAGAGGAGAGGAGTGAAGACTATTGGGACGCAGCCATTCTGGTGCTCGCTAGCTCGCGAGAGTGAAGACTCGGAAGTGATACCCCGGAAGTGATACCCCTGCTGTAGCTCGGTTAAAGTTGACCAGTTCCGCTTTGCTGTTATGTTATGTTTACCGTTTTAATAGAAAGCCTAAAATATGTCAACCTCGCAGGAAGACGAGATGGCAACAGTGCCGTGTGTACTTATTACGAGCTGTGATCCCGGATTCAAAGAGGAAGAGCTGGTTAAACGTAGGTAACGTTAGCCAGCAACATCCCTATCATACGATGTAGCTAGCTATGTAACAAGTTAATCTAACGTTAACGTTAGCTATCGAATACAGTTACCCTGCTAACGTTACCTAGCCTAACGTGTTACCTAGCTTGAAGCAAAAAAAATTGATTTTACATATCTAACTAGATACATAAGCCGACTGCATTTACCTACAGTTTCATTGTACTTGTAATTAGCTATCAAATAGATAACCAACAGTTTCATTTTTAGGTTAACGTTAGCTAGCCTTCTTGCTCGTTGGCTTAACGTGATTCACTCTTTTTACGTTAGTTCTGCTGGTAGAAGCAGCTGTCAGTTTAGATAGTTTACGAGTTAACGTTACATTCTTGTAGCTACGTTAGCCAAGTCTTCTGTCGATCCTGTTAAATGTTTAGATATGGGTTCTGGGTACTATCTAACGTTAACGTTACTTTAGCTACGAAGTAATCTCACGTTGGGTAGCAACTAAGTTACTACGTTACCTGCATTATGTTGGCTATTAGCTAACGTCAGCGAGCAAACTGTTAAGTGTTGTGGGAAACGCCGTCATTTTTGATCACATCATCTGCTAACTTTATTCCTGGCAGCTCTCACTTTCCGGATATGAATGTTGGCAAGTTGCTATTCCACATTGTTCTAGCCACAGATCTCTATAAGAGTTTATATAGTTCTGTGGTTCAAGCCAATTAACCAGGCTGAAATATGATCATTTCCGTTTTGTGAGTTTTGTAAGTAAGCTCGGTCACCTACATACATGACTGGTGCTTTTCCCCTTTCAATTGTAAGTGACTAAGGAATCCAGCAGGTGGCAGTATTTAATTGTAGTTTGTTAGCTCCCTGGAAAATTGAACATTCTCATTTAAATATAACTCTGTTCAGTCAGCGTTTATTATTTATACATTTGGGGGCGTAATTACATCGTTTGGTGGTCCCATCACTGGTGTTTATGATTTCTTGGAAAATTAAATCTATAATAATCAGGCTTTACTCAGATTTCAGGAGTAGTGGTTTCGGTAGTTGCGCCAACATTTCGGCGAAGTCTATCTGCGCATCCTCTTCTAGGCAATTGAGGGAAACCAGATGTCAGCTGCATACCCACACATAACTTGGCCTCCACCACCATCGCTGCCCCCCTCTTTCCATGCCACAAGCATAAATACAAGCGGACTCAACCCACTGTGGCCTAATACTGCTGGAACAACAGAGCAGCTTAAACTGATGTTTGACTCGTATGTCTATTTTAAATGGGTAGTTGTTTGCTCTTTTTTTCTTCTGTCAGCAGATTTCGATTTGACACAAATATCATCAAACTGCTCTGGTATCATCAGCTCTGTTGCTCATTTCCTGTCGTGGCTTGTTTATGTGGGAATGGGTGCGCCAGTGATAACAGAAAAGGCAATAACCTTTCCTTTATTATAAAAGTACAATTAAAGACAATGGTTCTGTGGGAAAAAAAATAAGATTCTCAACATTTCTGTAAAAAATTATAGTTTACTCATGAGGAAAAAGAAAGACAATTGTTGATGCTCAGGTTGACTATGTGACTTAGAAGGGAAGCACGCAAGAAAAATGTCAGTATTTTCTGAATAAAAGACACAGATCAAAACTGGAATTTGGATTGTGATGGAATAAAACAATTACATATATGGTTAGTAACCGCTAGATATGAACTAAAATTTCTTTAATTTTAGAGATCTTGGGCATTTCATCGTTGCCCGAGCCCTCCGAACAGCAGGGGGCAGCGAGCTGGTATCCCTGGACCATCAGTAATAAGTACTACACAGCCGAGGTCAGCCTGTGTGTCGTGTCCAGCACCTTTGAGATGACAAGGGAGATTGCCCAGTCTATGCAGGCCTTCATCGTTTACTTCGACAGTGCCGCGGTGAGCCAATGACGAATCGTTTACTTCGACAGTGATGATTGGAGGGAGCGTTGTCTACTGTTGTGCTGTTCGTAACATGTATTCATTTAAACCCTGGTGTCCTGTGCCTTCTAGGTTGGGGGTTTGGACAGGGTATCTTCCTGGCTGCCCATAGTAGAGGATCTGGCTCCAGAGGTGCTGATCCTGGTGTGTGACCATGCGTGTGACAGTGGTGAGTGCTGTTCCTCCTTCATGGTCATGTGACAGTGGTGAGTGCTGTTCCTCTTTCATGGTCATGTGACAGTGTGTCAACTGGTACACAGTCTGACATAGGACTGACTGATGCGACGTGTATATAGTGACTGACGTAACCGTATGGCACACTGACTGGTGTGGTAGAGTTATAGGCCTGTGTCTCACTGCGGTAGCGTTATAAAAACGACTGAATGAATTAACGCGTGTTATTGCACACGTGGGTTGAATAGGTGGTGGTATTACGGCGATGATGTGCCATTCGGCCTGGTGGCGTTACAGGACTGATTGTCAGTGTGTTACAGAGCGAATGTCTTGCAGGAGTCGGTAGACAGCAAGCGCAGCAGTGGTGTCTGGCTCACGCCTTTGAACTGGTGGAGCTGAACCCTGAAGACCTGCCGGATGAGGACGGTGAGAGACAGGAACTAGGCTGCAGACAGCAAGCACATGCACTTGAGCCTGTACCCCCTGCACCTCTTAAACGGTATACTTACTATATACTGAAGCGAAACTTTTCTCTCCATTCGACAATGTCTTCTCAGATGACTTTCCGGAATCGACCGGGGTGAAGCGGATTCTCCAGGCGCTCCATGCCAACGTGTGGTCGAGCATGGAGATGAAAGATGGTAGGGAGGTGTTGCTTTGTGCCCCCAAACCCCCCCCTCCCCATTCTACTGGGTGCATTCCAAATCACACTGCTGTTGATTTACTTAAAACTCTGTTCTTTTTCGTACCAATGAGGGCTTAGTATTTGTGGATAGACGCTGCAGAGGTTCTCTTACGGTTGTAAATTGCGGATGGTCTGAAATAACGGACATTGATCCCACAAGAGAAGAAATGCAAATCAGTCTCGGATGCAGCCGGAGCTGAGCGGGGTTCCTAGTCGATGGGAGGGTTTTACAGGCTCATAAACAGTACGGGCACATGCTGCTGGGAATAGAGGTTTTACTGGACAGGCAAACCACAACCTGCATTCTTGCTCAACCACAGTACCTCAGTAATATAAACCCCACTGACACGGTTTGTTGCCATGGGTCACCGAGAAAGCTCTCTTTCCCCCCTCACTTTCCGATTGGCTCGTTCCGCACCCCTGTTCTGTCCTCTCTGGGGGACGCTTCCCGCTCTCGGTCTGGCCCTGAAGTCACCAGGCGGTGTGCCCGCGACACACCCGGTCCGCAAACACAGGTGCCTGCACGATCAAAGAGCTGGCCCCGATTCTGTGTGTTAACCGCAGTGTGGAGGGGGCGCGTCCTGGTGACCGTTTTTCATTTAGAAACGGGCGCTCGCCACTTCCTGCTGCAGTTACTGCTTGGTCAGCTTTGCGGCATTTTAATGCTCACTGTCCCTTTAAACAAGCTCACAGCTCATTTTACAAATCTCTCTTTTCATTGCGATCAAAGGGGTAAAGGGTATGAATACCGATGGCACAAAGATAAAGCAATGGAGACCATATGTTTTTATTGCAGTGATAATTATATCATATTACACCCATTTAGACACGCTCTTATCTACTTTACAATGTAGAGCATAAGTGCGTTGAAACGGCTTGGATATCCACAGTTGGGGTCAATGCTATTTAAATAAGGCAGTTTAGAAAATTATTTTAAATCCAATTAATGAATTGGAAAATCCTCAGAACGTTATGGGCATTTTGCAATTCATGAATTCAGTTAATCGTCTCAAGTGAAATGGAATTGACCACGACTCTTCCATGGTTGTTTCCGAGAGTAACTCATCTTATGTTGTGGGATAGTAAGTACATATTTCCAGTGGGAAGCGTCTATGGGGTCATGACCTCTGAGTGATGTGTTCAGGTCATCTGTGGATACGACGCTGCTATTTTGTGGAATTTTAAATCTCTCACTCCATTTCTGTCCCAGAGCACAACCAAGGGTTTGGCCTGATGAGCAGTCTGGTAGCGTCCCGGCACAACAACCCCCGTCCCAGTCAGGAATCACCAGTGAGTAACCAGCCCCCGAAACCCGTCCATCCATCACCTTCGAGTAGTCACCCTGCCGCCTGCCCCCATCCTCCAAACCCTATTCAAAACAACAGCCAAAAAGAGCTACCTCCCAAAAATGTCTGTCCCAGCCTAACAGTGCCACCCCACCCAGGGTTCCAAGGTTCACCAGGAAGACACGACCCCTTAAAACATATTCGTCATATCCTCTGTAGAGCTTGTTTAATTTACGGCTCAACCTGCGCTACGTGTGCCCTTTTGTGCGTAATGAATGTTCTACATTGCACCCGCAGTACATTAATGCTGAACAGTCATAATGCCTTAATGAACAGCACAGGTACTTTCATCCTGAGATGGCGCAAGTGACTCTGCAGCAGCTTAGTGCTGTTGTCTTTATGCTCAGCTGTTGGCTCTAAGAATTAGAATAATTTCCATAAATTATGATATTTTGTGTATATACCTGATTTATTGAAAAGGACTTGGGTATGCGAATTGTGTTTCTCTAACCCTGCTGAATTACGCGTTGATTCACCCGATTTGCTTTTGTGTTGCAGTCCTCCCATCTGCCAGTAGAGGGCAGCGTTGCCAGCACAGGAGCCGAGAGGACTGAGCCAGCAGTGAACGGTGGTGAATCGCAGGTGGATTCACGAGTGGGTGAGTTGCATACTCTGATCACCCCCTTCCCCTGAATACTTCACACCTTCCCATCAGCTGGGCATTAATTATAATGAGCGGCTTTCCCCTTTGTTTCTCAACAAGATAGCTTGATGTTGTATCGTACTCAGAACACAAACCTGATTTGAAGTCAGTTCATTGTGCCATTGAAACCATACTAAATCTGTTACGCTCCTCCTGGGGATGGATCCAGATAGGATCACAGGAGGACAATACTAAGGCAGTCCAGCTGTGATTGGTAGTTGGAGGTACAAAGTGTAAGTGACCATGGTGAAAGGATGGCCATATGGAGAGTTTACCCATATTAGCAGCGTTTGGTAGTTAGGGATCCTTTGCGTTCTCCCAATGCTAGCTGCACTGGGGTAGTTATCCGTCAGCGCTGTGTCTTCCCTACTCAGACCCGATGACAGACATTGACATCCAGGAGCTGGCCAGCCTCACCACGGGGGATGCAGACGTGGAGAACTTTGAGCGCCTCTTCACCAAGCTTAAAGAGATGAAGGGTACGAACTCCCATAGGCACACATGCAACTGTGCGTTTTTTCTGAAGCGGAGTTACAGAAGTTGAAATGCATTCTTGCACGTCTTCCAAGGTGGTTGCCGGAGTAACCAGTGGTATGTTGGAGGTAATGGTCTCCCGTTAATCGGGGTGTCTCTAAGGGTCACGCCCTGATGTTTTCGGGTTGTATATATAGACTGGTCCTGTACTTATGAGCAGTTCTGAATCCCCAAACAGCCCCTGCAGTAACTGCTCAAATGGGCCTGGGATTTGTGAGCTGCCTCAAGTATATGTCCAACCAGAAGATAAATGGTTAACTATTCAAGGCGTTCTGTAGAATATGGGCAAAGACCTCTTTCTCTCTCCATGTCCCTTTCTTTGCAGATAAAGCTTCCTCTTTACCTCATGAGCAGAGGAAAGCGCACGCCGAAAAGGTAGGAAACATCCGGTGTCACGGACACTTAGAGTTCAATAGGAATGCCCACCATCACACTCAGCTCTGACTCATTAGGCAGTAGCTTTCGGCTGCGTAACCACAAGCCAGTTCCAAACTCCGTGCTGGAAACTATTCCCCAATCACAGGCTACCCTGTCACTGGTGAGGCTCCAACGGCAGCCTGCATGTTCCAAAGCAAGCCGCACGTGGAGCGCTAAGTACCGCTAAGTAGGGTTCAGGACTCAAAATTACTTTTATTGGTGTTTTTGGCGACGCTGGGAGTCAGACGGTCGTAAACTTGAGAACACTGAAGTAATGGTTCAAAACGTTTTGTGTTCTGTGAAGGGATTGGGCGGTTTATTCCACTGGGTTACGGGTGTCGCGTGTTCCTCAGGTTGCCAAGGCGTTCTGGATGGCGATTGGTGGAGACCAGGATGAGATCGATGGACTTTCCTCAGGGGATGAGAGTTAAGGCCAAGCTGATGCTGGCTAGGATAACATGAGCCCTCTCCTCCCTCCCTCCCTCCTCCAGTCACTGCCCACTCTGGACTCACGCTGGGCACAGAATGCCCACACCAGGCTCAGATATAGAGAGCGAGAGAGGGATTCGGGGGAGGGTGAAGTGATCAAGAGGAACAGGCTCTTCCTCATTTTATTTTCCACCATTTCAGTTTCCCTCTCTCTGCCCCTAACAACTTAAATTATCTGGCACTGGCCAATCACTGCTGCTGGTTCAGTAAAAGAAAGACGATCAATCTACCAATGAGCGGTAGGGGGCAGGGGTTCTCCCTTTGGACAGGTTTGCTCCACTGGTGTGATTGATACTTTAGCTGAATCCTCATTCGCTCTTCCTGCAATGCTGGTGATCTGTAGAGGACGTAACGGTCACATTGTCCTAATTGTTGTAAGGTACTGCATTGAGTTGGATTCTATGTGATTTGTATTCTAGCCTGTGCATCTAAAGACAATTTCTTAAGATACTTTTGTCCCACTACAGAACTAAACTAGGATGTGTGGGGGAAAACTACACCCCCCAGCCAATAGTATAACAAGTACCTTTTCCACCATTGTGTGCATATAATTCACATGCAAGAAATTCATTAATCTTGTCTACATAAAACCATAACTGATCAAAGAAACCATGTATGTCATTTTTGCCATGTAAAAACAATTAAAAAAATAATAATTTTAAAAGAAAATCATCTTTAGTGTGCGCATTACATTTTACAGCAAGGCCTGTGATTTCACACACATACGCACAATGGCACGCTAATTGTTTTCTCACACTTGAGGGAAGCTAATTTTGGCTCGGTTTCTACGTCAACGTCACGCGCGGCTCAGACAGTGTGTGGGTGAGCGCGGTGGTTTCTGGGACTGGCGGCAGGTAGCGGGGCCCTCCTTCGCCTGCAGGCCCTGGGAACAAAGGCGTCCTTCATATCTGGACAGGGCCGCGCATCGCGGCGCAGACGGCGGCTGGTTCGCATTACCCTGTAACCTAGCAATGGAGAAATACAGGAGCGAGGCTGCGGGCCTGTAATTATGCGACTGGTTCTGTCTGCGCAGGAGGGGGAACGGGGAGAGCTGCCACATCACCCATCATTATCTTTGATAGGAACAGCAATGAGACAAACTGCACTGGCCTCTTAGAAATGATCCAAACCGCCAAGTTGAGAGAGCTGGGGCGGACTGTACCGCGGCACAGCTTTCGGCGGAACCGGATCGAGCCAGTTAACTTCAGTTACTCAGACGCTAATGACTATAACTTCGGTTGGAGCGATTCCCTTGCGAAGGGAAAAAATATAGTTAGACTTTGCTCAAAATAAATCCATTGCTAATGTCGTCCATTAATTTTGGCTTAGAAAATAAGCCTCGGAGCAGCGCTTCAGAGTAAGTGTGCTGGCTTGCATCATGTAAACTGCAATATCATGGAAAGAAATATGAGCCCAATACAAATAGTTTGAAATTGATATATCTGTGTGCAACTGACACCGTTGCTGGTTGCTGGTGACCAGTAACTCGGAAACAATGGGCTTTTGGAACAGTGCTTCCAAATAAAATCTGTTTTTATGCAAACCAATTAAAAATACAAGTTAGAAAAACACAACGACCTTGATTTTTTTATTTTTTTATTAAAAGACCAACAATAACAAAACAAAAAAATACAATGCAATCTTTAAAACAATCAGTTCATATGCAAGGAAAAACAAAAGGATATATATGCATTTATAATTATATAAAAGACAAAAGATTCAAGGAAAAGCACAGACGACACAAAACTAAGCACCAATTTAAGAATACAACAATAACAGGTAATGAAAGATTTAAATGAAAAAAAAAACACATTAATACATTTAAAGACATTTCCTTTACTTGAATGTCCTAAAGGACATGACCAGACAATACCTCTGTTCTCTTGGATTTCCAGTCCAGTCCCAGAGGGCATTTTTAAAAGGTTAAAGTTGACTTTCAACATTAGGATAAATTGGGGGGTAAAAAAAGCGGATTGCTGCACAGTGAAAAAATATTTTCCACTCAGTATCTCGTTATAATGAGAAACTTATAACAAGAAACATGTCCCTCACATTTGTTGTTATAAGGAGAAAAGGATCTTGCTATAACGAGAAAACAGACCATCGAAAATGATACAGTTTGTTCGTTGAAGGCCAATAACTTGGAGAATGGCTTGTATGCATGACTTAATCAAGTTTTACTTACTAATCTTGGGTTGAGACATGGCGAGATTCTGATATCCTTGAGCACTTTCGATGGTATTGTGATAAACGTGCCTAGTCTGTACACTAAGACGAATTCTGAAATGTATGGGGCTGTACAGAAAGAATCAGTCTGACCCTCTGAGTTATTGGCCTTTACTGAACAAATTCTGTGCATCATTATCGATAGGCTATGTGTAATGATAGCAGCAGCTATCATGAGTAACATTTCAGTGTGAGAATAGCTTTCTGTAATCCCAGCAGAGGGCACTCTAGGGCTGTACTATATAACCTGGTGATGTCAATAAACTGCACCTTTTGATGGGTAATCGTGTCGCCCTCTGTTCAAAACGCTATGGCTGTGTCTGAACCAGAGCCCTATCTACTACTGCGTCCTGTGTCCGAGCATGCGGTTTAGTGACATGCAGTATTCAAAAAATATCAATACTATTATCGGCGAAAATGCAGAAATAATATCGTCTGGGAATTTAAAGTACACAACATTTAGAGAACACTTTGCCTACTTAACTTTCTCATACAGTGTACTCAACTAGCATACTCAATAGTATAGAAGGATGTTGATTGGGACACAGCCCAGGGCTGTGTTTGAAACCGAACGCTAACATACTACATTAGTATGTACTGTGTACTACATACTAAGATGGATGAATAGAGTTAAATATACTTAACTGCACCACAACCTGCGACCGTCAGTAGCCTATTCAAAAAAAAAAAAACATCTAGAAAATCAACCTCATTTACAAAACTTCATGAAATAAAATGCTGCTTTCCTTATTGAATCAAAACGGGACACAATTTGTTCTGTATTTTCCTACACATTTTAATTGCGTTGGAGGTTGTTCTTGGCGATATGCCTTGCTTTTGAATTTGCCTCAGTAGCTAAGTAGCTAGCGTACTAACACTAATTTCCAATATGTCAATTAAAAGCTAGGTGGTGCTGCTGTTGTAGTTGTGTCATCAAAAATGATTCCTTGCAATCACACCATACGATTGGTTGGTCAGATGACGACACTTAGCCGCGATGCATTATGGGGTGTCTCTTTACCGCTGAGTAACCTGGATTGCATACTCAGAAATTTTTGCTAATGTAATATACTGTATATCGGGGCACTTTTCACATACTCAAAATGGGCATACTCTGCACATGAGGCAAACTACATACTCATTTTATACCATAGTTAGTCTGCCAAGTACAGATGTACTGTTTTCGAGCACAGCCTATTTTCTCGTTACAACGACAAAGTTTCTGGTTATAACAAGATACATTGGTATGTCGTTTTAACGAGATACTGAGCAGAACATTTTTTTCCCACTGTGGCAGCAATGTGCTGCCATAAGACAGAAATGTTGAGGGAGAGAGGCCAGCCTACATGGCTCTGTACCTGCCCACATTACACAGCTCTGGGCCTGCCTACACTACACTGCCCCAGGTCGATCTCTTGGAACACTCCGAACTCCCCATGCAGCCATTTTAGACTTCACAAGCAGCAGGACATGCAAGCCACTCTCAATGTCTCCAGAAGTGCGAGTGCCAAGTGCCTTTTTCTGGATGCATGACCTGTGGCTTTGTAAAATCTGAAGCGTGCCTCTAAGTGCTATCATGCAATGGGAGCCTTGATAAGTGTTCCACCTGTGTGTCCTCTGACCCGCACCTCAAAGCGGTCTCTCATTAGTGCCAATCCACCTCAGGGATCGCTGGCTTCACACCGCAAAACAACCAGTCCTCTCTCCCCTCCAGTTTACAAAACCAGCTGCCTTTGCGGGGGAAATAGTAACACTTTACTGCGTAAAAACCTTTACATTTTTAAAACATCGCCGATTATGCATGCAGTGCCATTTTTATCCTGCTCTCGAAAATGGAGGAATATAAATAATCTGGCTGTCCAATCAGGGCTAAGCAGACATGGGGACAAGGGGCCCGGCTCAAGTACACACGCAGCCAACCATTGACAACAAGCACTTCCCTTTTAAAAGTCCGTCTACGTCTCGTGTACAAAAATATCGCTCTAACGCACATCTCGCCACCTGCCAGCATCACTGCCCCACCCCACCCCGCCCCGTTTAATTAACTGGTAAATTTAAAAAACTATTCTCATAATTTGCCGTAAACCTCATTACATTAAAAATTCCCCTTTCTTTAAAAAATAAAATAAAATACATTGTAGCAAAATAGAATCTACAGTACAAAGAGTGGAAATTTCAGAAAATAAGCATGCATCTTCTTTTATTCTTTTATAGGTGTACACATTTGATTTTCCCCACTAGAGTAAAAATGCAAGGCGGTCCTGAGGAAAGTACTGCCCCTTCGCCAAGCTGTCGGGACAGACGTGCTGACGGCTGACATCACACGTGCGCACGCACCAACGCAAGACCGGCGCAGACCGATTGGCTTACAGCCAAACCGACAGTTTACATCACATTTGTGAGGCCTTTGAGAAATACAGGAGCCCCAGGTCCCCCCCACAGTGCTCATGCGTGCGTACGTGTGCGTGTGTGTGTGTGTCAGGGGTCAGTCTCGACTCCAGCACTGCTGCTCTCAAGGGGCAGGACAAGCACGTGCTGCTCACTCCGGATTAGTGTTTATGACACAGACCACGTAATATATAACACTAAATATCTGTATTTACAGCGAACATTACCGTTATGGGACAGGACAACAGAAGCATACCCCTTTATTTAATGTACAGAACATTCTGCAAAAATAACTTTAAAAACGAAACAAAATCTTTACAGGGGCACTTCACCTACTCTTCGTGGAGCAAAGATGTGTCCACAAGTTAAAGATCTACCGAGTAACATTTTGAGAATCAAAATGGCACCAGCTACCATTTTTTATATATTTACAATGCCTTTTTTCAAAACTGACCCAAGCATTTAGTTACTTCCCCATAGATTACTAAGGACTAATGCTTTTCTCATGTATTTTGTAGGACACATTACTTTAAAATTTAAAGTACCTGAATATTCATTGTTAGTATGGCTGTACGTTCTCGGGGACGACTGACGTGATCCGCGTCGTTTCACAGCGATCACGCCCAGCTGCCGCCGCCGACGACTTGAGGCCGACTATCGGCCTGCGCCAGCCATCCCAGACTTCTGTTTTCAAACAAAAATCTAAATCTCCCACCAGACGGCAAGCAAACCACAGGAGAAAGAGCGAGCGAGCGAATGTATGGATGGGTAGATAGAAAGCTGGCTCCTGTCGCAACGCAGCCAGTTCCTGGAGCCGGATAAAAGATTAAACGCGCGGCGGAATCGCTTCTTACATCATCAGTGAAAATGGATGTGTGGGAAGGGTTCACAATGGGAGATTAAGAGCAGGGCAAGAGACTGTGCTGGAACAGAGACCCGACATGCGTCATGAGTCGGTGTGCGCCTAGTCTTTCTGCTCACTGCTGGCCAGGTGTGCTTTCTGCTTCAGAGTAGAGGTGTGTGTGTGCGCGTGTGCTTGTGTTGGTTTTCAGAAACAAAAGAAGAGTAACGCAATGCCTTAATGCATCTAACCAGCCTTTCCTTTCTGCGTATAGCTTGCAGGCATGAAAAGGTGAACACTTCTCTTACAGGTTCGGTTCATTTAACATCAGCCCTCGAGGAGGGCAGGGGGCCTTTTTTTTTTTTTACGTCTTTACTCCCGAGTCAGGTGTGTGGGGCTTCCCTTCCTGGGGGGGAAACGGGTGTGCCGTTTCGTCCATTTCAATTTACACAGGATAAAAGCTTAAATATAAATCTGCTTTAAATACGCACAACCTGTGCTGAAATAATCGGGAGTGCATTTTGAGAAATGCAGAGGTGTACGTCAACACTTCAGCGATCTGATGTTCGTTGACGAAGAGCCAGGGACACACAAAACCTCCAGGATACCAGTCCGACACCCCTGCTCTAAGACCGTAAAACACTGGTTAAACTTCCATTTTCTGTCCACGACGACGATAACAGTCTTTCATTGATCATAACACACTCTAACCTACGACTACCACTCTTTGCTGGTATATGTACAACTTAAATCAAGATGAAGAATTACAGAAAGGAAAATCTCTGCTCATTTTTCATTATTTTTTTCTATGGCTCACTATGGCTGTTTGGCAGCAAATGCCAACGCAATACACGCGTTTTCTTTTTCTTTTTTAAAATCAGCATCAAGTTGATACAGAAACGGTGAAAACAATACAAACCGTACTGTTTGTAATGCACTCATCCCCTTTGCCACAAACATGAAATAAAAAGTGCTTTAGGACCATGTGTGAGGTGGTGCAGCTGGATCCCACAAACGGGGCGTGTGCTGCATCCGAGGCCACTCCCCCCCCATGTCTCCCCTCCCCCTCCCCCTTCCCCCATTTTCTCTTTCTGGCTTTTGGTCTGTGCGTCATCTGGGATGCGAGGTTGGGGAAGGGTCTTCCTATGACACGCTCGAGCATCTGATGCTGGGGGAGCCCATCTGCGTGAGCACCTTGTCCAGCCACTGCAGCGGCCCGTTGAGGTGCAGCTCGATCCAGCAGGGGGTGCTAGTCACCGTCTGTCGCCTGTGGGGGGGGGGGGGGGGGGGTGGGGGGAGGAGAGAGGGAAGAAAAAGGGGTTTTAACTGACAGGAAATGGACTTAAAAAAAGAAAAAAAAAAGCAATCAGGCAGGGGTGGCTCTCAGAGACAATAAGCCCAGGGGAAGTGCTTAGACTGAACCGAACATTCCACACTCAGCCTTGACTTGGGTTGCGCTCGGAACGCCTAAAGTAACACTTTCATTTTTTACCTTTGGCCCCCAAATATTTTTATTTTTTGATTTTTTAAAGTTCAAAATCTCCACTTTTAAAACAAGTTGTAATTAGAACTTTCATGCATACAGCAGCTTTTTTATTTAATTTATTTATTAATTTTTTTTTTACAGAAGACTCCTTTTAGAGGGAAGATGAATTGAAACAAATATACACGCAATAAAACAATAAAATTTAATGAAAAATGAAAAATATTTGTGCTTGATCTGTTGCTCCCGAGACGTGTAGGAACAAACAGGGCAATGCAGAAGAAGACAGGGTCAGCTCGAGCAGTATCCTTTCTCTAAACCCTTTGATTTTCAGTCATCTGGAAAATCATCCTTTAAGCTTTAAGAGTGAAATCAAATCATAGCCCGACAAATCCCCACACCTTTACGCCTGTGCAAAGCCCGAATTAAGACATTTACACACACCTCAGCTCATTTTATCAGTCTGTTTTAGGTGTGCGTTTCTGTGTGTCTGCGTTTTAAGAACAAACTTATGAAAATGTATTTTTTAGTCGAAAATGATTTGACTATGCAAGTGCTCAGCTGGACTGTCATGTGAATAGCGGTATTCTTCAAAAGTGGCCTCGTCTGGGAATGTTAAAAACTGAATAAAATTATAAAGCCAGCTGACCTATATTTTGCTTCTTCATTGCAGTGTGATGCCTAACCATTTGATGAGAAATAAAGCCATTTTAAGCAAAGAGACGAGCTGAGTTCCGTCCTCATTTCTCCCGTTGGGCTGTGTGCGCAACTGTAAGCAATGGCCAACGGTCCTGATCAAATGTGTCCCTCACTCTGTGTTTAAATGCTTTTGTTTCCAACCACTCTATAAATTGACGCTCATTGTGGCTTTAGACAGCAGAGCGAGCGGCGTTCCTCCACTCTGAGCACCCGTCCCATCCAAGGGGCCAAGAATGGGCTTTCATTTTGAAGCTCACTTCCTGGTTGGGCTGGGAGCCGCCATTGTGCCGTTGCTTACTAGCGCCACTGTGGTTGGCTCCAGTATTGGTCTTTCACCATGTAAGTCAATGGCAGCAATGTGGTCAAAATACTCAGTCAATACATTTTTCCAACAAAATTTTTTATTGCAATAGGTGCCTTTCCTTCATCTAATGCCTGTGCATGTGCTGATATTTTTAAATATTGTGTCGTTTGGACAGGGTCTTAACATTTGTTCAGGACCAATCTGAGGGACGGGTTAACTCCTGGGGTCACTGCTAAAGACTAAAAGGGGGAGACAACAGTCATTGGTCTAAAACGCGCCCTGGCGTCTTAGGACCTTTATACAGTCTATGCTTGGGACAGGGAGACACGCTGTATTTTTGAGTGGAAGTCGATGAAGAACATTCCCTGAGTAGCCTACCGTGAACAAGTTTTGTGGACGAAGTTCGTAACATAATAAATCGACTGCCTTTTAGCTCATCTTCAACATGTTTGTCATCACATATTCATTTTGGAGCGAGCTATGATGGGTCTACTACGAAAAAAAACTGTTTCGTGAGATGAGACAGCCGAGAATGTTGCAGCTACATTAAAGATCCAGCGTCTCGGAGCAAGCAGCTGAACTGTGGGCTAAGTATCTGAAATCCATTGCTCTATACCTGTATAACCATATCAATTGAGATATTAATTTAGCTATTCCACCCCCTCCCGTACGCAATCGCCGTACTCCCGCTTAGCAATGCTGGATTAACTAGCTAGCAAGCTAACGATAACTTATGGCAAGCCCTTTTAATTTAACAGTTATTTGACTTCCTTAAAGTCATCCTTGCTGGCTGGCCATATAAATTGGTTAGCTAGGCTACCGTGATTGCCGAGCTAATGTTACTAACGTTACGCCCCATCCCCACCAGACGCGCAAGCGCACTGGTGCGCTTCACTTCCGCTCCCATGTTAACGAATTGCCGTGGTCCTCACCGGCCGCGCGCGCGCGCACGGCTGGCGGGCGGACGGCTCGCGGACATGGAGCGAATTTTTCTTTTCGGGCGGGTTTTTTTTTCTGGCAAGCGCGCAAGGCATAGAAAAATTCATATATGTATGCACAAATCTCATATCATATATTGACACATATTATTTTTTTTTACCTACTATAATTTTTTACTTATTTATTTATTTATTTTTATATTATATTATATTATAATATAGGCTCTAAAAGGGGAGGGGAGACAACACAATCACCATTGTGATTGAAGTTATATGATGAATGAAATTATTAGCATGTAATGTAGTTATTTTTTTTGTTTTTTTTTCTTATTTTTTTTATATATTTTCTATATTTTAATTATTAATTAAATGCTACTTCCCGAAAGGGAAATAAAAAACGAATTATTCTTTCTATTTCTATCTATATTTTATTTTATTGTTATCATTATGGTGTTTTTATTTAACGATTATCAGAATACAAATTCTGATATAATAATATAGATGCTAATATTGATATAATTAAAATAAAATAAAAAAATTAAACTTAATAAATAAAAGGCATAAAAATGTTTTACATTTAATTTAGCATTTACAAATTTAGCTTTTTTTTAGCAAGTAATATGTAATAGCATAGCAGTATTAACTTTTATTTTATATTAAGCTTATTTAAATTTTAGTAAATTTGATTGTTTTGTTGTACATGTTCTCTGTAGTTTTTTTGAATGAAAAAAAAAAAAAAAAAAAACTGTGCTCGCGCTTGCGCGTCTGGTGCTGTGCTTCTCGCGCGTGCACGCTAATAAGCGTCTGTGTGTGTTGCTGCGCGCGTCAGCCAGCTGCTCCAACTAGAACCCTAACCGGGTCTACGCCTGGATAATTTTTTTTTCGTTCCAAAAATTTAGAAAATGTGCAGGGAATAGATCCAAAGTGTTAGCGGTATGTTTGTACTGACTCAATAATGGGGATGTTTAAAATAAAACCAATAATTTATCGGAAAAGAATACGGAGTCTGCGTTTGTAAATGTTTGTGATTAGGTTACAGGATGCAGATGAAAGTTAATGCCAGCTACGATGTAATGTAGGCTACTATGCTTTAGCTAGCATGTGAGCCCACTAACCTACAATACCGACTTTATCAGTTTTAACAGTTTTCCTAACAGGGTTTAAAATGCTGCAGAAATCCGTGACAGACTGCTCTGTCACAGTCAAGTTAATTAGCGGTTAGCCAAAAAGACGGTGGTGGTTTTCTCATTTGAGACTATGGGGACAGCTTGCTACCTTTCTAGCGGCGCTAGGGATATTTATAATAAAACTGGTCTTGTCAAAATAACATATGTGATTGATTGACCATCAATATAGTTGATGGCAATAGCGTTATGTTCATCTGTATGTGGTGATGCAGTGCGTCAAGCTTGGCACTGAGCTCAGCTGGTGGTAGGCTATGCTATCTAACGTTAGCTCATCAAATGAGCCGATTTAGCTGAATATAAATTGAAGATAACTGAATGAACGTTAATTATGTGACGAATACCACACATTCAATGTGAATAAATGACACAGTAAGGATGAAAATTAAATGTTATTATTATAAAACACTAGCAACTTAAGGAAGTTTACCACAAGTTTGTTTTGCACAATGGTGGGTTTGGTCAGGTCATGGGCTTCTCCACCTGTCAATCATCTGTGCCTGGACCATGAAGACCATATCCGGTTGACCCTGATCCAAACAACGTCACTTCGGCTCCACGGAGCAGACGCAGTTTGTACGAACGGGCGGCGAAAAAGATATCCGGAGCTTCAGAACGGTTTTTACGAGGCCGTGGGAAGGCAATTGGTGACGTCACAGTGACTTTGTCCATATTTTTATACAGTCTATGGTCCCATCCCATCCCATCCCATCCCATCCGACGTAGGGACAGTTACTCCTGCCATACGGAGCCTCCCGCATTCCTTCCCGCTTACACAACCTTCTCCCGTGGTCCCGGGCCCCCTCCTAAAACAGCAGGGACTCACAACCCCCCCCGCTGCACATTGAAGAGGACCTCGCCCCTCCGTCCCTGTTGGCTTGGAGTCTCTCGGTCGTTAAAGCTTTCTTCATGACCTTCCACAAATCAACCATATCCACAGCTGGATATCTAATGAAGGATTTCAGTTTAAATACCAAGACTGCCACACACTCTTATGCTCCACACCTCTATTGGTGCAAAAACTAAAGATAAAAAGACATTTCAATCTTTGTCAGATCTTTTTCCCCCCGTTACTTCAACAGTACACCAAGGCCTGGGGCAATCAGGAGTGTGCAGCCTTGATCTAAATGTGTTTGTGGTCACCTGATTTCTCTCAATTACATTGGTCAACCATACAAAGGCAGCACGCCACCCTGGACCTGTGACCTTAAACCCAGTTACCTAACCACTACTTCACACAGAAACAGAAGCCAGCTGCTGCAACAAACACTATTCTTAATAGCTAAAAATAGCTCGGAAAGGCAGCACGAGGCTGGTTCTTGTAAACTTCTAGTTTCACTTTCCATCTACGTAGCAGCTCCTGGGAGTTGACTGGCCTTGGGTCGTACGGTATGTGTATATTCCCGGTGGTGAAATGTGGCAGAAGTTCAGTGTTGGACCTACAGGCCTCATTGAGTTTCAGTAAGAGGCAGGGGACAGGGGGAGGGGGTATATGCCGGGAAACTGGGTCTGGGATGGACAGAGGGAGGGAGGGAGGGGGGAACAAGTGAGTGAGAAAGAGAGAGAGAGCGAGAGAGCAACAGAGAGCGAGAGAATGGGAGCAAGAGAGCACGAGAGAGAGAGCAACAGAGAGCGAGAGAGTGAGAGAGAAACAGAATGCGAGAGAGCACAATAGAGTGAGAGAGGGAGAGGAGAGCAACAGAGCAAGAGAGAAAGAGTGAGAGTGAGAGAAAGAGAGAGAGACAGAGGGAGAAGGAGGGAGGAAGGGCTTAGAGAGTGGGTGTCGAGAGAAATCCGATTCAGGTCCCCAGTTCCCGCACATGCTCAGTCTCACCGAGCCGGCAGCCTCTCTCTCACAAACACGCTCTCTCCCAATCTGTCCCCGTGTCTTCAAACTCTCAAAATCCCTTCCCCCTCTCACGCCAACTCACTCTGTTTTATTCAACCTACTTGAATGGTCTGAGGTACCTTCTTCCAATACTGCCAAAGCAGAGCATGCATTTGTTCAGAATCAGTCTCTGCTTATAAACTAGGGACATGTACCCTTGGTTCAACATGTCAGAGAAGGAGTCAGTTTGTAATACCAGGCTGAATAACTTAACCTTTGCAGTGAAATTAAACCACTTTGCTTTCTGAAACCCGTGTTTACACATTTTTGATCCAATACCACCAGGGCCCTGTTTCACAAAGCAGGATGACTGAGTTAGCTGGATAAATACACTAAAACCCGGAACACCTCCCGTTTCCATTATGTTTCTCAGACTATATTTAAAACGAACCATTTTGTATGGTCGATTCATGCTAGTTGTTCTGTTGACATTTTCCCAGATTTCAGTTAATTATGGTTGGAATTCTGCGACTGTTATTAATCTGTTACTCTGGACACCTCTGAGGAGTAACTAGCTACTATACTATTCTCTCTCACTCTGTCAACTTTCTCACCGATTCCTTTCTCCCAGTAACTCTCTCTCCCACACACTCACTATCCTGCTCCCTCACGCTATAAAGACACAACTGGCTCTTATTAGCCTCCCCCTCCCCCCCACCTCCTGAAAAACAGGGAGTTGGTCCTCCAATGCCTCCCCGACAGCTCCATTCAAATGGCCCTCATTGTTTACCGAAGAACTCCGATAAACACGGACCCGTCTCTGAAAAGAGTTTACGAGCCCATGCGCTGGCGGGAGGCCGCTGGGTGGGAGGGGCTGTGGTTGGGGGGGGGGCGCTGAGTTGGAGGGGCTGTGGATTGGGGGCGGGGCACTGTGACTCCTCTCCCTCCTCCTACGCTCGCTGCGCTTTTCTCAGCCCGAGCAGGAAGCGGCCGGTCTGACGCACGCCGACCTCGCGGCCCGTCGCCCGTCCCCGCGCCCCCTGTCCCAGCTCTCCACCACGTCATGAACGCAGATATCACGCCGCATCAGTTAGCACTACACTGCCTACATTGTATCCGTGCTTCAGTGGCAGTCTGTTAAGAAATGGGTGATTCTCCCTCACCATGCAACACAACCTTCATCTAAAGAATAAAATCGATAAAATCAAAGGGTAAAATGGGAAGGCTAAAACTGCATCAGATGATCATAAAAAGGCGGAAGCATATTCAACAGAGATGCGGATGGTCTTACTCAACAACTGGTGAAATTGCATCATATGCAGACACAAAAACAAAAAAAGCCCCTGTCTCCTGCGCCCTGTCTCCTGCGCCCTGTCTCCTGCGCCCTGTCTCCTGCGCCCTGTCTCCTGCGCCCTGTCTCCTGCGCCCTGTCTCCTGCGCCCTGTCTCCTGCGCCCTGTCTCCTGCGCCCTGTCTCCTGCGCCCTGTCTCCTGCGCCCTGTCTCCTGCGCCCTGTCTCCTGCGCCCTGTCTCCTGTGCACGTCTCCTGCGTACAGTGCACTGTGTCTGAATCAGAGCCCTCTACTGCGCCCTGTCTCCTGCGCCCTGTCTCCTGCGCCCTGTCTCCTGCGCCCTGTCTCCTGCGCCCTGTCTCCTGCGCCCTGTCTCCTGCGCCCTGTCTCCTGCGCCCTGTCTCCTGCGCCCTGTCTCCTGCGCCCTGTCTCCTGCGCCCTGTCTCCTGTGCACGTCTCCTGCGTACAGTGCACTGTGTCTGAATCAGAGCCCTCTCCTGCGCCCTGTCTCCTGCGCCCTGTCTCCTGCGCCCTGTCTCCTGCGCCCTGTCTCCTGCGCCCTGTCTCCTGCGCCCTGTCTCCTGCGCCCTGTCTCCTGCGCCCTGTCTCCTGCGCCCTGTCTCCTGTGCACGTCTCCTGCGTACAGTGCACTGTGTCTGAATCAGAGCCCTCTACTGCGCCCTGTCTCCTGCGTACAATGCACTGTGTCTGAATCAGAGCCCTATCTACTGCGCCCTGTCTCCTGCGTACAGTGCACTGTGTCTGAATCAGAGCCCTCTACTGCGCCCTGTCTCCTGCGTACAGTGCACTGTGTCTGAATCAGAGCCCTATCTACTGCGCCCTGTCTCCTGCGTACAGTGCACTGTCTGAATCAGAGCCCTATCTACTGCGCCCTGTCTCCTGCGTACAGAGCGCTGTGTCTGAATCTGAGCCCTATCTACTGCGCCCTGTCTCCTGCGTACAGCGCACTGTGTCTGAATCAGAGCCCTCTACTGCGCCCTGTCTCCTGCGTACAGTGCACTGTGTCTGAATCAGAGCCCTATCTACTGCGCCCTGTCTCCTGCGTACAGCGCACTGTGTATGAATCAGAACCCTATCTACAGCGCCCTGTCTCCTGCGTACAGTGCACTGTGTCTGAATCAGAGCCCTATCTACTGCGCCCTGTCTCCTGCGTACAGCGCACTGTGTCTGAATCAGAGCCCTATCTACTGCGCCCTGTCTCCTGCGTACAGCGCACTGTGTCTGAATCAGAGCCCTATCTACTGCGCCCTGTCTCCTGCGTACAGCGCACTGGCAGAAGTGTGCTGTTTAATGTGCACTGTTTAGCAGTCCGTGAAAAATATCCGCCATACTATTTTCCAACCTTACTGTGGAAGTGTCGTAAGCAGGTCATAAGACATCCCACCAGTGTTGCCATGTCCACATTTTACAGCTAAATTGGGATACTTTCAACATGCAGTCACGGGTAAAAATGAAAAGTCGCAAAGCACGCAATATGATGATTTCTATTTAAAATACGTTGGTTTCGGTTAAAAAAATATTTTGGGCTAGTTTTCAGTCGCCATTTGGCTGGAAAGTCTCTAGCAGCCCTGTGTCCCACTCTTGCGCTGCCATGTCACGTTTTGTTTTTGTTGTTTAAAATTTTTTTAAACAAAGCTTCACGTCATATTTATGTGACAAAAATGTTTGTGTACTTCTTGAAAAGTGCGCTCCCGAATGTACTCAGTGAAACCCCGGAAGTAAGTGTGTCATCCGGGTCTTTCAAGTATACTGCAATTTGAAAACTGTCCACACTGCGCATAGATTGTCAAAACCGAGCATAGATTGTCCACACTGAACACGCACTGTCCACACTGAACATAGATTGTCCACACTGAACACACACAGTCCACACTGAACACACAGTCTACACTGAACACACACAGTCTACACTGAACACGCACAGTCTACACTGAACACGCACAGTCCACACTGAACACGCAGTCCACACTTAACACGCACAGTCCACACTGAACACGCACAGTCCACACTGAATACGCACAGTCCACACTGAACACGCACAGTCCACACTGAACACGCACAGTCCACACTGAACACGCACAGTCCACACTGAACACGCACTGTCCACACTGAACACACACTGAACATAGATTGTCCACATAGAACATACACAGTCCACACTGAACACACACAGTCCACACTGAACACACACAGTCCACACTGAACACACACAGCCCACACTGAACACACACAGTCCACACTGAACACCAGTGGCAGCCATGGGGAGGGTGTCCGGGGGCGTTACCTGTACTCGGCCCCCCAGCCCTTGACGAAGCTCATTCGGATGGTGCACATGCGGGTGAGCTGGTACACCGCCTCGAAACCCTGGTTCACCGACTGGGCCAGCAGAGCTGCGAACTCCTGGTTGTTGAAGATCTTCAGGTTACAGCCTGGGGGGGGGTGGAGGAGGAAAAGATCTTCAGGTTACAGCCTGGGGGGTGGAGCAGGAAGCGTGTGGACGTGGGTCACGTGTGTGTGTGTGCTCAAAGGAAATGAGTCACTGA
Source organism: Ilyophis sp. 1 JC-2022 (assembly GCA_022702515.1). Taxonomy (NCBI): domain Eukaryota; kingdom Metazoa; phylum Chordata; class Actinopteri; order Anguilliformes; family Synaphobranchidae; genus Ilyophis; species Ilyophis sp. 1 JC-2022. The sequence continues at coordinate 12,830,991 of CM040399.1, read as the reverse complement.
ATGTATACGTTAATGCGTGTGGGTCTGGCTGTGTGCCGATCTGTGTGGGGTACCAGTTCACAGGAGTGGTATGATCAGGGGAGCCATCCCGAGATGTGTGTGGGTCTGGCTGTGTGCCGATCTGTGTGGGGTACCAGTTCACAGGAGTGGTATGATCAGGGGAGCCATCCCGAGATGTGTGTGGGTCTGCAGCCCCAAGTGTATGAGTATATGGAACTATGTACGTGTGTGTGTGTGTGTGTGTGTGTGTGTGTGTGTGTGTGTGTGTGTGTATTTGTGTGTATGTGTGTGTATTTGTGTGTGTGTGTGTGTGTGTGTGTGTGTATTTGTGCATGTGTGTGTATTTGTGCGTGTGTGTGTGTGTGTGTGTGTGTGTGCATGCGTACGTACGTGGTCTCCCTCTCTTACCTGGGGGGATCTTGCAGACGGTGGCTGGGTGCCAGCCGTAGCGCTGGTTGCAGTTTGGACTCTGGACAAAGATGGCGCTGTCGCTGAGGCATTCGGCGAACACCTCTCCCCCAATGTAGTACAGCCGCACCCCCCGACCTGGAGCAGGACAGTGTTTTCAGTACTCAGAACTTACTGCACTGCACTGTCAGCTCCCTTAATACCATTCCACACAATATCATCCAAGTGCCGAAAGCCTGCTATGCACAACACAACAACGCGTTCCGTTTAAAATCAGTCACCATGATTGTGCACGTTTGTGTGTCCATGAATGAGCCTTTTTTCAACTTGATGCTTTTATTACTGCATTCATTTTACTCGTGAGAATTTTGAAAACCTGTGTGCTTTTATTAAACACTCTGGCAATTTGACTGCTAAATAAAAAGGACTGGCTGACTCTGACTGAGTAATGAAGGAGTGTCAGCGGGGAGCAGAGGCAGCGTGGCAGCAGTACCGATGTGGCGACGGGTCAGCTCCACGGCGGCGTTGCGGTTGACGTTGGAGAGCAGGCCCAGGCAGAAGCGCTCCGAGTTGGACGGGTCGGTGAAGCCGTCCACAGTGAGCGAGGGCTGGGAGGCGTGGAAGGTCTCCCCCACACGCTGGTTCAGCTCATAGTAGGATATGGAGCACCAGAACGCTGGCTCACAGTACGTCACTGGCTGCAGGTCTGAGACACACGCAAAGGACAGGGAGTGAGCATTCTCGCGCACACACACACTATATACACACACACACACACACATACACACATACATAAACACAGTTCCCATAGGGTGGGCCGCCCACCAATACCCCCAACCTGAGCACCCCCGCTAACCCCCGTCTTCAAGAACTTCAGCAGCTGAACTCAGCAGTTGGTCAAATAACATAAGCGCAAGTACAAACACCAAACACAAGACTGAGGTTGGAACTTCAGTGTAATTGTACTAATGTAATTTTGATGATGCGGTTCATAACATACTCCTACAATTGCCAATAACCTCTTCTGAACAACTTGTGTACGCCATTACGGGAAATGTTTTCCATTCTGTGCAAGGCCTCAGAAAATGACTGAACGGTTTTGCGCTGTACACACTGATCCTTGGCTACTGCTTAAGCTCAGAGGTTACGCAATAAACTGAGCGATCATACCAGCAGACCCAAGCATACACGCTAGTTATTCATCAAAATGAACATTGTCCAACCTTAATCAATTAGGCTCCTTTACTTGCAACTGTCACCGAACAACAATCTTTCCATTTTACAAGCACATCTCGCACGCTTTCAAAACGGGAAGCCAATTACGCGCAGGGTTTCAGTTTAGCGACAATTACCCATCGCTTACCCAATTTCAGAAGCTCTGAGGTAAAAGCAAGTCATCCGTCATTTTGAGAGACAAGAAAAGGAATTGTTCCTAAAACAAGATCAAGGGCTGTAACCAATAGGCCTAATGCAAACAGAAATGCTGGCTGCATGCTGACGCCTGCTTGGAAAATGCTTTCTGAGGTAGTTTCTGTGGCAGAACGGGGAGTAGCTTTTCCCTCAGAATCCGCTTCGAATGAGTCATGACGATATGAAACATTTCGCGTGGGAATGGCGCCGATTTCCAATGAACTAGAAGAGCGATGTGTTAAGACGGGAACAACTTAAGATTTGGTCACAATAGGTGGAGGTTAATTGCTAACAGAAATTCTAGCTCCCTATCAAGGTCAGCAGTCGATGCAGCTAGCCAACTAAATGGCAGGTACATATAACTGGAAAACAAAAGAATTATGGTTCAAATCTGACATCCAGGATAGGAATACTGTGCACATTGTACGACACAGTATCTTATATATTTAAATATTAATAAAATATTTCAGAATCTATTTTGAGTATTAGGCATATTCATTCGATGTAAGCATAGTACATCCTACCTTTATGCACCTTTAACCTTTAATAAATAATGCAATGCTCAACCGATCTGCTGAAGCATAGTATTCTGCCCCCCCCAGCAAACCAAAACGACGAGACCATACCTCCCGCCCCTCCCCACAACGGCCCCCTTCCATCAGCCCAAAACGACGAGACCATACCTCCCGCCCCTCCCCACAACGGCCCCCTTCCATCAGCCCAAAACGACGAGACCATACCTCCCGCCCCTCCCCACAACGGCCCCCTTCCATCAGCCCAAAACGACGAGACCATACCTCCCGCCCCTCCCCACAACGGCCCCCTTCCATCAGCCCAAAACGACGAGACCATACCTCCTGCCCCTCCCCACAACGGCCCCCTTCCATCAGCCCAAAACGACGAGACCATACCTCCCGCCCCTCCCCACAACGGCCCCCTTCCATCAGCCCAAAACGACGAGACCATACCTCCCGCCCCTCCCCACAACGGCCCCCTTCCATCAGCCCAAAACGACGAGACCATACCTCCCGCCCCTCCCCACAACAGCCCAACTGCCCCCACCAAGAAAAGCTCTGCAGAGCAAACACTGGAACTAGCACACGAGCCCTGGACAATGCAGCAATTATACGGACCGACCGATACGACTGGAAAGTCCAAACTGGGAAGAAAATAAACCAGGTTGGGAGGGGGGGGGAAAAAAAGACGGAAACAGATGAGCACACTGGAGATATTGCACAACCTCCGACGCGCCTACCAGAGGCGGAGGGAAAGAAAAGGGGAGATGAAGGAAAAGCAAAAAGAAGAGATGGAGATGTTATTAGAGGAAGGGCAGGGGAAACGCGGTGCCGGAGCACGTTCTGCACATTACAAGGCCCACAAACGCTTTCTGAAGCAGGCCGACGTCACCGTTTCAACAGGGACCTGTGCCTTTGAAACAACCGGGCCAAAATCAAAGCAGCTACTTGTTATTTGTACTATAGCCATGCCGACAGCCCCCCTGCGATTTTCCGCAGAGATATAATAACCCACAGGATATTATTATTAATATTAGCGTGGCCAGCTGTATCTTGGCACTGCAGTGAGCTCAGATGGGGAAGAGACAAAGGCTCCTTTCATAAGTGGCTTCCTCTGCTACAGCCCAGAAGTCGAGCTTCCGAGAGCACAACTCACACACAGCGCGGAGCACAACTCACACACAGCGCAGAGCACAACTCACACACAGCGCAGAGCACAACTCACACACAGCGCAGAGCTCAACTCACACACAGCGCAGAGCTCAACTCACACACAGCGCAGAGCTCAACTCACACACAGCGCAGAGCTCAACTCACACACAGCGCAGAGCTCAACTCACACACAGCGCAGAGCTCAACTCACACACAGCGCAGAGCTCAACTCACACACAGCGCAGAGCACAGCTCACACACAGCGCAGAGCACAGCTCACACACAGCGCAGAGCACAGCTCACACACACAGCGCAGAGCACAACTCACACACACCGCAGAGCACAACTCACACACAGCGCAGAGCTCAACTCACACACAGCGCAGAGCACAACTCACACACAGCGCAGAGCTCAACTCACACACAGCGCAGAGCACAACTCACACAGCGCAGAGCACAACTCACACACAGCGCAGAGCACAACTCACACACAGCGCAGAGCTCAACTCACACACAGCGCAGAGCTCAACTCACACACAGCGCAGAGCACAACTCACACACAGCGCAGAGCACAACTCACACACAGCGCAGAGCTCAACTCACACACAGCGCAGAGCTCAACTCACACACAGCGCAGAGCTCAACTCACACACAGCGCAGAGCTCAACTCACACACAGCGCAGAGCACAGCTCACACACAGCGCAGAGCACAACTCACACACAGCGCAGAGCACAACTCACACACAGCGCAGACCTCAACTCACACACAGCGCAGAGCACAACTCACACACAGCGCAGAGCTCAACTCACACACAGCGCAGAGCACAACTCACACACAGCGCAGAGCACAACTCACACACAGCGCAGAGCTCAACTCACACACAGCGCAGAGCACAACTCACACACAGCGCAGAGCACAGAGCACAACTCACACACAGCGCAGAGCACAACTCACACAGCGCAGAGCTCAACTCACACACAGCGCAGAGCACAACTCACACACAGCGCAGAGCACAACTCACACACAGCGCAGAGCTCAACTCACACACAGCGCAGAGCTCAACTCACACACAGCACAACTCACACACAGCGCAGAGCACAGAGCACAACTCACACACAGCGCAGAGCACAACTCACACACAGCGCAGAGCACAACTCACACACAGCGCAGAGCACAACTCACACACAGCGCAGAGCTCAACTCACACACAGCGCAGAGCACAACTCACACACAGCGCAGAGCACAACTCACACACAGCGCAGAGCACAACTCACACACAGCGCAGAGCACAACTCACACAGCGCAGAGCACAACTCACACACAGCGCAGAGCTCAACTCACACACAGCGCAGAGCACAACTCACACACAGCGCAGAGCTCAACTCACACACAGCGCAGAGCTCAACTCACACACAGCGCAGAGCTCAACTCACACACAGCGCAGAGCTCAACTCACACACAGCGCAGAGCTCAACTCACACACAGCGCAGAGCACAACTCACACACAGCGCAGAGCACAACTCACACACAGCGCAGAGCACAACTCACACACAGCGCAGAGCTCAACTCACACACAGCGCAGAGCACAGCTCACACACAGCGCAGAGCACAACTCACACAGAGCGCAGAGCACAACTCACACACAGCGCAGAGCTGAACTCACACACAGCGCAGAGCACAACTCACACACAGCGCAGAGCACAACTCACACAGCGCAGAGCACAACTCACACACAGAGCACAACTCACACACAGCGCACAACTCACACACAGCACAGAGCTCAACTCACACACAGCGCAGAGCTCAACTCACACACAGCGCAGAGCACAACTCACACACAGCGCAGAGCACAACTCACACACAGCGCAGAGCACAACTCACACACAGCGCAGAGCACAACTCACACACAGCGCAGAGCACAACTCACACACAGCGCAGAGCACAACTCACACACAGCGCAGAGCACAACTCACACACAGCGCAGAGCACAACTCACACACAGCGCAGAGCACAACTCACACAGCGCAGAGCACAACTCACACACAGCGCAGAGCTCAACTCACACACAGCGCAGAGCACAACTCACACACAGCGCAGAGCTCAACTCACACACAGCGCAGAGCTCAACTCACACACAGCGCAGAGCTCAACTCACACACAGCGCAGAGCTCAACTCACACACAGCGCAGAGCTCAACTCACACACAGCGCAGAGCTCAACTCACACACAGCGCAGAGCTCAACTCACACACAGCGCAGAGCACAACTCACACACAGCGCAGAGCACAACTCACACACAGCGCAGAGCACAACTCACACACAGCGCAGAGCACAACTCACACAGAGCCCAGATCAAAACTCACACACCGCTGAGATCACCTCTCACACAGCGCAGAGCACAACTCACACACAGCGCAGAGCACAGCTCACACACAGCTCAGAGCACAACTCACACAGCGCAGAGCACAACTCACACACAGCGCAGAGCACAACTCACACACAGCGCAGAGCTCAACTCACACACAGCGCAGAGCACAACTCACACACAGCGCAGAGCTCAACTCACACACAGCGCAGAGCACAACTCACACACAGCGCAGAGCTCAACTCACACACAGCGCAGAGCACAACTCACACACAGCGCAGAGCACAACTCACACACAGCGCAGAGCACAACTCACACACAGCGCAGAGCTCAACTCACACACAGCGCAGAGCACAACTCACACACAGCGCAGAGCACAACTCACACACAGCGCAGAGCACAACTCACACACAGCGCAGAGCACAACTCACACACAGCGCAGAGCTCAACTCACACACAGCGCAGAGCACAACTCACACACAGCGCAGAGCTCAACTCACACACAGCGCAGAGCACAACTCACACACAGCGCAGAGCACAACTCACACACAGCGCAGAGCACAACTCACACACAGCGCAGAGCACAACTCACACACAGCGCAGAGCTCAACTCACACACAGCGCAGAGCTCAACTCACACACAGCGCAGAGCTCAACTCACACACAGCGCAGAGCACAACTCACACACAGCGCAGAGCACAACTCACACACAGCGCAGAGCACAACTCACACACAGCGCAGAGCACAACTCACACACAGCGCAGAGCACAACTCACACAGCGCAGAGCACAACTCACACACAGCGCAGAGCTCAACTCACACAGCGCAGAGCACAACTCACACACAGCACAGAGCACAACTCACACAGCGCAGAGCTCAACTCACACACAGCGCAGAGCACAACTCACACACAGCGCAGAGCTCAACTCACACAGCGCAGAGCTCAACTCACACACAGCGCAGAGCTCAACTCACACACAGCGCAGAGCTCAACTCACACACAGCACAGAGCTCAACTCACACACAGCGCAGAGCACAACTCACACAGCGCAGAGCTCAGTACTCCTCCAGCACGCACACACGCACACACACAGACACACAGACACACAGACACACACAGACGCACACACACACAGACACAGACACACACAAGCTAAAGGCACTCCATCTCCGCTCTAATAGGCAGGGCCCACACTCTCTAACAATTATTATACACCCTGGAGATTAGAGCCTCCAGAGCCCACGTCTGGATCACAGTATTTTACACACTCACAGTTGTCCTCTCTTCTTACCAATATTGGCTATAGTTAGCAGTGTTTGCAATGAGGGGCCGCTGTGTGTGTACAAATACTCTATTCATCATCCTCCAACTGACCAGAGAAAGGGGCCACAGAAAATATTCTTAAAGACACTCTTTTGGTTCAAATGAGCCCAGCGTCCATTTTCTGAGAGGCAAAACTCTCATTTTTGGGAATTAGTCCAATCACGTTGAGCACAAGGGGTATTTTATGAACGTTAGGGAATCCAAATTAAAAATGGCACCCATGAACGAACGAGAACAGTGTCAATCTAATGAACTGAAATCTCCTGAGATTCCCCGGTATCGGTTTATCGTGCCGCACATTGGCAGTGCTGATCCGTATAGGCTGACCCGGTTGCCGTGGACGATCAGTCCTCTTACCGAGGTTGGTGTGTGTTGGAGAGACGGGATTGGGCGACACGTTTGGGGACCCTGTGAGAGAAGAGCAGGAGGAAACTGTAAACACTAGAGCCTGGATCCAATCAGCATCTGTCCTCATCTTCCACATTCGTTTCTCTTACGTCACAAAAACAGTCCAGCAGGTTTAAACCTCACATTGCGAGGGAAATAAATACATAAAACTGAATTTAACAGTGAGTCAGAGTTATTGCTGCGGTTTCTTGTTTTACTGCTTAAGTGAGGACCAGGCCTTACCGGCGTCCATGCTGTGGTTCATCTGGTGGTCACTGGTCTCCCCGTCCTCGCTGAGATAGCCTGGCGGAGGCGTCTCTGGAACACACACAGATACACATGTCACTTCACCTTCCTAAGAGCTCCCCCCCCTCCCCCCTCCCCGTTCACGCTGGCCACATCAGAACACCAGCAGGTCAACAGGTCCGCATGCAGCGGATCGGTTTGTACCCTGCTGCGTCTAAATCGAGCCGAACATGAAAACATCCAACCCAGCAGATATTTACGAATGATAATCCTACAAAAACAAATGCATCACGTTGAGCGGGCACCCCTGTGAGGTGCTTCTGTGAGCGTTTGCACACATACGTGGGGTCTGTGCGTGATCTAGCTGAAAGTAGCTGGCTTGCATCACTCTGCTAACAAGCAAGGTGAGCGTTCAAAAAGGCAGAACAGTGTCAGACTACATTAGTTATGTAGAACACCTTGCATTGTGCTTTGTGTGTGTTTGCGTTTATTTGTGTGTGTGTGTGTGTGTTTGCGTTTATTTGTGTGTGTGTGTGTGCGATCGTGGGTCTCAATATTGTGTCCAGCAGTAGAGCCTCAGAACAGGGCTCAGCCTACCAGTGTGCCCTGCGCCTGGCCCCGCCCCACCCTGTCCCCCCCTCCTCTAGAGGCCAGCGTTCCCTAATGAGTGCAGGCGACACAGGTGTTAAGCCACGCCCGCTCACCGGGGATGTAGTTGCTCTGAGGCTCGATGCCGGCGGGAAAGTTGGTGTTCTCGGGGATGGAGTGGCTGTAGTCGTCCAGCGGGGGGAATTCACTGGGGATCTCTGTGTGCCGAGGAACCAGGACTGGGGGCAGCACTGTGGAGGAAGAACAGACTCTGTGACCTTTCACACAGGAAGCAAATAATAATTATGAGATGTGATTAAAAAAAATATTAATAATAAAAATTGGTAAAGTACCACAAAAACACCAAGTAAGACAACAAGTAAATAACAAAATACAGTACATTACAAAAACAAACCAGACATTTAAAAAAAAAATTTTTTTTAATAGTGACATAAATATGTATAAGGATGAGGGTGCCCCAATAAGTTCACGTAGGGCATTCCAGTTATGGGACATGCGCAGTGACAGAGGGGTCAATGAGGGGTCGACCATGTGATACCGCAGAAGTACGCAAGGTCATATAAGGTCATCCTTTACTGAGACCGATAACCAGCATGGCAGGAAGCACAAACACTCCATGACCTTTCACACAGGAAACGAACGGCCTACACCTCTGCTGCGCGGAGAAAGAAAGTCGCTCTGACCTTTCGCGCAGCCCTGACAGCAAACGCGCCCACCACAAGCACACCGCACGGACGAAGAGAGACGCTCCAACCTTTCAGAACACACACGCTACACACGCACGCTACACACGCACGCTACACACGCACGGAGCAAACAAACCGCACCCTCTCTTCTGGGAATCTCCCGGTGCTGCTGTGGGAAGCGACGAGGCCGTGCGGAAACGGACGCGGGGCGCAGAGAAAGTGCCGAGGGGCTCACCTGGAGTCTCCACCCTCTGGTAGTGGTAGGGGTTGACGCACACCTCGTCCTTCTTCGTGTGGAAGGCGAACTCGCACAGCTCCATGGCCCGCAGCTCGTGGTGGCTCTGCAGGTCCGGCCAGCGCCACAGCCGGCAGTATATGACATGGGGCAGCCCCTTCCTGTGGGACACCTGGAGACGCCCGTCCAGAGACCTGCGGAGCGAGAGAGAGAAAGAGAGGGGGAGAGAGAAAAAAGAGAGAGAAAGAGGGAGAGAGGAATAGAGAGAGAGAGATAGAGAAAAAGAGGAAGAGAGAGGAAGAGAGGGAGAGAGGGAAATAGACAAAAAGAGAGGCAGAGAAAAAAAGAGAGAAAGAGGGGCAGAGAGGAATAGAGAGGGAGAGAGAAAGAGAGATAGAGAAAAAGAGAGGGAGAGAGAAAGAGTGAGAGGGATAGAGAGGGAGAGAAAGAAATAGACAAAAAAGAGAGAGAGAGAGTTATTAGCACCTCTGCAGAGGGCCACAGGTATGCTTTAATCCTTCCCAAAGCTCTGGGCAAATTGCCTCTCCCAGTCCCCACGGGAATTCTGCTGCCCATCATTTTCACAGTGAAACAGCAGTAACAGGACACACTGAGGGTGTCACGGTACACGTATACATACCAAACTGTTTCGTATAGGCGACTTTCGGTTTAGTACGGGTTGCTTAAACGCACACTCGGAACTTTCTTTGTGCCAAGAGCTCTGTGGTTCCCAACGATGGCTTAACTTTTGCAAAGGCCCGGATGTCGTTAGTCCGGCCCAGCTTTGTCACTGCGGCAAATTCAAATGAGAAGCCCGAGCTTCAGGACCCTCCCATATCATTCAAGCCCGCATTGCTCAACTGAAACCGGGTATGTTGCCGGCAACATGTCCAACATGCCAACTAAATAGAGACAGCATCACTCGAATGTGCCTATGACTAGAGCGATGAAAAAACAGACTGGACTGCAAGCCCTTCTCCCCATGGCATTCAGCGGCCTCTCCCCGCAGATTCAGAACTGGCCAAAGCAATGAGAAACGCCAGCAGGGTCTTTATCCCACAGAATCTGCCATCACAGTTTCACCAGGTTTTAGGCTGATGAAAGCCTGCATATGCGTTACGCAAACTACAGTTGCAGCAATATTTTGTCTTAGTCACCTGTGTTTGTATTTAAGAAAGAAAGACCGTAAGTGTTAATGTGCCTTATTTTGTTCAGCAAGAAATTATGGCCAGTCAGCCACCGTTTAAATTTTCATAATAAATGAAAAGCAATTTTATATTTTGCATTTAATTTTTTCCTGCTGCACCGAAAACCGTGAAGTGAAAGCCGAGGTACGCTCCGAGCCGAGTCCCGTTAAACCGCTCGCAGACACATCTTAGTGCTTGACTTTAAAAATGACCGTTTGAATTTTGGTTTTCTGTGGAAACTTTTTTTCATAAAAGGCTTCCTCTTACAGCAGTGTGGTTTCATCTCCCAACGATGGGCACACAAAAATGTTCAGTCTACCAGTGTGCATTTGCCATGAAAGCGAGTATTGTTCAGGGTGAGCCCGCTCTGTACGGCGGCCATTAGCAGCGAGTATTGTTCAGCCCCCAGGGTGAGCCCGCTCTGTACGGCGGCCATTAGCGGCGAGTATTGTTCAGCCCCCAGGGTGAGCCCGCTCTGTACGGCGGCCATTAGCGGCGAGTATTGTTCAGCTCCCAGGGTGAGCCCGTTCTGTACGGCGGCCATTAGCGGCGAGTATTGTTCAGCCCCCAGGGTGAGCCCGCTCTGAACGGCGATCATTAGCAGAGGCTGCTGCTTTAATCACAGGTAGCGGCGCAATAAGGAGGCGCGAGGCCCTAAGCCACCGGAGGTGTTCGCCGCATGTCTGCGACCGAGAGGAAAACGGGGGCCGCAGGCCGTCACATGACCTGAACGGCCCGCACCTACGGCTACCCACTGCTATGCTTTGCGCCTTTTACTGTGCGAGACCGAGACCCCATTCTACAGGGCTTCAGCCCCAACCCCACCGGTCTGTGTGTGTGTGTGTGTGTGTGTGTGAGAGATAGAGAGAGAGAGAACTTGAAGCACAGAACTATACATAGCCTGGGTATGTTCATTTGATATGTGCAGTGCAGCGGATTGTGTGTGTAAGTACTGGTTATTCAACCGTCGGTGTAACTGAGAGAAGGCACATGCGTTAAAGGCGATACATTCTTAATGTGCGCGTGGATTACATTTACATAAGCGCCGATAGCCTAGCGGTGCCGTCATGAACCCTGATCCGGCAGGGCTCTCTGAAACAGCACAGAGATGGAGCCAACGGCTTTATTCAAACCGCAGACCGACCAAAAAAAAAAGAAAAGGGAAGCGGTGTGTGTGGCACGTAAACATCCAGCCACTTCCTCCGGCTTCACACACCGATGAACCCCGAGCCATCATAAAAAAGGACAACAGGGGCTCTGTGATCCCACTGTGGAAAGCATGAGATAGCCCTTTGCTGTGATGTCACAGGCCTCTGACCCCTCCCCCCCCGCAGCCATTGGATGAGGTGGGTGGGAAGAGACCAAATGACTCATTGGGCCTCTTCCCTTGGCCCCCACACCAGTCTCCTGGGTCAAGAGAAGGGCTGAGAGGTGTGGAGGGAGATTACAGCAGGCCGCATACTGAGGGGCTCCATATCTATCCCTGTTCTGAGGGTCCTGTGTGTGGCACTTTAAATGCAGAAGGCCAGTCAGCAGCAGAATGGGCCCACGTTCCCTGCCCCTAAAGTGGGACGGGCTGAGCCGAGCCCATGTGTTGCGCAGGCTGTGTACGGGACAGACGCACGGACAGCTCATCCCTGCGGCTCCAAAGCTGTGATCGGTCTGTAGATCCTGCTGGAGACACATTTCCCCCATAGATTCACAAATAATCACTCACAGGGGCTGGTGGAGGGAAGAGTCATGCACGCGGACACGCAAACGCACACGCAAACACACACACGCGCACACACGCACACACGCACACGCGCACACACGCGCACACGCACACGCACACGCACACACTTCAAAATAGTGGGGGACAAGCCCTATGGATAACTCAGCCTGAACCCTCCCTGCAGTGTGAGGGTGAGGGTGAGGCCGGAGCGTGGCGCTCTGGCGGGTCCCAGCACTGGGGGAAAGGGAACACGCAGGACCTATTGATTTTCACAGGGAAAATTGGCAAAACAGCCGCTGTAAGTCCCAAAACAAATTTGACCCCGCAGGGGAGGCCTGCCCTCTAATTCCCCAATCCTCCCGCCCCACTGCCCTGACCTGCTGTCACCAGTGTGGGGAAGAAGGGCCACGGCTGAGACTCGGAGGGGAGCGTTTAGTCCCCTCGACTCAGACTGCCTCAATCACATCTCTAATCTGAGGAGCACAAATACACCAGGCTGATCTAAGCCCCACCCCCTCCCTGTTATACTGGAGCAGGCAGGGCCTGTATTAGGTGGAACAGGACCGGTGCTGCATTACTGTTAGACAGAAGCAGGCTATTATGCAGCTTAAAACTTTACTTCAGTACTCAGTGAACACTTTAGGGCCCAGTGTTCACTTGGCTGTAAGTGCTAGGAGGTGTACACTGCTGCTTCAGTGATGTCATTTGTAACAGATGACTGGAGCCCTGAGCCTCTGAGTCGGACAGTGACACAGCAAGGTTCTTCCCACCAGTTACTGCACTAAAATATCTGCACAAATGGATACTGTGTAAGCTCTGTAAGTCACCCTGGAAACGGCTTCTGCCAAACAAACAAACAAACCAAAATAACAATTTTTTTGGACAATGACCTGCCAATGACACGTCACATTCAATGTGAATACCATTAGCTAAACAGTTTAGTAGCGTGTAATAAAGATTCAGTGATCCAGCATTCCGCTCCAGATGCACCAGGTCACTCCTACCAACACAGCAACAAGTTCACACCAAAAACACTGCTGACAGAAGCTTTAGCTCTTCCCCTGGCTGCAGGCTGGTGTACTGTAGAGAGAAGAGCAGGGAGAGAAAGCAAGAGCGAGAATCCACACTGAGAGAGAGAGTCCAGGCTGGGAGAGAGAGAGAGAGTCCAGGCTGGGAGAGAGAGAGAGTCCAGGCTGGGAGAGAGAGAGAGTCCAGGCTGGGAGAGAGAGAGAGTCCAGGCTGGGAGAGAGAGAGAGAGTCCAGGCTGAGAGAGAGAGAGAGTCCAGGCTGGGAGAGAGAGAGAGAGTCCAGGCTGAGAGAGAGAGAGAGTCCAGGCTGGGAGAGAGAGAGAGTCCAGGCTGGGAGAGAGAGAGAGTCCAGGCTGGGAGAGAGAGAGAGAGTCCAGGCTGAGAGAGAGAGAGAGTCCAGGCTGGGAGAGAGAGAGAGAGTCCAGGCTGAGAGAGAGAGAGTCCAGGCTGAGAGAGAGAGAGAGAGAGAGAGAGAGAGAGTCCAGGCTGGGAGAGGAACAAAGAGAATAAGTGTGGCAGGCCGTCTGAATGGCTGCGCTGCCCCCAGTTGCCCCCCCCGCCCCTCCCCCTCCCCCTCCCCCTCCCGTGGTCTATGCTCCGGACAGATTGCCCAAGTAGCCCGTGCGCTACAAACCACACTCGCTTCCAAAACTCTGCTACAGCAATCAGGCTTTCTTCAAAAAAGAAAAGAAAATTATAATAAAAAAAGTGCTCTTGACAGCGATCCACAAGTGACATCATTGCCCAGCCATGAGGAGGAAGGAGGGGCCCTAACTGAATAGGAGGGAAAGGGGAGCGGGGGTACAGGGTAGAGGGGTAGGGGGGCCGGCAGTCTGGCCTGAAGCAGCAAGTCTCCTCGCCCAATAAAGCCAGCCGGCCCGGCCGAAAGCGAGCAAATGTCACTCCGCACAACTCTGTTAGGGGAGCCAGGAAATCCCAGGCACACTCCGCGCTGGTTACCACATCCCTTCAAGTGACACATTCTGCAAGCCAGACCCAGGACCTCTGCTTCCAGCTGGTGAAACTGTGCATAAATCACACAACGCCGCCGGCGTTTCCTTCTCTCCGTTTTATGCGCCGTGTGCGGCTCTTAAATAACGCCGTTCTATTTTTCCCATGTAAATACGAATGCCTGCGGCGATCGACTCAATCCAATCGTATCAATCACACCAAATATGGACTTCATCGTACGAGCGGCCGACACGCTGCCCGTTTTGCGTTTTTTAAATCGATGGCCGGGTCACGTTTTATTTGATCTGCATTATAACCCGGTTTAACCGACACTGGGCGTGTGGTCTGGTGCTTATGGAGAAAGGGGACTGGATTGGAGAGGGTGGGGATGAGACCACACTGTCCTCCTGTGACGTTACCCTTATGCAGTTCTCCTCTCAGTCTAAAGCAGATGGGTTAAGAGGTCCAGCCACGAGCTTCTGATTTACACACAAGCAGAGACAAGAGCGCGAGGCTTCGCAGATCCCACAGCGTACGGAAAGCAAGTAGCTCATCCGACTTTAACCAATCGTAATGTTTTTCAGTAGCTTATTGATTGACGGATGTCAGTCAGTGCCTGGCACGCGGTTACGTATAGCTCCGCCCATTACGAGGTTCATAAGGCCTCGCTTCTTCCGCCATTACAAAAAAAACACAAGAGTCAATACATTACAGATGCGGCTCGTCGCTTACAGGACATTTTGCTGAAACTTGTATAAACCAGACTCCGTAGCACGTCGTCGTTCAGGAAATGGAATTTCCACTACGCCGCTGCCCGTCCCCGTGCGTTAATCAAACCGTTGTGGATTTGTCATCCTCGATCTGTTTAAAGAGTCTGGAGCTAGCTAATCAGAGTATGACTCAAAGAGCTTAACAATATGAGAATGAGATCAGACCGGATCTCTGTGAAAGAGGTTTTCACTCGTGCTGTTAAGCAACGAGCCGCTCGCACACGGTGTGGGAAAGACTCTCAGAAGAGGGAAAGCCATCAAAAATGATTTCAGGTTCCTACATTATTTTTCAAAAGCAAGAAGACCTTTGCATCAACTACTTATTGTACCCGCTGTACAATACAGTGAAGATTGGTTTGCTAAAATGGAAGCCAAGACTGTAAAATCAGACTAAAAACTGCAAGCACCCGCCACGTCCATCAGAACTGAACCTCATTTCAATGAAGCCGGGAAACTTCCGAGATGCTGCGACAACACCGTTTTACTTACACCAATAAGGTTAAGTTTAAGATAAGTTTAAGTTAAGCTTATCCCAACGTTCTGTATGTTCCCCAAGACTTAGTGCCCGTAGCCCAATGGCGTTTGAAAAGAACGCTGGTTTGCCAACATCAGGAGAGTTCTGACAGCTGTTAAAGAAAGCTTCACAGACACACAGGGATCAACATTTTAAATCATGGGTTGTTTTTTACTACTCTTTTAGACTCCTTTACGAGAAAGTGAGGGAGAACCCACCTTTGCACAAGCCTGTGACTTTTCACACACTCTCACGCACACTCTCACTCGCACGCACGCACACTCGCACACACACTCTCTCTCTCTCTCTCTCTCTCTCTCAAACACAGTGTGACCTCTGTCCACACACCGAGCCCATTTCCCTGAGAAGCTCGCTGCCCTGGCTAAAGGTGGGGATGTTTTGTGCTCCACCCGACCCGCTAGTCTGCCTCGTAGTGGCGTAAGTGATGACACGTGTAGCACAAAGCGAGCTTGTTGTCTCAGTACAGAGCGACCATTCTGCCCCCCCCTCCCTGGCAGATGCCGTGGCAGGCCAGAGCTTTCTAACCCTTCCACCCCAGCAGGAACCGCAAAGCAAACAGCAGCCCACACACCCTCCCCGGGGGCTCGCCGGCGCATTCCAGTGAGCTGAGTAACCGCTCCACACACTGCAGCTACGCAGCTCTGCACCAACTGCAACGCAGCTACCAGACCTGCCACTGCACATTCCTCCTCCTGATACTACTGCTCTACAGACACACACACACACCTAGCACCACTCTATATACATACACTCTACATACATACATACATACTCACACACACACCTAGCACCACTCTATATACATACACTCTACACACACACACACACACATACACACACACACACACCTAGCACCACTACATACATACATACATACATACACACACACACACACACCACTCTACATACTCACACACACACACACACTCTTCTCTCTCTCACACACACACCACCACTCTACACACTTCTCACACACACCCACCCACCACCACTCTACAGACTCTCTCACACACACACACACACACACACACACACACACACACACACACACACACACACACACACACACACACAGCACCAAATTCCCCACCCACCAGGACGCCCCAGGAATGCCCTGCAGCATTTGACCAATCCATCTCCCCCCTGTCAGAGATCACACAATCACACCTGGCACTCCCCGTAACAGCCTGTGCCATGCGCTCACTCAGTGGATTACTCAGAATGGCACATTATTCACTCTTAAATCCAAAACTCTGCCCCTCCTGTTGCAGGGAGAACATGTCCCGCGCACCCCAGCTTGGCCCAAAATGCCATCCACACGGTCGGCCCGTAGGGCGGTGGCACCAAAGCGGTCACAACCCCACTGCGCCAGGCCCAGTTCAGCACCCAGCACAGCGTCAGTCTGACAACTGCGCCACCCACAGGCCACTGGACGGGTACTACAGCTGTGAATGAACACAGCACAACTTTAATCTCCATTCAACCCAGACCTTTTTGGAAAAACGCCCGCAACGCGCTCGCCAAAGTCAGGCAGCGGCTGAAGAGATCCTGTACTACTGCAAGCTGCGATTCACTTATTGTTGTCACGCGATTCGCTTAAAGATTCGCTCCAACAAAAAACAAAAAAAATCTCACTGGGTCGGATTTCAAGCTTGCAGGGGTGACAAGACGGCCATTTTTAATTGGCTGTGGGGTGAGACGGCGCGATCAGATGCTTCTGAAACTATTTCTGCAGCAGAAATACAAGAGGGCCACAGGACTCACTACAGAGCTGAACAGGAGCAGGAGGAGCAGCGCTGAGCTGTGGAGGATTCATACAGACTCACTACAGAGCTGAACAGGAGCAGGAGGAGCAGCGCTGAGCTGTGGAGGATTCATACAGACTCACTACAGAGCTGAACAGGAGCAGGAGGAGCAGCGCTGAGCTGTGGAGGATTCATACAGACTCACTACAGAGCTGAACAGGAGCAGGAGGAGGAGCAGCGCTGAGCTGTGGAGGATTCATACAGACTCACTACAGAGCTGAACAGGAGCAGGAGGAGGAGCAGCGCCGAGCTGTGGAGGATTCATACAGACTCACTACAGAGCTGAACAGGAGCAGGAGGAGCAGCGCTGAGCTGTGGAGGATTCATACAGACTCACTACAGAGCTGAACAGGAGCAGGAGGAGGAGCAGCGCTGAGCTGTGGAGGATTCATACAGACTCACTACAGAGCTGAACAGGAGCAGGAGGAGCAGCGCCGAGCTGTGGAGGATTCATACAGACTCACTACAGAGCTGAACAGGAGCAGGAGGAGGAGCAGCGCTGAGCTGTGGAGGATTCATACAGACTCACTACAGAGCTGAACAGGAGCAGGAGGAGGAGCAGCGCTGAGCTGTGGAGGATTCATACAGACTCACTACAGAGCTGAACAGGAGCAGGAGGAGGAGCAGCGCTGAGCTGTGGAGGATTCATACAGACTCACTACAGAGCTGAACAGGAGCAGGAGGAGCAGCGCTGAGCTGTGGAGGATTCATACAGACTCACTACAGAGCTGAACAGGAGCAGGAGGAGCAGCACTGAGCTGTGGAGGATTCATACAGACTCACTACAGAGCTGAACAGGAGCAGGAGGAGGAGCAGCGCTGAGCTGTGGAGGATTCATACAGACTCACTACAGAGCTGAACAGGAGCAGGAGGAGGAGCAGCGCTGAGCTGTGGAGGATTCATACAGACTCACTACAGAGCTGAACAGGAGCAGGAGGAGGAGGAGCGCTGAGCTGTGGAGGATTCATACAGACTCACTACAGAGCTGAACAGGAGCAGGAGGAGCAGCGCTGAGCTGTGGAGGATTCATACAGACTCACTACAGAGCTGAACAGGAGCAGGAGGAGGAGCAGCGCTGAGCTGTGGAGGATTCATACAGACTCACTACAGAGCTGAACAGGAGCAGGAGGAGGAGCAGCGCTGAGCTGTGGAGGATTCATACAGACTCACTACAGAGCTGAACAGGAGCAGGAGGAGGAGGAGCGCTGAGCTGTGGAGGATTCATACAGACTCACTACAGAGCTGAACAGGAGCAGGAGGAGCAGCGCTGAGCTGTGGAGGACTCATACAGACTCACTACAGAGCTGAACAGGAGCAGGAGGAGCAGCGCTGAGCTGTGGAGGATTCATACAGACTCACTACAGAGCTGAACAGGAGCAGGAGGAGCAGCGCTGAGCTGTGGAGGATTCATACAGACTCACTACAGAGCTGAACAGGAGCAGGAGGAGCAGCGCTGAGCTGTGGAGGATTCGTACAGACTCACTACAGAGCTGAACAGGAGCAGGAGGAGCAGCGCTGAGCTGTGGAGGATTCATACAGACTCACTACAGAGCTGAACAGGAGCAGGAAGAGGAGCAGCGCTGAGCTGTGGAGGATTCATACAGACTCACTACAGAGCTGAACAGGAGCAGGAGGAGCAGGGCTGAGCTGTGGAGGATTCATACAGACTCACTACAGAGCTGAACAGGAGCAGGAGGAGCAGCGCTGAGCTGTGGAGGATTCGTACAGACTCACTACAGAGCTGAACAGGAGCAGGAGGAGGAGCAGCACTGAGCTGTGGAGGATTCATACAGACTCACTACAGAGCTGAACAGGAGCAGGAGGAGCAGCACTGAGCTGTGGAGGATTCATACAGACTCACTACAGAGCTGAACAGGAGCAGGAGGAGCAGCACTAACAGCGAGGAGGTTTAGGAAGAGACCGTTCCTGATGTAAGCACTGGGGTTTTTGCCACTGGTGTTCTTCACATGAAAGTTTCCGAGCTTGCTCTAAAGAAGGCCACAAACTTGGTCACAGGTAGCCTGCAGTATTGCTTAGCCACATCCTAAGATGGTGACACATACTGAAACTCCCCTGAGAATCACATAGGGGAGCAGTAGCAAACAGATGTTTGTGCATGTTTGTGTTTGTGTTTGTGTGTGTGTGTGTGTGTGTGTGTGTGTGTGTGTGTGTACGTGTGACAACAGAAAAATGACTTCATAAGCAAAGAGCTAAATGTAGAGGGCATGTGTGGGCTGAAGCACTATATCTTCTACAAAAAGGATGATAAATCTGTGTGCGGTTTTCTTTGAATTTATTAAAGTTATTAAGTTAAATTTCATAAGCTGAGTCCATTCAGTATACATGTGAAACACAATTCACCCACGCTGTCTGCAAATACAGGAAAAGTATACCGACCGACGATGATATTTACACAGTATTTTAGGTCTGTAAGCCTTCGAGACAAAATGGAAGTAACCCTCCAAATAAATCCCTTAGAAATGTAGTTACACGCCATTGTAAAACTGCGACGGGATTCTGTTTGAAAGAATATTATGTTACGCAGAACGACGCCAGACACCAAGGGTAGAAATCGACCAGAAGCAGAACAGGAATCGAGACAGTGGGCCGATCACATAACAGAGAAAGACCTGCATGGTGACTGCAGCGTGCATGCATGGTGACTGCAGCGTGCATGCATGGTGACTGCAGCGTGCATGCATGGTGACTGCAGCGTGCGTGCATGTCTGTGCATGTGTCAGTAGTGTGGAGCAAGTGGGTCTCCAAGTCTCACGGTCTGTATTTATGCATTTCACACTTTCGGCATTTAGCAGACGCTCTTATCCAGACGATCCATTTATGCAGCTGGATACATGACTGAAGCGAGTCACTTTAAACACATGATTGCTCAAGGAGACAGTGGCTGTGCCCCACCTGGGTATTGAACCTGTGACCTCTGAGTCACAAGCCCAGTTCCCTGAACATGATGCTCCAGTCATTTGCATTGGTATATGAAAACTCCCCATACTGGTGTAGAATCTCTGAGGCTCCTCTCTCAGTGGGTAAAAGAATGGGCTCCTCTCTCAGTGGGTAAAAGAATGGGCTCCTCTCTCAGTGGGTAAAAGAATGGGCTCCTCTCTCAGTGGGTAAAAGAATGGGCTCCTCTCTCAGTGGGTAAAAGAATGGGCTCCTCTCTCAGTGGGTAAAAGAATGGGCTCCTCTCTCAGTGGGTAAAAGAATGGGCTCCTCTCTCAGTGGGTAAAAGAGTGGGCTCCTCTCACAGTGGGTAAAAGAATGGGCTCCTCTCTCAGTGGGTAAAAGAATGGGCTCCTCTCTCAGTGGGTAAAAGAATGGGCTCCTCTCTCAGTGGGTAAAAGAATGGGCTCCTCTCTCAGTGGGTAAAAGAATGGGCTCCTCTCTCAGTGGGTAAAAGAATGGGCTCCTCTCTCAGTGGGTAAAAGAATGGGCTCCTCTCTCAGTGGGTAAAAGAATGGGCTCCTCTCTCAGTGGGTAAAAGAGTGGGCTCCTCTCTCAGTGGGTAAAAGAGTGGGCTCCTCTCTCAGTGGGTAAAAGAGTGGGCTCCTCTCTCAGTGGGTAAAAGAGTGGGCTCCTCTCTCAGTGGGTAAAAGAATGGGCTCCTCTCTCAGTGGGTAAAAGAATGGCTCCTCTCTCAGTGGGTAAAAGAATGGGCTCCTCTCTCAGTGGGTAAAAGAATGGGCTCCTCTCTCAGTGGGTAATAGAATGGGCTCCTCTCTCAGTGGGTAAAAGAATGGCTCCTCTCTCAGTGGGTAATAGAGTGGGCTCCTCTCTCAGTGGGTAAAAGAATGGGCTCCTCTCTCAGTGGGTAAAAGAATGGGCTCCTCTCTCAGTGGGTAAAAGAGTGGGCTCCTCTCTCAGTGGGTAATAGAATGGGCTCCTCTCTCAGTGGGTAATAGAATGGGCTCCTCTCTCAGTGGGTAATAGAATGGGCTCCTCTCTCAGTGGGTAATAGAATGGGCTCCTCTCTCAGTGGGTAAAAGAATGGGCTCCTCTCTCAGTGGGTAATAGAATGGGCTCCTCTCTCAGTGGGTAATAGAGTGGGCTCCTCTCTCAGTGGGTAAAAGAATGGGCTCCTCTCTCAGTGGGTAATAGAATGGGCTCCTCTCTCAGTGGGTAAAAGAGTGGGCTCCTCTCTCAGTGGGTAAAAGAATGGGCTCCTCTCTCAGTGGGTAATAGAATGGGCTCCTCTCTCAGTGGGTAATAGAATGGGCTCCTCTCTCAGTGGGTAATAGAATGGGCTCCTCTCTCAGTGGGTAATAGAATGGGCTCCTCTCTCAGTGGGTAATAGAATGGGCTCCTCTCTCAGTGGGTAATAGAATGGGCTCCTCTCTCAGTGGGTAATAGAATGGGCTCCTCTCTCAGTGGGTAATAGAATGGGCTCCTCTCTCAGTGGGTAATAGAGTGGGCTCCTCTCTCAGTGGGTAATAGAATGGGCTCCTCTCTCAGTGGGTAATAGAATGGGCTCCTCTCTCAGTGGGTAATAGAGTGGGCTCCTCTCTCAGTGGGTAATAGAATGGGCTCCTCTCTCAGTGGGTAATAGAATGGGCTCCTCTCTCAGTGGGTAATAGAATGGGCTCCTCTCTCAGTGGGTAATAGAGTGGGCTCCTCTCTCAGTGGGTAATAGAATGGGCTCCTCTCTCAGTGGGTAATAGAATGGGCTCCTCTCTCAGTGGGTAATAGAGTGGGCTCCTCTCTCAGTGGGTAAAAGAATGGGCTCCTCTCTCAGTGGGTAATAGAATGGGCTCCTCTCTCAGTGGGTAATAGAGTGGGCTCCTCTCTCAGTGGGTAAAAGAATGGGCTCCTCTCTCAGTGGGTAATAGAATGGCTCCTCTCTCAGTGGGTAAAAGAGTGGGCTCCTCTCTCAGTGGGTAAAAGAATGGGCTCCTCTCTCAGTGGGTAATAGAGTGGGCTCCTCTCTCAGTGGGTAATAGAATGGGCTCCTCTCTCAGTGGGTAATAGAATGGGCTCCTCTCTCAGTGGGTAATAGAATGGCTCCTCTCTCAGTGGGTAAAAGAGTGGGCTCCTCTCTCAGTGGGTAAAAGAATGGGCTCCTCTCTCAGTGGGTAATAGAATGGGCTCCTCTCTCAGTGGGTAATAGAATGGGCTCCTCTCTCAGTGGGTAATAGAGTGGGCTCCTCTCTCAGTGGGTAATAGAATGGGCTCCTCTCTCAGTGGGTAAAAGAATGGGCTCCTCTCTCAGTGGGTAATAGAATGGGCTCCTCTCTCAGTGGGTAATAGAATGGGCTCCTCTCTCAGTGGGTAATAGAATGGGCTCCTCTCTCAGTGGGTAATAGAATGGGCTCCTCTCTCAGTGGGTAAAAGAATGGGCTCCTCTCTCAGTGGGTAAAAGAATGGGCTCCTCTCTCAGTGGGTAAAAGAATGGGCTCCTCTCTCAGTGGGTAATAGAGTGGGCTCCTCTCTCAGTGGGTAAAAGAATGGGCTCCTCTCTCAGTGGGTAATAGAATGGGCTCCTCTCTCAGTGGGTAATAGAATGGGCTCCTCTCTCAGTGGGTAATAGAATGGGCTCCTCTCTCAGTGGGTAATAGAATGGGCTCCTCTCTCAGTGGGTAATAGAATGGGCTCCTCTCTCAGTGGGTAATAGAATGGGCTCCTCTCTCAGTGGGTAATAGAGTGGGCTCCTCTCTCAGTGGGTAATAGAATGGGCTCCTCTCTCAGTGGGTAATAGAATGGGCTCCTCTCTCAGTGGGTAAAAGAGTGGGCTCCTCTCTCAGTGGGTAATAGAATGGGCTCCTCTCTCAGTGGGTAATAGAATGGGCTCCTCTCTCAGTGGGTAATAGAGTGGGCTCCTCTCTCAGTGGGTAATAGAGTGGGCTCCTCTCTCAGTGGGTAATAGAATGGGCTCCTCTCTCAGTGGGTAATAGAATGGGCTCCTCTCTCAGTGGGTAAAAGAGTGGGCTCCTCTCTCAGTGGGTAATAGAATGGGCTCCTCTCTCAGTGGGTAATAGAATGGGCTCCTCTCTCAGTGGGTAATAGAATGGGCTCCTCTCTCAGTGGGTAATAGAATGGGCTCCTCTCTCAGTGGGTAATAGAATGGGCTCCTCTCTCAGTGGGTAATAGAATGGGCTCCTCTCTCAGTGGGTAATAGAATGGGCTCCTCTCTCAGTGGGTAATAGAATGGGCTCCTCTCTCAGTGGGTAATAGAATGGGCTCCTCTCTCAGTGGGTAATAGAGTGGGCTCCTCTCTCAGTGGGTAATAGAATGGGCTCCTCTCTCAGTGGGTAATAGAATGGGCTCCTCTCTCAGTGGGTAATAGAATGGGCTCCTCTCTCAGTGGGTAATAGAGTGGGCTCCTCTCTCAGTGGGTAATAGAATGGGCTCCTCTCTCAGTGGGTAATAGAGTGGGCTCCTCTCTCAGTGGGTAATAGAATGGGCTCCTCTCTCAGTGGGTAATAGAATGGGCTCCTCTCTCAGTGGGTAATAGAATGGGCTCCTCTCTCAGTGGGTAATAGAGTGGGCTCCTCTCTCAGTGGGTAATAGAATGGGCTCCTCTCTCAGTGGGTAATAGAATGGGCTCCTCTCTCAGTGGGTAATAGAATGGGCTCCTCTCTCAGTGGGTAATAGAATGGGCTCCTCTCTCAGTGGGTAATAGAATGGGCTCCTCTCTCAGTGGGTAAAAGAATGGGCTCCTCTCTCAGTGGGTAATAGAGTGGGCTCCTCTCTCAGTGGGTAAAAGAATGGGCTCCTCTCTCAGTGGGTAATAGAATGGGCTCCTCTCTCAGTGGGTAATAGAATGGGCTCCTCTCTCAGTGGGTAATAGAATGGGCTCCTCTCTCAGTGGGTAATAGAATGGGCTCCTCTCTCAGTGGGTAATAGAGTGGGCTCCTCTCTCAGTGGGTAATAGAATGGGCTCCTCTCTCAGTGGGTAATAGAAGGGGCCCCGGATGTGGAAACACACCATCAGCACAAGCAGCACAGGTATATATTTAAAGCCAGAAGCTCCAGGCACATCATTATAAAAATTGATGCAATTATGTCATTAACTAAAATGGGGAAAACATTCAGAGCCATCGTCTGACAGACATGAGATTTAAAGGATGGCAACATATAGTATGTGTGCAGTGTAATAGTAGGCCTAAACATTTAACCTCTGAACAGCACACTGCAGAGTGTGGACAAAAATAAAGAACAATGCCTAAAAGTAGACGTTTTCACTAAGGAAACCAAGGCAGTGCCCGGTGGTGTACAGGGTGTGAAATTAACACCCGCCACCAGCAAAAAGCTGGTCAAATTCTGATTGTGGCTGATAAGATTTGCTAATCTAGCAGCCACTTTGGCAGGTAACCAACCAGGTTGTGTTATATTGTAAAAGGGAATGTGGCTGGTAAAATGTTGAAAATGGCTGGTGATTTTTAGACTCCACAAGCCACTCTGGCCAGTGGGGGGAAAAGTTAATTTCATACCCTGGCAGTGTTGCCTACATCAAAGGTCTCGGGGGAGCTTGGGAACAAATGTTAAATAGGTTAGCTAATGATAAAACCGAAGGGCCGATCTCCATAATGAGGCAGTGTGAACAAGAAAGAAATTCCACAACAAATCTGAGAACCTTTCTGAGAACGCAATCCTTTTTACTCAATTCAGAGAGAACAAAAGACGCTGTGCTCTGACCCACAGCTCCAAACCGATGAGCTCCACCTAACCGCTGAGCTCCACCTAACCAATGAGCTCCACCTTACCGCTGAACCGCTATCAAACAGCTGAGCTCCACTTAACCGCTGAGCTCCACCTAACCAATGAGCTCCACCAAACCGCTGAGCTCCACCTTACCGCTGAACCACTATGTAACAGCTGAGCTCCACCTAACCACTGAACTGCCATCTAACCACTGAACCGCTATCTAACCACTGAACTCCACCTAACCGCTGAACCGCTATCTAACAGCTGAGCTGCATCTAACCACTGAGCTCCACCTAACCACCGAACTGCATCTAACCACTGAGCTCCACCTAACCGCTAAACTCCACCTAACCGCTGAGTGGCCATCTAACCACTGAACTCCACCTAACCGCCGAACTGCATCTAACCACCGAGCTCCACCTAACCGCTGAACTCCACCTAACCGCTGAGTGGCCATCTAACCACTGAGCTCCACCTAACCACTGAGCTCCACCTAACCACTGAGATGCATCTAACCGCTGAGCTCCACCTAACCACTGAGGTCCATCTAACCGCTGAGCTCCATCTAACAATGTTAGTATAGAGCCCTGGCTGAGCGCTCTTCTCTCCTATTTTGTGGTGTGGCCGTACAGCTGTGACCACACACACACACACACACACACACACACACACACACACACACACACACACAGAGAGAGAGAGAGAGAAAAAAAGACAGCGCACTCATCTTCTGCCTGTACAGTCAGAACTCGTGTGCACACACACACACCTCCCTCCCCCAGGATCAGACCTGAGGGTTTATAAACACTATCAATCCCGCAGTGGGAATCCCCAGCATCAGTCCTCCACCTCCCCCTATCCTACGCCCTGTTCCATCACGACCCCCACCAGCCGCCGGCTCTCTCGCCTAAACAACCTCTGCCTACTCTGAGTCAGCACACCCCGACGTGCACAAACTCACACCCCACCCGGCGCACATGTGCGGACAAGACAAGATCCCAGGCCTGGGCCAGAGCCAGCTCCTTCTGGACAGCTGTTGTAAGCTTAGGCGAGAGGAATCCACCGCTCAAAGGTGCTGGCAGCGACCAGCAACCAGGGCCGTGGAGTCGCCATCTTCAAACACACCGGCACTTCTCATTTAGAAAGAAAAGAACTACCCACGACAGAGAAAGGGACAGGAAATAGGCTTACCGCTTCCACCGTCCCACTGCCATACGTAAAAATACCCAAAGCTCGACTGAGGGGGACCTAGGTCCAGCGGGCGAGGAGAAGAACCTTACTCATGGTTCCCGCACACAAGCAGAAAGCTGGGCAGAGCCACCGCTCTGACGCTCCTCTCCAAAGGCCCCCTTTAATTACGTGACGCACTTTGCCACTTTCGAATGTTTATCTTCGGTGAAAGCTAAGCTGTGGTCACCTGGCGGTCGGATTTTCTTTCTTTTTTTTTTTAACAGTCCGCCTTCCTTACGCACCTTATTCAGACAGGGGGAAAGGAGGGGGTTACACAAAGAGAGAGAGTACAGAAAACTCCATGGCAGGGAATCCAGTCCACCCCCACTCCATGGCCACAGAGGGGGAGTTTCCATATGGGCTGAGAGCTACTGGCCCTACGGACAGCGTCACATTGTTTTTGTTTTTCAACGGAGGAAGGCTGTGCCAACAGCCAACACAGAGCTCCCATCTCAAGAACAGAGATTGGGAGAGGGAGAGGGGGAGAGAAAGAGAGAGAGAGAGGAAGAGAGAGAGCAAAAGCAAGAAAGAGTGAGAGTGAGATGGAGAGAAAGAGCGAGAGCAACACTGCAAAGCCACAGGCCCACTTGGGAATGACTAGCACTGATCTCTGCCCCCAAAAGCCACGGTTTCAAAGAGCAAGCCATGATTTAAAGACAAAAACGGATCATGTGAAACCACAGAGGTCTCCCAAGCCAGGCCCAGTATGAGATCGCAGCAAGTAGCCAATCGCGACGAGCTATGCAGACTTGCCAGTTACTGCCCCGCCTTTGGCTTAGTCATTTTAGACCTCACATCTCGATTATATTTTCCCTCAACTACAATGCCTTCAGATCAAAGAGCGGCACTACAAATACATATTTGAGAAGCACACATCAGAAGCCGACACTGACATTCAGAGTACTTCTGACACACTAGAGAAACACTGAAAGAAACCGCGAGTGTAAACTGGGTTTCGATAGACGCGACATCTTAAGTACGTCTTAAAAGAAAGGAAATATTCATGAATAATCCTCTGAAACCTGAACTAGTGGGAGTCTCTCCGTCACGTGGTCTTCGTTCGTACAGGAAAAATGCCCGTTTGAGTTACGGCTCAAGGGTGCCAAAAAATCTGAATGTGGTCAGCGTGAGGCACGGTGCGGAGTGCCAGCACACAACCGATATTGTGCGAGAGTAAACACAAGACCCCGCGCGGAGCAGCTTGCCAATCCTACCAAAGACCTCTTTTTTGTGTCCCTTTGTCAAATCCTTACTTATATTCGCTAATAACAGACATGAATCAGGAGCCACTAACACAAATACTGGTTCACCGACTTGCCCACGACAAAAGCAGAAACTTTAGTTCAAAGGGTCTATTTACGACTGATCTGCGTATGCACAGGAAATGGAGAAGCAGCACTTCCTGTGAAATATGAAGAGCCCAGGGGTGTGTCCCAATACTCAAAAAATGCACCCTCCTTTCCTCCACTACCACCTCCTCTCCTCCATGCCCCGGAAACGGATCTTTGTGTCCTCCCTCCCCCTACTGTCCCCATAGTGGAGAAGACGAGCGAAGCGGCTTCAAACTCTGGTTCTCCTGCCGTCCGGCGAAGCATACATCGATGTATCCTCCTGGTTTACTTTTTAAATATTTTTGGGTGATGTCATCGTGCTCACACCCACAGAGATTGAAAGATGGCAACAGTGATGATGCGTAACTATGCCTTATATGAATTTCCCCAAGATAATGACGCCCCAATGCAAGATATTTAGCCTAAATTGTGTGTGCTTCAGTAGGTTATCATGACACATAGGACATAGCATCCTACAATGGATAACAAAATGCCAGTCCGTTTTTGTGGTTCATATCCTACATACAAATTTGCCAATTTAAGTCGGGGAAACGGTTTTATTTATTTGCTTGCACATTAACGAACATGACTATAGGCTACATAAATACCCTAAGCATGACAGCTACCATTTCAGTATGTGAATATGCATTCATGTATTTATTTATTCAACCAATCGTTTCCAAAAGACGTTTTTAAATATGATTTCAGATGTTACAGTAGGAAATAGGCCTAATTGTTTTTCGGTGTGATCACTGCGATACTATGAACATTGGGAATAATATCTCCGATAAAATGACAACAATTTGTCCCACTAATCTACGCAAATATTTCCGAATTGTTACTGATTATATATGAATTAGTGTCTCAATGTGAACTGCAATGTCAGGTAGGCTACATGTTTATACTATACATGCAACTAGGCTACTTGTACGTAAGCTTTAAATGGGCTGACCATGCGTAAGATCTCCGATTGGCGCTGGGAATCATTGTGGGCTCGGCGTCAGTCAAAGTTATGATGGGGCAACTTCATCAATAGTTGACGGCGATTTTGATAATAAAGAAGCAGATTAGCTGTTCCAATTTTCTTGATTGCTGCTCGTTCTCTCCATTCATTCACATACTTCCAGGTAGGAGAGGAGTGGTAGTGGGGGAGTGGAGGAGAGGAGTGGTAGTGGGGGAGTGGAGGAGTGGAGTGGTAGTGGGAGAGTGGAGGAGAGGAGTGGTAGTGGGGGAGTGGAGGAGAGGAGTGGCAGTGGGAGAGTGGAGGAGAGGAGTGGCAGTGGGGGAGTGGAGGAGAGGAGTGGTAGTGGGGGAGTGGAGGAGAGGAGTGGTAGTGGAGGAGAGGAGTGGTAGTGGGAGAGTGGAGGAGAGGAGTGGTAGTGGGGGAGTGGAGGAGAGGAGTGGTAGTGGGGGAGTGGAGGAGAGGAGTGGTAGTGGGGGAGTGGAGGAGAGGAGTGGTAGTGGGGGAGTGGAGGAGAGGAGTGGTAGTGGGAGAGTGGAGGAGAGGAGTGGCAGTGGGGGAGTGGAGGAGAGGAGTGGTAGTGGGGGAGTGGAGGAGAGGAGTGGTAGTGGGAGAGTGGAGGAGAGGAGTGGTAGTGGGGGAGTGGAGGAGAGGAGTGGTAGTGGGAGAGTGGAGGAGAGGAGTGGGGGAGTGGAGGAGAGGAGTGGTAGTGGGAGAGTGGAGGAGAGGAGTGGTAGTGGGGGAGTGGAGGAAAGGAGATGGGGAGTGAAGAATATTGGGACACAGCCCAGAATCCAAACACTTGGCCATGCTTTACTCATCTTATTATTCTAAACTAATTTAAGATGTTACCCTCTTGTACAACAACCATGCCACCACATTGTATCTCCTTGAGCTGTACGTCTTGCCTGTGAGTGTAGACTGTAATGCTCCTGAAGTAGGCTACGTCCTGTTTTTATTCACTGCTTTTCACTTAGTACTGTGGGATGACTTAACTGTAAAGTTAATCAAGTTTATTCATTTCATGGGGGAAATAAAGTGTTTTTAATCTAATCGAACACAGAGGAGCACCTCTACAGTCCCTTCATAGTCCGTTTGCATGAGCTGCAGTCTTTAGGGGAAAGACACCGCCCCGTAGGGGCGTATTCTGACCTGAAAACCCCATTTGGACATTCAAGACAATGCTTTGTTTACGAGTATTTTCTTCTTCCTGAAATTGAGCAACGATATTCTGAAAATTTTATTTTTTCACTTGTTGGCAGACTGTGGAAATCCCATGCTAGTACAGAAAGGAACTTGCGATTTGCACAAAAACGGAAAAGTGAGCAATAAAAAGAAACGAGTCGCACTTTCCAACGATAAAAACTGGAAATGCACGTCTTGCTCTATAAATACATTTTGGGTCCATCTAAAATCAATCGGTTTGAAATAGCCGCCTAACGACTAGAAAACAGCAATAACTGCTTGTGCACAAGTCAGGCTTTTTAACGCATTTCTAGGCACACTGACAGATGCATTAATTAACAGCGCTGGAAGTAGTTTAAGCTGAGCTGGGCTGTCAGGGGCCACCTACATGTCCGCACACTGCTGCTCGCCTTCCCACGTCCCCTCACTGACACCGTGTCTCTTACCACGCTCGCTTTGAACACAGTTCGCCCCGTGTGTCCTTCTAGCGCCTTTCCTGCTTTCAGTATCTCTGCAATTGGCGCACAGTGCTAATCTGCGACGCTACATTATGACATTAAATAAACCATACAATTAATACAGAAACAGTAATGCACTTGAGAATTCAAGAAGAGTAGAATTCTTTGCAGCAGGTTATTATTACGCCGTGTCTTATTATGCTGCGCGTTTTGGAAAGCGGACCCAGAAAAGATTCTTATGAGATCCAGCTTACAGTCGTTTGATTAACTTATAAAACAATTTATAGCTAAAAACGAGAGCCTAGAGTAATGCAAGTAACCCGTTCTAATGATACAAATTAAAATGTGTGTAATCTGCAACTCACACATACACACGACATGACCGTCCAGATGACAGACCGTTTCACAAAGCGGTAAATTCCCTTCACTTGCAAGCCATTCCACATCCAAATCAAAACACACTACAATTTCTGCCTGGCCTACTTTTTCCCCTCTCAGGTCAAATGGTCAAACCACTGGCTATCAAGTATCATCCCTGGCACAATCCACCCATCCAACCATGATGAATGAGATTCAAACTTGGAGCAGAACTAGAAAGCGGAATGTGGAATTAAACGGTGGTAACTAGGAGTAAACGAAAGCTGCAGCCAGCTTGTGCGCAGTACTGACGCTCCACGCCAGTCGCCAGCTGAGAGAGAGAGCTCAGACTGAAGGCAGCGACCAGACCTGTAAACAATCAGCTGACCTGGCCAATCAAACATCTCTATCCAGCCAGCCGGGCCTCAATGCCCCACACCGGAGCGAAAAGTGTTGTGAGACACGCAGTAAAATATTCAGACTGCAATGATTACGTGAGCTGAAAAAAAAAAGAAAAGAAAAGAAAAATAAATGTGTGTTGAAACCAGGCTTGTGGCTTTGTCTTTGTTTGGGAATAAGGAAAGTGATTTCACTGATGAAAACAGCGGCCATCACAGAACTAGCCTAAGAATTATTACAGCAAGACCGTTTATGTAAGGTTATTTATTATATATATGTTTTTTAAATAGCATGTTGTTGTCATGGTGATTTGCTTTTCGGCAATGTGAAAGCTCACCTCCGGGCTCAGAGATGAAATGTAGGCAGACAGACAAACAGACTTTATATCAGGCAACTGGGTGGCTCATCCTGTTAAAACACTGTTCTGGTGCATGGACAGGCCCCATGGTCTGGTATCAAATCCTGACTGCGGCCGGCAGCCCTGCAGGGCGACATGCGATTGGCTCGAGCGTCGCCCAGAGATGGGAGGGTTTCAGCCTGCCTGGATAACAGCGGTCGGGCGCCCGCAAGTTTACCTGACGCTGCACAAGAAGTGTCTTCCTCCGACTCATGTCTACACCGGCCCAACTCGCAAACTGCAGCGCAATTAGAAACAGGCGCTTACATCACAGGCTTTGAAGAGAGCGCTTTGAGGAAGGCCTGCGCTCTCCCAAACAGACGCCAAAGGTTGCAGCAAGCGCTGCAGTGCGACCATGGTTGGGTATTCCAAACTGGAGAGTGAAAAGGGGGGGGGGGCGCGCATATAAACAATGTTCACGAAGAAAACAGGGGGAAAGGCGTTGGTTGTATAATCCCGTTTCAGACGAGAGACCCATTGGTGGTAGTTCTCTGGTGCACGATGACTGGTTAACAATAGCCGTGTTTTTAAATACAGCCAGTCCTTCACCTTCACATGTCCAGAGAACGCGAGACCTGGTATTCCCCAGCACAGAGCCACCACCTACGCCCCGGGCCAACGCCGAGCAGCGTGCCTGGCGGCGGGAAACTGTCCAACCGCAAAGAGTCGAGAGCACTCATTCGTTAAATATTTCAGCTGTGCGCCGAGGGGACAAGCAGCGCGAGACCAAGTGACTGCGCGTGGACACACTACACTGAGATTATTCTCACAGCCAGTGGCATGGACCTCCGCCTGAATCAAGTACAACCCAGATTCAAGCACCCAGAATGCAATGCTCGTCCTCCGAAACAACTCACCAAAACAAATCTACAATCGTTATTTAAAAGACTTTAACAACTATCGTATGCGTGCTTTTACAGAAAAAAAAGTTAATTTGGGCTCAGGCCTGTCTGCAGTTTCACAATCCCCCTTAACAGCTGACACAGTTGCCAACTTCCACACTTCCTGCACCATAAAAGCCACAATAAAGAAACGAAGTCCACCACAGCATATTTCCCAATGCATAAATGGTACAGGAAGTTAAACTGTTTATCATGCACAACAAACAAGAAATGTGCCCCATCCGACAGGGGTGTGTCCTCAAAAACTTCCTCTTGTGTGTTTAGAATCCTGGCAAGTTCCATGAAGTTCCCTGACTTAATATGTGAGGCGCTTTAGAATAAATGACTTTTTATTATTCCTTTTTTAAAGTAGTCTATATATCTAGTTTGTGTTTTAGCACAAACATGAGGCCATCAAATCAGTAAACTGTACAAAAACGAGGTACCCCTAGATTGACTGAAACAAAATGACAACCGCTTTATACACAGTAGAATTTATATATGAGGTACGGGGAGGTTACAATTTGCAATGATCCTAAAGTTTTGGGTAATCTTAAAACAATCTCGAATTCCCTGTGGGTGAAGTAAACTATGCTGGAGGCCAAACAAGATACTGAAATAAGGTGAAATTAAGCCATGCAGTCAAAGCTCAAACATATCCATCACTAGTACACACCATAGACTGTATAAAAATGGTACAAACGCCTTCTACACTTATTTACATTTTTAACAACAACAACAACGACAGAGTCAATCGCTGACATCGCAGCCGGCTTGCTAACGTTAGCTAGCTAGTCACGCCAAATGTCAAAGCGAGTCGTACTACATAAACGATATAAGACGTGGGTCCGAGCGAACTGTGGAAACATTATGGCAAGACTGTCCGCAGACTGATACATGGCTGACACCCATTCATTTATTGTGAAATATTTCACAGTTTACGTAACGAATAATATTCCAGAGAAACCAAAAAAAAAACATATCACTCAAATTCGCTGGGTAAGTGGGTACGCAGTCCGCTAGCTTGCCAGCAAGCTAACATTACAGGCACTAGTCAATTTAGCTTGTGTCCCAGATAAAGCGCTCATTACATAACTGTGCGGCACCGCTGCCGTTCTGCGCTGGGTTTGCTATGCATGGCAGTGATGGCACATGCACACAAAAAAGCGAACGAAAACATCTACTTTAGCTAAGCGAGCTGTAACGTTACAGAATCTCACTTCACCCGACAACCTTGCTGGCAAACGAGAGCCAACATTATCGCGAACGGGGGCTAAAGCCTAAAGGACGGGTTACATACCCACCCCGGTCTGGCTAATATCGCAATGCAACTTAATGCAACTTAGCAGCCTGCTAGCAAACTAGACTAGCCGCTGTATCATAATGTACATTAATAACATTACAGGGTAGTAGACAGGCCCGGCTAACAGTTAACGTACAGTCCCATGTATCTCACCGAGCTATAACTCACAATCATTAGTGATATATAAGCTTTAGTGCTTTAAGCACGCCTTTTGAACAGCACGTCGCTGTAGCTAACAAGCTGCTATTATACACGGTTAAGTAAGCGAACTGCAGAAGCTATAGTGACCCCAACGTTACCGTCTTAAGCCCTGACTCCAAACACGGATGCGTAAGGCAACGTTACTTTAACATGATAGCAAGCTAGTTAAGACACTACACGCTTTGTCCAGCTAATCTAACGTTAGCTAGCTTAGCTACTGCAACACACTCACACATTTGAAGCTAAACAATAGTAAGAGATAGCGCTACATTATAGGAATAACGTCGGCATAACGTCTGAATGCAGCCCAGCTAACATTAGCTTAGCGCGACGGCAATGTCATTACAAGTTAACCCAACCAAGCTAACTAGAGGCACAGTAACGTTACAAATATGTATTTGATGTAATCGGAACATTATCATTGTGGAGAGTAACACTGTTGGCTTGTCGGCGGAAGTTATTGTTAAAATCATAAGGTTAACGTTACATTACAGTAAAAAGTGTGTCTGTCAAAACAGTGGAAGACATCAGTAGCTACGACTCGGCATGCACGCATGCATTGATCCGCGGGTTGTGGCTCCGGGTCGGATACCTCGGTATGGTAATGCATTTCGTGTTGATATTCTGGGTGGTGATGGCTTTTTCCAACTCGTCCAGTTGACCCGTCTTTTTCAACTTCTTCACGAGGCTTTTAACCGCCTTCTCGCACCATTTCTCTTCTTGGCCGTTCTGTTCTCCTTTTTTCCAGCCCAAGAGCCTTTTCACAATCGGGGGAGTAAAAGGCAAAATTGACATCTTGGAGCTCAAGTAAAGTCCTCCCAATTTTGAGCAGTCTTTTCGGGTTTGAAATACAGTCGTAGTCCTCTTTGATTTAAACGGAATGATTCAAAGCAATACAACAATTTAGTCAAACAAAAATATATATGACACACGCATACACTGAAAACTTTGCGTGCTCTAACGTTCAGCTCTAATACGGCTAGCAAGCTTAGCTAGCCTTGGGGTTTTCGCTCTTCACCACTCTATGCTGCACTGTTGCGAGTAGTAACAATCCGCAGCGAAACGTAGTTCTTTCTTGCTCGCACTTCTCTATCTCGTCATAAATAAAGCCATTGGAGAACTCCCTTATCAGTTATCAAGTTCATTTTTTTTAAGCAACGCAAACAACGACCAATAACCACAAGGACTGCTTTGCGTCCTGAGCGCCGAACTTGCTACCAGCTACAAAGTTTGGCTTTGGGGTGAACTGTTTGAGGTGACGAGTCATCCGCTTTCCTCACTCTGTGGTAATGCGGTGGAGCGCCCACCCCACTGAAGTCTATATAGAAGTCTGCCTCTAATGCAAATTTTTAGTTCTACCCCCGTCCTCCTCTACAGACTTGGGACTACGAAAGAAGCAGAGCTTTGTACTGCCAACCAAAATGTGCAGCGTCTGCATTGCACGGGTCTCCCATTGTCTGTCCGGGCGGTTCTGTGTATAGGCTGGGTCACGGTTGTTAAACTGAAGGACGGGTCTTCGAGAAGTTGACGAGCTACACAACCACGAATTGCTTGTTTTTCGATCGACCTTAAGGTTTATAAAACGCTATGCAGAAACGCATGGGCAAAGTTAAATCTCAGTTTTTAAAAAATAAACAACCTACTAAAACCTTACTTCCGATAAAACAGGCATTGGCTTTTATACATTGACAACTTATCACATTATTAATGTATAGGAATTACAAAAAAGCCTTTATTTAGTTTCTGGGTGTAGGCCTAACACTGGTCCATGGCTTTATGTGGACGTTATTTAAAAATCTTGAGTTGGTCAGATTTACACAATTGTAGCGCCAAACTATTTAAACAAACTATTGTCACAAGACAAACACCGTGTTCCCCTTTACCAGATCTGACACAACCCTGTTCAGATATTCAATTCTTTTGAGTGAACACTCAGCCGGGCACACCTGCCTTACATAAAGTGTGACTGTGCATAGAACCACCTCTTTATGCTCTAAAAGGAAATTTCCTGTCTTTAACTCTCCTCATTCACAGATCCCACATCCTAGGCTCTCTAATCAAAAATGTAACCACCTACTGTTATTATTATGATGAGCATTACTGCATAACAGGATGCATGCAAATCCTTGTTCTTGATTACACCCACATGAACAAACACGCACACCTGTAAAGAAGAGGAAGTGCGATTTGCTGCTGTAAAAACGGATTTAGTCGTTATGGTATCACCGGTAGCCATATAGTAAAGAATCTGTCAGACTGTTTTATGGAGGGGGTTTAACAGAGCTTGTTGTATTTTTTTTATTTTGTTGTGTGTGTCTGTTTTGCCCATTTTCTGTTTTACCTCCCTTTGAATGATATGCCTCTCGAGAGATATCGGTAAATTAAATGCTTATTGAAATTAATCAATAAAATGTCAACAATGTGAAGGAGCACATCTCGGCTGAATGATACCAATGAAAAGGGATCGTTTACTTTGAGGAATCTAACAAAGAAAGAAAGTTCTAGACTTTATGATATTAGATAGCCTACACAATATCGTTGTTCACCTGCTTTCGAAAAACCTTCAAAGAGGTCAACCTGTTCATATTTTTATACGTTGAAAACTTGTACATTGTGCAGATTTAAGTCCATCCATATATTTCATAGTTTTAAACATTTGTACTCCTACTGGAGAATCTTTTAACTTTTAATTGAACCTTTATTTAACCAGGAATACCCCCATTGAGATCAAAATCTCTTTTACAAGGGGGGCCTGACATAAAACACAAGTTTCCCAACAAGACATTTTGACAATTAAGTTACAAACATCATATAGGTAAGAGACAGTAAAAAGAACAGAAATAAATTAACAATGTTTAATAAATGTTAAAAGCATGAAGAATGAAGTACCAAGCGCAGTCGTAGACGACGTCAGTAGTGCTTCACCCCAGATCTGCACCAACAGCTTCCAGGTCAAGAGCTGAAGGCAAAAACCACAATTCAACCATATTACCCATATTCACATTTGGAAACAAATTTCAGACTAAGATACAAGTGTCCGTACTGCAAGTGCTGATTTTAAAGTTCAATCAAAGTGAGCTGGCTGTCTATTATTAGAAATGGCTTCCCAATAAAGTTTAATGGTACTTATTTAAGATTAAATATAGATTTCATTTAAGATGGAAAGTCAATTAATCAAAATGTTTATTGTGTGTATGTATGTGTGTGAAATAATTATTTCCTACAGATCAAAAAGAACAATTTAACTTTTAATTGCAGACAACATAACACTGTCGGAGTAAAAAATAAGTACATTCAGAGGGTGTTTGTGTGGCAGTGTGTGTGTCTGTGGAAAGGCTTGGTTTTGTGCTCAATGCGCTGCCTTCTGGACAGAGTTTTCCAGTCTCTAATCTGAGTGATGCTATCCAGACAGACTTCAGCTGCGGGGCTGCTCTATTTAGAGGGGGAGGGGGGTGGTGCAGGCAGGCAGGCAGGCAGGCCTGTCCCAGCTTGCCCAGTCTATGCACACACAGACTCCTTGCTTGGGGAATATCCCAAATCAGGGGGCGTCATTCTGTCCACAGTCTGTCCCTCCCAGAAGCCCCCCCCCTCGTCTGACGAGACAGGGTGTGAGAGAGGCCAGAGAGGGGGGCAGAGAGGGGTAGACTCAGCTGTACCTCACAGATGTTATTCTCAGAAAACAGACATGTGCATATGCACAGCTCAACTGCGAGAGAAAAAGTGAGAT
The DNA here is from genome assembly GCA_022702515.1 of Ilyophis sp. 1 JC-2022. Taxonomy (NCBI): domain Eukaryota; kingdom Metazoa; phylum Chordata; class Actinopteri; order Anguilliformes; family Synaphobranchidae; genus Ilyophis; species Ilyophis sp. 1 JC-2022. The sequence continues at coordinate 12,793,582 of CM040399.1, read as the reverse complement.
TGAACGCGAGTGCTTTTAAATTTGCGTTTTATTCTAGACAACTATCAACTTTTTATCGACTCTCTGCCTCGCACACGTAAGGTCATTTTTTGTCAAGAACCTGTGTATAAGATGACAGCGTTTTCTTTATCTGTAAAAGAAACTTGTTGAAGATGCATTAAAATGTCATGCCAGTTTCCCCTAAAGCCTGTCATGTTCCAGCATCAATCCAATGAAGCAAAGAGGACACATTGTAGATTGGAAGCTGAAATTTCTCAGCTTGAAATGCAATACAAACTGCGCCCATAGCTCCACATTGAGGAGGTATTTCTGTGTGACATTCTGCGCGTCAACACGTCTCTTCCCCTGTCATATGCGAAGACTCCTTTCATTACTCTGACTCATCTGTGACCGACAAGATCGTTCTGCAATTGATGCATCGAATGCAGTTTAAATTGCTTTTCTGTTCTGGAATGGATAACAATCGCTCTTTTTCTATGCATGCAAACAAACACAAAGCTGCAGTTCCTTTCTGATATATTATGCAACGCCAAACAACTGCGATCTCTTTCAGACGTGTTGTTGTGCAGTTGATGGACTCCTACATGTGCAAAAAAGAAAAAATGCGTGTTCTAACGACAACCGGAGGTGTTTATGAAATGGAATTTAAACCCAAATCAGGAGAAGAAACAAATATTATTTAAACCCACAAAAATTTTTTTAAATGTAAGGGCAAAATAAAAGTATTGGCCACAAATGTATGCCGTAGTGCGTGTGACATAAATCTGTGGCCAGTGCAAAATACCTTTTGAGTTTGAGACGATTAATTTTGATTGATCAAGAAATATGTAAACAGAAATAGTAAAGATGACTGCAGAAGTTATTTTGTACACAGTCTTCAGTATGTTCATATGGAGTTAGTGATAGGCCCACAGCACTGCCCCTCCCCCCTCAGTAAACAGTGCAGGCGACTGGCCTTTCTATAAATACATCTGTTCAGAAGCTCAGCATGGCAGCAGTTTGCTTTTTATCTATTTTAAGCAGCCATCAATGTATATTTTTACATCAGTATCTGGCAGTCCTTTGTGCTTCCTCTCTTGGAAAAAGAGTCCCGCTCAATAATCCCAAACAGGTTTGAACAAAAAACGAAACACGCCCAAAATAAGCGTGCACCGTAGGATGACTTAAACATATCGCTGCAGTCCAGCATCAAGTCCTTATTCCAGGGCTGAAAATCCAATTTTACGGTACGGCCTATACTCTGGGGTTAACTAAAGCATGTCCCTGGAAGTAAATCCATAACTATACTTTTAAAATGTCATTTGGGATTGTCCACATTTATTTATTTGTTTTGCTTTGTGAACTGTGTACCTTTTATCGCGATTGCTCTACATTAAGCGACCGAGCAAGGACGCCGTCATGTTGCAATAAGAACACGATAAGAGAAACGACACTTTTCTCAGGAATGTAAGCCTGCATGCTCCATTTAAAGCGCAAATGACTTAGTGTGTCCAACTCATTTCAGTCTTGCCTACAACACATCATGGTGGAAACGCATTCATTATGAATGTAAAAAAAAAAAACGCAACAAAGGGTGCCGCCTCTGTCTTTTGTCTTTCCTGCTCCTTTCCCGTCTTAAGTGAGGAGCGCGCGGCAACACGTCCTGGTCTGCTGAAACAATCGCGCCGATGGCTGCAGGAACAAGAAACAACAACAACAAGCGTGATACGCTCATGCAGGATGGGAGAGACAGTGTGCGTTTCCATGCGCCTCGTGCTCAAGCCTGCACGGACCCAGCACCTGTTTACACCCCTAGGGATCGGGCGGACAGGACAGCTGGTGTGAGTGTGTGTGTGTTTTGGGGGGGGGGTGTACGGGGGGCAGATGGGCCGCAGCAGACGAGGGTGGGAGAAGGGCAGGTTTTGGGGGGCCGGAGTGAAGAATCGCTCCAGACAAAAGGCTGAGTGGGTAATGACCATACACAATCCGATGGATGATAATGGCATTGTGGTGGACTACACACAGGGGACTTGAGAAACGGGCTGGAGTGTGTGCATGTGGGATGGGGGGGGCCTTAGCTGGAGATCAGCAACAATAGTTTGAGAAGGGGGGGTGTTATAATAGGAAGCATGTGGCTTTGTGAGTCTGAGATCAAACTTACAAACTCTGCACTGGTGCAAATCTGATAAGGGGCTTGTGTTTGAAAATGAACATCAAAGCTTTGGTCTCATCTGGTTTGCTGTATTCAAGAAAAGTAACCCTCAAACTCTGGCACTGCTTATTTGGAAACCAGAGGAGCTTAAGTTCTGACAGCCACATATTAAGGGGTCGACTTTTTACAATTTACAAAAACGTCATTACAGCACTTGCAGGGTACTTACAGAGGTTTAAGCTAACTGAGCAATGTGTGTGTTTGCAGAAACATATTATTTACTTCATTACATCCACTACTTATATGCGAGTCCTGTCCACCCAGCTGCCATACATAAGAAATGTATCAATATGAAAACATGAACTTGAAGATAGGAAAATGCCAAGGACACCAGGCATTCAAGCAACCAAACTGTTCAAAATCGCAGTTCACTTCTTTCAGTTCGCATTTCTTTTTCATGGATTGCACACTGCTCTATTACACTACTTACTAACAGCTGGGGCCTGATTTACTAAGACTTTTAGCGTGTGCAAAACCTTTTAGCGCACGCAAAAACCAATAACGTGACCAACGATTCGTACGAAATGAACACCACGAACGGTCATTGGTCGCGGTATCGGTTTTGCGTGCGCTGAACGGTTTTTGCACACGCTAAAAATCTTAGCAAATCAGGCCCTTGATTGGCTGAGGATGAGGATCCAGACAGCGGAAAGCTTGTGCGCAGGATCGGGCGCGGCACAAGTCTGTCCTGCTGATTCACCGAAGCCCCTTGCTGCTGCTGAAATACAGCAGGCCAAAGGCAGGGATGTCAACCCGCGAGTGAGTTTGTTTACGCGATGAGAAACGCCCCACTTCAGTGTCCCTCAGAGCCCTGTAATTGGCACCCCGGCAAACTGCAGCCCATCGGAGCCTACCTGAGATAACGGTGGAGTGCCCGGGGCCGTTATTAAACGGGGTTTCTTGTACAGAGACCCGCGGCCGGGACGGGGCGCGCGCCGTCATGTTCGGTGAAACCCTTCTCGGCCGAGCCGGGCTGAGAGCTGCCGCGCCCCCCTCTCAGAGCCCATCAATCTCTCAACAGCATGTGACAGCTCTAAATCTGCATCAGCACATGGCGTTCCTGTCCTCCACCCCCCCCCCCCCCAATGCCCTTCAGCCCTCCAACCCGTCCTACCCCCAAAACCCCCACCCCTGCACACAAACCCTCGCTCCCCCATCAGCCTGCCGGTCCCGTCCTGATGGCCAGCACACGCCCTGCGTACGCCCCCGACCCCCTCTCTCCCCAGGGCCCTCAGATACCCCTGCACCGCTCCCTCAGGGGCTGGCAGGTGGGGGTAGATCTGCAGGCTGCTGATAAGGGGCAGGTGTGTCTCATACGCCTGCACTGCTGCCTGGGGCCCTGGGGTAAATACTGCTCCCACAGCCGCAAGCCTCAGCATCTCTTTATGTAAGCACTTTTCTTTGTATGTTTGGGAAAGAGCTTCGGAAAATATTCTAGAAAAAAAAATGTTTTCAACTTTCTTTTCCATTGTTTTCTTTCCCGAATGCAGTGAACCTGATATTGTAAATTGAACATTTTGGTCCGGCTGAATTATGGCAGAGAAAAGGTTTATTCACAAAAGCCTTGCGCAATGACATGTCTTGCTGTAAAATCACTCTGATTTAGTGTGATCAGAAGTACACACGGCAACTTTGCGCGTACGATAGAATGGCGCGGCGCGCGTCAATCCGCGTTCTTTCATAATACCAGGCATGAGATCTGTCCTGCGGAGTGAAACCTGATGACTGCTTTAAAGGGTCTCCGGGGGAATTCCTTGCGTTTTCCTAGGGCGGGTCTTTTCAAATGTCTATGTCCCAATGCTATGCGGAAAAAAAGGATATTTCTGCCAGCCTCCAGCATAAACACGCTCGGCCCGTATCTCCTCTCCCGCGCTGCGTAGTCCGTGTGTCACACCTTCATACCCCGGGCTTACCGTGCCCTGTGGGCCGCGCGCAGTGACTCACGCGCAGTTTATTCAGAGTTGAACAAAGTCCGCTGATTCGACTGTTCAATTGTAGTGCAGGTGACGCAAGCGCATTGAAGTATACGTTAGTCAGACCTAAGTACAGACACAAGAAAGAAAGGGAATGTTACTGACACACTGACTCACTCGGCCTTCGATGGCCATATATGGTGACTGAGTTCACAGGGGTGTCAGCAACTCCAGGTTTGTAAGTCCGCATCTCTCAGGCCCTCGGCATTTGTCTGCGTGTTATCATTTGTTTACTTACGCTGACTGCGCACAGTATTATGTGTTATGTATGCCTGTGGCTGCATCCGCTAAAGGGTGGGTACGACTGCACACTTATCTGTCCTCTTGACTGTAGCCTTGCATTGTGAGGACCGTTTGAGAATCGATATTCAAGAGCTACAGGGGTTTGTAAGTTAGAAAGCGTTACAAATACCAGCCAGCTGTGAGTATTAATGTTCACTACAATACGCTAAATAAACGAGAAGGATCATTTAGATTCTCACACAGTCATTTATTTTATTTGAAACTACTTTTCTCGTATATTAGAATACGTATTTTTTTGCACTTATTTTAACAAGACATATTTTATATTCTCCCTGGCGTATTAATAGGATCACGCATTAAATTATATAAGTGCTAGAATAAATGTTGTAATCTTCAAATGGAGAGAAATATCTACAGTGGATAATTATGTGCAGATAACAGTAACAGATCACCTGTTATTGAGCAGTGTTACTCACCATCCAGTCCCTGTCTTTGCCTGTTTTTAATAGCGTCACCATCCTACCTTTAAGTGTCGCGTGTGTTATCAGGAGCTTATTATCAGAGATGCGGCAGTTGCAATAATAACAGAAAGCGTATGTGTGCTTTACTCCTCTATTTCTAGAGGTGCAGTGTCATAACTAACAGTTTACAGCAGCAGTGCCGTGCTCATACGGAACTATGGAACCGTGCTCATACGGAACTATGGAACAAAGGTGTTTTAAGGGAGATGTCATAATATGCAAAATATTAAATGCCAAATTACACTGTGATTTTTTGCTGTTTTATTTCATATTAGTTGAATAGTTTTTCAGTAAATATATACTCACATACAGTATGTATCTCTGTGTGTTCTGTGTCCTACTACCTGGCCTCAATCCTTACATTTTGAGCTATTCCTCTGGGGTCAGGGACAAGCTCCTTTGGACCTTTTGCAAGCTCTGAGTGACAGACTGTATTCTTCTGATGGATCATAACTGTGTACCCATGCTCAATGAGCTATACAACAAAATATAATTAAATATGCAAACGCAGATAATAGTCCTGTAAAAGTATCAAGAGGGAGCAGAAAGTACTGGTTTGCACACTGACATGACGATTCGAAGGTTATATTGTGCAGCGTAAAAAAAGGACCACATTTTATTTTTGGATGAATTGTGAATAGTGAATGAAGTATTAGACAATTGTGCCAACTTGTGATTTATGTGGCAGGCAACAAGGATGAGTCAAGTCTATTTTGTGAGTTCATGCTTGCCACACAGTTTAAAAAAAATACAGTGCATTAGTCACAACAGAAGCAAATCTGGACGTCAATACAGCAACAGAAATAAATTCATGCTTCCAGATTACTTGGCTGGCAAATGCAAAAATAATGAATAAAAATAATTTATATATAAAGAAAACCTATTGCCCTATGATGAATTGGGAAAGTGCGTAGAACAGTACAGAATATAACACTGAATAATCAGTGTTAGATTATTTTCATGAATCAGTCAAGATTCTTACAATAACAGCTTTAACTTACTATAATTAACTTGAGGTTCAGTACGGTGTTGTCTAGCTTTCAGTGTTTTGGTTCTGGTCGAGTATTCTGAGTACAACGATATAAACAAACTATTGTCCCAGGGTCAGCCAAAGTTAGGGTAAGGCTCGCCAGCAAACCCTCAGCCAATGCTTGATAATTTCAACAAAATTATGGATGGCACGCTCAACCTAAGCAAACACGTGACAAAGCAGAAAAAAAAGATTGTATGGTTATCATGCGCCGTCTAGTGGTTCTGAACGGACACTGCAAGTGTCTCGCAACCGACCTTACGTAAGTAAAATAAATTCACTGATCCAACAGAAAATGAGAAAATGTGTATATCATACATCACAGGGCAGCGCTTGCACTCATAACAGTTTTGGTCGCTTTTAGACGCCATTTTTAATAGTGTTAAATGTATCGTGTTTAAACATTTAACGTTGAAATGTTTGATGTTTAGAAATTTTTCATGTACTCTGCATGTTAACTCCCGCCCAATACTGACAGTACAGTAAGTACATTGACGAGGAGCTTGCAGCAGGACAGTAGGCTAATTGATGCAAAGACATGGATACATTAAGGATATAGAGAAGGGCCACCAATACCTCTGTAAATCAATAAATGTACCAGCTTGTCTGAAATAGAGTTCCGTTGTTTTCATGGTGCACGGCCTTTAAAATGGACTCAGAGACACAACAGAGACGGCACTTCCTGGACACAGAATACCAATAGAGGGACATCAGCCCTTCCCTCCCCAGTATAATGAATTTGCTTAAACACAGTACTATATCCCCGAAATTAAAAGAAAGCTCCGTGAAAAGCCTGAAGCACAAACTACTGATTTGTGTCATTTTAATCACCAAATTAAGTGGTTTGAAATAATAGTTTTGGAATATTTTATTATACGATTGAATAATCTCACTGAATAATCTAATTCTATGAGAATTACACGACCAAACATCTTCACGGCTCAGATTTGTAGTTCCCCCCTCCCAAAAAAAGGGAAGTATCACATATTTATTCAATTATTTAAGAAACCATTCATATTTTTACATAATACAGAAAAGGCTTCTCAACACACCGTTTCTGATCTACTACTGTTCTAATTAACAACAGCTGGGTGATTTGGGGAATAGCCTGCTGATTGATGCCGCTATAACCAGAGCTACTGTTATTCTAATATTATCTTTCATCAAAAGAACTGCAGTCAAACAGCCGTAGTTGTGAGTTGACAATATTACAGTCAGCGTTCTGTGCACCTTTTGTAAACTATGCAAGTTAATTTGTGAACTTATGCACAGAATTTATGATATTCCATAAAATGTTCTTTTATTTTAAATGTGCATCTCGACATGCTAATTTGTTTCAATTGGCACTTCTCATATTCCTTAGATCAAAGACCTCAAACTCTTGTCTCTAAAAACTATTTGAATGTTCATTGTGTACAATGGGCCATAACCGCACTTGTGCGATTTAAAAGCTTTGCCAAAGCCCTCTATAATGCTACGTGCATACGGTCACGGCTCATTGCTCCTCTCTCAGGCCAAAAATAATCATTTTACACGTACGTATATTCTATCCCTACCTCCACCATTCCCTTTATCATGTACAAATAGTTTCCTTCATCCTCAAATGTGTTTCCTATGTTAATTTTGTTCAGAAATAACTCTATTTAACAGATATAGTGACATATCTGCTCATTTTTACGATCGTTGGTGATGGATATAATACATGTCGCTGCAGCCCTGTAGGAATATTATTAGTCCCAGATAAGTTTTGATATTGAGTCACCTCTTCCTGGGTTTGCTGAACAGAGACTACAGGGGCACTGAGCCTCTGCAGTTGTTATGTGTATCTGACATAGGGCAGTGGACGACCTTCCTACTCTCTTTCCGCTCTTTGTCATGTGACAGTTCTGGGGACGAGCCGGTCGTGGGCGAAGGCCCACTCGCCGAATGCAAAGGAGCGTCTGACCGGGGCGAACGGCAGCAGCGCAGGAATTCCAAACAGTTTTTAATTACTGGCCGAGTCAGATTATTAAGAGGGCGGGGGAGACTCCTGTTCTGCAGGCCTAATGTTTCATAGAGGAGTGGCCGGTGCTTGAGCGGGGCCGTGTCCATATACTGCGCTGGGACATTTCAAACCCCGCTCAGAAGTCAACCCGGCCCCAACGCCACGGCGCTACCGCTCAATATTTTCAGAACGGTCCCTCCCGTTTTATTTTTTCATTACGGGCAAAAAAGGGTTATGAAAATGGGATTCATGTAAATGAGTGTCTTAGGTATTCATTTGTTTTACGGTGGGTGAGCGGGCGCGCATTGCTCCCGGGGCGGTGGCAGAGAAGTCGCAAAGAGGAGGAGGGTTGTCGGGATAAAGAGCGCCTCGCGCCGCTGCCTCGTTCTCCTCTGCTGCTCGCCATCATTCTCGCGCGGGCGCGGGCTCCTCGTGTAAATATGCGGCCGCGGTCCGCTCCTATCCGTGTGCTGTTCCTCTCTGCCCCCCCTCTCCCCCACCCCCATCCAAACTAATCATCATGAAATTAGCTTCAGCGCGACCAGGAATCTGCCTGCTTCAATGCACTATATCCATATGCATGAAATTGCCTGAGTTAATGCAGGGTATGAAATGGCGGCATGGCGATGAATGGTTCAGATTGCATGCAGTAATGTTATTTTCCATTAAATTGGGGACTATTTCCCTATTGCGTAGTCAGAGCCCTGCAGCGGTATGCTGTAAATTGCCATCTATGGATAATTAAGCAATACTCCTGAACATTAAAACATGCTTATTTTTGGGGGGCTGCTGGCTGGGGATAAGGCCCTTCATGTGGCTGGAGGGGTGTTGTGGAGGGGAGGGTGATGTCAGTGTGTGGGTGTGGTACAAGTATCCAAACCGCCCTCTTACTCAGGCAAGATCTTCAGGAGAACGATATCCCATGTCCTTATGATAATAAACTGTTATTAATAACTGTTAAATTACTTAACGTTAATTCACATCGAAATGTCCAAAATGTTTTTGCATTGGGACTGAATGTCATTTGTGAGGAAGTTCCAGACAAGGCACTCAGGTCAGTCAACATCAACCCACTAGACTTGCTCCATAGACTCATGCTACAGGACAGAATTAAATGGTTGAATGTCAAGAAGACTGACCAGATGTCATTTTGTCATAGATAAAGGCAAATGGTTTTAAGTCTGTTTTTTGGTTTTTTGACTGGATTGTTACTTTTCTTCCGTATTTACAACAGTTTGTTCTGTTCTTAATTTATAACTCAATGCAGGGCTCCCACATAAATGTGTTTTCCTCTCTGAAAAGCACAGCTAATTTCTAATACGAGAGAGAATACAGAGAGTGGGTTTTCATTAGCATCTGCTAAACGGACTATGATTGAGCAGCAGGTCATCCGCAAACCCGTCTCCCCTCAACAGCAGAAACAATGCAGAAAGTTCTGAAATAGAAAACATTTCAATAAATTTTTGGAAAGCTCTGGACCACACCCTTGAGTTTAAATTTGCTACGGGAGAAAATGTGTTGCTACCCGAGAAAGTTTAATTTCCTTAAGGCGATATATTCTAAAGTCAAAGATAGTTTTTCAGTCTTATTCATACAAAAGTTTTTAAATAGTCACTTTCTCCACCTCTCACTTCAAGACATTTTTTTTTGTGTGAAAACAAGGCCCATTTTCACACCACTAACTTGATATGGCGTCAATAATGATACAATTCTGAGAAACTAATGAGAGAATGCAATGAAAAACGCAAGTTAATAATCAACAAGACAACTATAACGCATAATTAGTTCACAAAGGAAATGCATTTCGCACGTATATTGTCCCATTAATTTTATGCAATTCCAAAGCTGACGCTCTCAGCGATATAATAAAATTTTAAATACTTCTTTTCCCTATAAAAGCCGGATGTCATTTTACGGCTTAATAAACATAATGGATTTACATTATTTTTGCTTTTGCAGAGGAATATATATTATGTTGATTTGTCATTAGATTCCAAAAGCACCTTTAATTGTACTTCACTCTTGGTATTTAAAGTGATATAAATAAATGAGCAATGGCACTTAAACCTGAATTTCTGCTTTTTGCCTCCAAACACTACATTTACATAATTGTGTTGTGGTTTGGTTTTTTTTTAATTTAGCAAATTAATCACCGAGAACTCTATTATATTTGCAAGTAAAATTAAAAAATCGTGTCTCCATTAACAATGTTTCCAGCCCCGACACTCAGTCACAGAGCAGGGACACTCCAATTACAATCACACTGCAAAAAAAAAACACACATATTAGGCTATTTCGATTTGTTTTACCTGATTGATGGTATGCACAATTGTAGGTTAATATTAGAATTAATGTTGAACATTAGCTATGAAGAAAAGTCTTGGAAGACAGCTCGTAATTTTCAAAACACCCTAATGTAAGACATCAAGGTAAATATCTCAAAGTTATTAAGAAACAATAGCAAATTAGTTTGTGCACTGAGCTACATTTCCACATTAACATCTCAGACTGTCAACGATGCAATGGATACAAAAATACATACTGTTTTTGTACTGGGACATATTTCTTTCTGTTTCTCTGTGTTTGCTTCGTGAATTAAATAATATTCACTTATCTGAATGGGTCGTCGCTAGCGTGATCCCTCTCACCATATATTGTCTATAGGTTTTGCAACTGGTTCAGATTACAAGTCCTAAACATTCCCTCCCTCTTGTCTCTGTCTCACTCAGAGTCCGATGCACCAGTCAGACGAGATTGGATTTGGTGGCCCTGGTCCTGAAGGCCCACAGGGCTGTTACTCAACTCTTATTTGACCAATTAAAGCTCTTTATTGCACAGTTAACTCACTTCACCTGGTTTGACGGTTGCTCGTTTCTGATGGAAATGGTTCAAAAGGTTAGGTGAGGAAAAATATTTGGTTAAAAATATTTAAAACCCCAGCGCTTCCCCAGGGCCAGTGTTGGCCGCCCGTGCTCTGGAGCCTGTTGGTTGACGATGACGTCGCACTCAGCACATGCGTAAGAAAGCCGGAGGTGCCGTGTGGAGTCGAGGTTCAGGCCCCTGGCATTGCAGCATGTGCAGGCAGCCAACATACTAAATGATTCATCGTGTAGATTTTCAGTTTTGGCTCTTTGAGACTGTCTGTTCAAAATTAGTAATCTGTGTCATCAAAAGGTGACGCCAAGGGCAATGAAATGTTAACAAACACATTCTACCACAATAAACATGCTAATGCCTGCAGGTGGGGGGGGAGGGAGGCGGGGAGAGAAAGCACCTCTTGTGGGGCGTCTCTGTTTGACTAAGTCACACCGCCTCATTTGTCTCTCCCGCCCGCCTCCACGGGGGGCAAATGGCATAAGTTGTCCCTCCTGATGGCGCCCCGAGGGCCTGTCCAATGAGGGAACTGACAAGGTCAGAGACGGTCATCGGATCCACCCCCCCTCCTCCTCCTCCTCCTCCCCCTCACCAGCGTAATGGGGTATTTGTTGCTTTTAGCTGCGGCCTTCGCGTGTTCATAATCGCGAGTGGGCGCTTTCGGAGCCTTGGTCCACGAGTGCCGTAGGCGCGCGAGCGCCCGCATCTGCTGGCGCCGTGCCAGCTCTCACACGAATAATACCGCTGAAAGACGACGTGCGCGGGAAAGAGGTGGCGCGGCCCGTTAGCCTAGCGCACGTCTGTCAGTGTCTGTCATGGGTTAAAAGTCTGAATGTGGAATTCATTGTGTTTCCATATCTACGAGAGTTCATAATGCAGTTGTACGTACACCGGGACAACACCACTTTTTTCTGCGCTTGCAGGCAGGGGCGGAGCTAAGCGGGCATAACAGCAGGAGAAGTGTTCTCGGGCACTAGCGGGTTCCAGGGGGGCCACACAGTCACATCACAGCTAATTGTATCATATCGTCATAAATGAAGAGAAATTGCATCGCATCGTGGTTCACAGTATCGTTATTGTATCTTAATCAAGTCAAAAGGTTTACACCCATAGGGCCTCATTTATGAAAGGTGAAATAAGTTTGTACGAAAAATGTACGCCAGACTCATGAAAGTGTGCAGGAAAGGCAGATTTCTTTTGCGATTAGCATAAATCCATGCCCATGAATTGCTTTATATGGAAGTTGTCACTTCCATGTAAGGGCGCATACCTAAATGTCCCAGAAAAAGCAAAGAAATAATTATTTTGACACTGAAAAAAGTTTTATCAGCAAATGTTCAATCAAGAAAAAATAAATAGTCTAGTATTGTCCGTTCCGGACCGAGTCATAAAATAAATAGCAAAGTAGCCTACATAGTAAAGTAAAAAGACCTGGAAAGATATAACATGCAGGAAATGCAGACTCTTCCGTCACACAAACTGTTAAAGTTCAAACCTATCTGCATCGGATGAGTGCATTGTCTCGATCTGCCAAGTACTATGGTCTTTCTCGCAGCCTGGAAATAAATAAAATAATTAATTTAGTAATTCCGTAATTTTGTTGGTGTTCTGTGCGTGTGAGAGGTAGACTAGGTAGGAATCTATACTCTGACAGTAAACAGCAATTTAACGTATAACAATAAGCTAGTTTCTCACCGCAGCGTTATGCAAATGAGTGCTGACTGAACGGCCAGGCAACTGGGCCAGGACGTTGAGCAGTGCATTTAGCATGACATATGAGCTGCACAGATGCGACCGCCCTTTCTATTCATATATGCAAACGTATCTTCGGATTGAGCGCCTACAGTTACGGCACCAATAACATCGGCCAGGTTGACAATTTCATAAAAACCCGAAAATGACTAACCAGCCATACATCACTCTCAGCCAACAAATAGCCTATGCACGATCCGAGAGATGCATTCTCTCCTAAGAAACCAACTCCTCCAACAGCACAAGGTCAGCCATTGCAACACTGGCTATACACACCTGTAAGTCATTTTATAGAAAATTGGATTCAATGGTTAAACAAATTAACATATTTAACGTTATATAACATTTTAATTTAATCAATTCATAAAAAATAGTAGCCTACTGGGAGCATTAATGAAGTTATGGGTCTAATTAAATAAATTAATAGCCTACAATTGATTAATAGACTTAATCTAAAGTGCTTGCTTTTTACAGTCGTAATTATTACATTTGCATTATTGTGCACTTCAAAGGCTACGATAAAAATCAATTCACAGGCCTATTCTAATTGACATTCAGAAGCTACATTTAGCGGCATTTTGAATTTACGGACGCAGTACGCGTGGTGCTCAGCAGGTGTACATTTTGTTTGTACGTATGAACAAATCTGAGATACGAAAACTTTGACGAATGCCAAAATACGAACAAAATTGCTCATAGGAACGATTTACGTGCAATTTCGTTCTGCTCACGTTTCATGAATGAGGCCCATAGTGTGTATGTGTGTGCATGTGTGCGTGCACAGAGGGGGGCCTCTCTCATGTTTTTCCCCGCAGAAATCATTTCTACATCCGTTCCTGCCTGCAGGTATGGTGTTCCTTGGGGTTTATAAGTGGAGTGCACCATTCAGAGTGATTTCAGGAAGCAGAGAGCGCACATTTATTTGCAAACTGTCCAGAACTATGTCAGCCTCAGACAGACTATCAGCAGTTTATTCTTGCTCAATGGCATGCAATGTGATAGTATTAAAAACCATTTCCATTATCTTTACTATAATCAAACATACTGTAGTGTAACACTTTTCTCTTTGTTATGATTAGATAAGATTAGATTAGGCTTTTGAGGGGCACAGATGTCTTGTAAAGCTCCAACACTCGACCTTAGTAAGCACAATCAGCTGCTGATGATGGGCAGCCCGTACTGAAATCGTATTAATTGTGAAAAAAACAGGTTTAGTGACTCTTATCACTTTAAATGGGAGTTCTCCATCTCCCCCGGCTGCGAACTGACCTCCAGCGGGCACGGCTATAATTGCTTTCATGTCCGTCGCAATCAAATGACTAAAACCCTCTTTCTGCAGTATTCAAAATGAAAAATAACATGCCTTTTTTCCTCAGTAGGAAATACGACTGTTCCACGTCACCCTTTTGCTGTTCAGCGGTCATAACGTACAAAGACCCATACGCAAACAACAGCGTATTCATATGGAGTATCTCTAGTCTACACCACCATTTTAAACAATGTGTCTGTATTTTCCCTGGGTTATATATTTCACGCCCCGCTTGCGTATCTTTTTAATAATCATTATTTCTCTGATATTGATAAATGATTATCCAGCTTTCCCAGTTACTGTAATTGCATCCCCTGCATATGGATGTAACCTAGACTACATCTTTCACGTTAGCAGGCATTTAGCAGATGCTTTAACCTGAGTAACATACATAGCTTACATTCTTTACATACAATCTATTTATACAGCTGGGTATGTACTGAAGCAATTCAGGTTAAGTACCTTGCTCAAGGGTAGAGCAGCAGCGTCCCGCCTGGGAATCGAACCTATAACCTTGGAATTACAAGCCCATTTCCCTAGCCGTTACAATACACTGCTAACATTTACGTTTTGCCCTCTGCAGTACATCCTTGCTATATGTCGCTGGCGTGAGATAAAGGGTATGACAGAGTAGAAAGACGACTTTGTCATGTTACCCGCGCAGAGGGGAGAGCGAGTCTTTTGGAAGCACCGGGTATGTGGAGCCATGTTGTGTTGTCAGCACAGTCGCTCCCATTAGGAGAGAGTGATCCCGCCCCTCCTATCGGGTGAGGGCAGCGGAGTGGCGGATGTGTTGCGCTCTGCATCATTATGTACAGTGTACACCTCTGATGGCGACACGCTGAAAGACCATATCCACCCCCCCCCCCACCTCTCCATTTTCTTCCATCTCCCTCTTCCCACCATCTTAAAACCCGGGGTCATTAGTACTGCATGCTTTTATGACGTGTTTTTACCTAAACGCTATTGATTTTTCACTTTCCTGCCACAGAGGGCAATCGAGTAACCGTGACGATAGCAGACTGCTGAGGACGCTGTCAACAGTGTGAACACTGAGGCGCCCATCCCCCCACCCCTAAACTCAACCCTCTCATTCAACTGGAAGCATACACAATAACACCACGTACAACAGCAGCAGCGCAAGTGCTCTTTAGAGGGGATTGTGAATTTTATTTCAGACAAAACACTTTCATTTTGAACACATTCCAGCCAGCCAAATTTTTTTTTGGAGGGAAGGTGACTGACTGGCACCTTGGCCACCATCCAGGCACAGTACAAGCAGAGGAAGTGACCTAATGAACCCCCCACGCTGAAGCTCATTCCTGCGCTGTTCCAGGGGACCTGTTCCCTGCACGGTTTTGAACATTCCCCTGTCACAATCCCAGGGGCAGAGGCGCAGGATGGCAAGCCGGAGCTGCTAACGAGGCCCTTCCCCACAGCGCACACAAAGCCAGGGCTCAGAGTAGCAGCCGCTGGGGGCCGGCCTCCCTCCGCATCCCAGCTACTCTCGTCACCCGCTCCTCAGGCTTCCAGAGGCCTAGGTGAAGCGCGCTGCATAAAATAGCACCTCTGAAGGACATTGCGCAGTGAGTGGTAAGCACTCTCCTCAAATACTACAAGTGTGTAACACCCAACTGGAAGATGCATGGCAGCCATTTTGTATGACAATGCTCACCGTACATCAGTTGAGGTGGAGGGTCAAGGTTTTATTTATTTGACAAAAGTGGGGGCAGTTGAAAAGGCAAATTGGAAATAGCAGAATGGGAAGTTGGACAGGAAAAATTACACCAGGAAACTGCTTTTTTTCCCAGTAAGTGCCATGGGATCTATAAAACATTGGGTCAGGTTTAACTCCGTTCATCTCATCAGAAAGATGATGTCACCTCCACAGAGTGCAGGCTACCGATTTGGTCGAGAGAGAAGGCTGCCCCCTACTGGCCCTCTATAATAACTTTCAGCAGCTATATACTGAAATTTATATTTTGCATTATTTAATATGAGAAATTATCTTATATTTTGGTTTTATACAGCTTATTTGTTATCTTAGATATATACTTCCCTGCCTTAGGACTGGTGAAAATTCCACTCCATTCCCAGTAAAAACATCTTGTCTAAACGGACTTTGGTTAGTTAGTTAGTTAGGGGGCAAGTGTGCTTTAAGAAGATTAAACATCACAAACCTTGATGTGTTTTACAAGTTAATTCCCATTTGTTTTAAACTTCAAGCTTTAACAGTAAAGCAATGTGTTATAACTGCCACTAGGTGGCGGTAGTGCCTGAACGTTAAAGGAACCAATTCCATAAAGGCCAACGAGGGGTGGTAATAACAATAGGAATAAGCAAATGCCATCTTTCAGTTTTACAGCCCACAAAAAATATTTTAACCAGGTGTATTTTTAGGCCTTTTCTCATGGCCGCAAGTTTCCCCTCTCTCAGTTTGGGAGACTGCAAACTATAGCTTGTGCACAGCCGGCTGTAGGCCAGGATGTGTAGCTTGTGCACAGCCGGCTGTAGGCCAGGATGTGAATTTTTGCCTTGGATGATGTCTAATTTGGCCAGGGCATCAAGGTGGAAAAATCAGACACCAAAAGCAATTGAGAAAATTCACCAACTACATTGATTCCAAGCCCACAATAACCATTGCGCAAATAAATACACAAGGAGTCATTACAAGATTAATTTCAGAGGTGTCTTAAAAAGGGTTTGGAACTGAAGTTAGATCCTCAAAAGCCCCCCCCCCGGATGAACTATAACCACATCTAACTGCTGCTACAGGTGGGGGGGGGGGCAGTCTCCGCTGGCACAATCCAAGTTAGACTCAGGCCGATGCATCGCTGCACAAAGCGCCGCTCCAGATGAATGAGCCTTCTCTGCAGGAGAATAAGAAACGTTTCACGAGAAAAGCCGCACTGCTTCAGAGAGCTCAGCTCAGTAATCCACAGTAAAATGCCTCTCGAAAGACTATTTTTTTCCTGCAAGAACGTTTCCATTTTAATGAATCCACGTGCCTTGCAGAAGTAATGACGTCATCAGGGGATAAAATAAAGTTCCACATTTAACGCTAATGTTTGAATTCTGAAAGCCACACGAAGCGTGCTGCAGCCCAAATAAATACCAGAGTTTAATTCTACATATACTGAGAGTTTCTCCCTCAAAGGCTATCATATGTGCATGTCATTGACTGGACCCTTGATTTGGATTCTGGTCATATCTGTAATGTAGTTCAATCTATCCCCAATGACAGAGTCACGCTATAAAGTTTCGTTTTACAATTAGTTATTAATTTAAAGTGTCTGCTTTTGTTTGTAGTTTTTTTGTTTTGTTGAAGAGCTGTCCTACAGTATGTCAAAAAATAACCAAGAAGGAAAGATTGGGGAGGAGAACAGGGAAGGTTCAGAGAGCAGCAGCCCGGTTTGCAAAAAATCCCCTCCCATGCCTCTGGTGTAAGACGATCCCAAATAATAAACTTTTGGTGTTTTTACAAACGCTCCAAAGCAGAAAATAAAAGTAACCTCGCGTGAAACTTAAAAAAAGGGGCCAAACGAGGAGTGCAGGAAAGGTCCCGTCATTAAGTGTATATTACCATTCCTTTGGAAAGGATGACAGCTCTCCCGCTAGTGTTTTTATTGTTTTTAATCATCTTTCAAGAGCCTCAGTCACATCTGAAATAGTGGCGCAGTCACACCGCCAAACGAGAGCGAGAGAGAGAGAGAGATGGCCATTTGGAGAAGGAATGCCCAGTGCTCCGGTTACACTCCCTGCTTGCCGCCTGCAGTCCAGCACACATGTTTCTGATAGAAGCCCTCTCTTTGTAGTGCCAAACCTAAAGAGCTACTCATTCAGAGAGAGGGAGAAAGAAAAGAGGGGGTAAGAAAGGGAGAGAATAGGTACAGAGAGGAAGAAAGGAAAGAGAGAGGGAGGGAGGGAGAGAGAGAGAGAGCGAACGGGGAGGTTTAGCAGAGGCAGAGGCGAGAAAGAGGAGAAGAAAACTTTCCACAGTAACGCTGGAAAGCTTATTTTCTCTCTGGCGCTCGGAAGATGGCTGTCAAAAATGACAGGGTGCGTTCAGTTAGCGCGGCCTTTCTGCCGCACAACACTCGATAAACCGCTCTACGCACACACACCAAAAATAAAATAAGAAAACTAGATCTGTGCATAGATGTCTGGATTACATCTAGTACAACACTTTAAAAAGGTTACCCTGTGGGGTCTCTACTGCTGGATCATTATGTTGATTTAAATGATGTGTTTGATGAGGAGAAGTATAAATTCTTGCATTTATTTTGCTCTGTCTTATTTGAAGAACTACTGCGAGGTGACTTTCAAGCTATTTTTGTGAGTTAAATAAATAAATGAAATCTATAATGTCTACTCAGGACTGATTATTACTATTACTCTTATTATTAGTGGTGGTAGTGTTAATAGTAGTAGTCATTTCTGAAATGAAACTAATCACATTCTGAAAACTTTTAGAAGATTAGAAATTATAAAATGTGATTCAACTAATATCCATATTTTATAGAGGTTTTTTGCAGTTGGGCTGAATCGTTGCAGATTTACAACATGGCCACTTGGGTGAGCTGTAGAGCAAGAGTTGGAACGGTTCACTCACTCGCTGACTCGCCCTGTAATTGGACTTCGTTGGGAACACGCGTGACGCGAGGGGAACGGAGCACGGGCAAAATGGAGTCCTTTATCTGAGGGCCGAGGGTTAAACACTGAGCTCTGGAACGTGACCGACTGTTAAAAAAGCTCCGCGGCACCTGTGGAAACCCTTTCTGTTGGCCGCGGTGAGCCAGACAGAAGACGCGCATGTTCAGGGGCTGCAGCTACCCAGCGCTGAGAAGTAATAACACTTAATACGCACCCTGCCAGTATTCTGAGCGCTATGTAATCCTTCACGCTTAATTTCCTTTCATCCGTCATGAATCACGATTAGTCCTGTGTAGACAGACAGGGAAGTGTAAACACCTGTTGTGCTGCGTGTCGGGATCCAAGCGTAGGGTGTGTGTGTGTGTGTGTGAGAGAGAGAGGTGGGTGGATCATGTGGAGAACATTGCTCTCCATTTTGTGTGTGTGTGTGTGTGTGGGGAGGGAGACTGTAAAATCAGAAACAGACTTCGGCAGTCTACAAAAGAGGCTCAGCTGGGATAAGTCACTGGGAAATGTTACACTTCTCCCCTGAGTGTGGGCTGCCCACAGCATCCTCCACTGAGGAGGGTAAACACATCTGTCTCTCTCAGCACGGCACTGCGAGCCCCTGCCTCTGTCCTTCAGCGCTCATCACTGTCTGCAGCACAGCCTCGGGCTCTTACGGGAGGCGCTGGGGCCACGTTCACAATGGCCGTCAGCTCATGGCCTCATATGTCCGGCTGTCACTTTCATTTTTCAGTTAGAAGCTATGAAACCACCAACAGAGAGTGGGATGAATGGAAAATGTAATATTCAGGTTTATAGTGACTTTTTCCTAAGTTACCCTAAGAATTTGAAAAAGCGATCATTTATCTTCCACTTGCAGCCGACCGAACATTTCTGGAGAACATTAAAAGGGATATTAGCCATTGTAGCCATAGCCTTTCAGGAGTTTGTCACAACTCATTAATTGTCAATGCATTTATACTGTATTGTGTGTTTGTCCAACAGTGCATGTGTATTTATGTGTGCACATGTGTATGTGTGTGTATATGATTTCTTGGGTGGATTGTATTTTAATTTGTGTGCATATGTGTCTGTGCACATGTGTCTGTGTGCGTGAGTGTGTATGTGTGCGTGAGTGTGTATGTGTGTGCGCACGCAGGTGGAGTGGTGGTCACTCTCATTGACTCCTGCAGAAGTGTCCATCTGACTGCTCAGGTCTCTGAATGGTGGAATCTGGGCTGGATCTGGGCATGCTCAGTGCAGAGAGCTACTCTGCCAGATACAGGACTGACCTCATGACTGTTTGTGTTTGAGAGCAACTGAGATAGAACCAGGCGGTGCACGGCAGGTATGTGCACCGTCTCAGACTCTCACACATGGTATCCCAGGTGCATCATGGGATGGAACTATCGCTGCTCCTGCACACGCCGTGGCGTGCGTGTGGATGTCCCTCTCAGTGACTCGTGTCCCCACCTGTGTCCGAATTTTTCTCCACGGCAGAGAAGGAGAGGAGCGAAGGATCGAGAGGCAAAAGTAATACAGACGATCTGTTATAAGTTAATGGCTTGGTCCAGAGGCACGTCTGAGGTCCGATCACCTGATATGAGCGGAACAATGTGAATGTGAACAGCGCATTTGGTCTGATGAAGGCTTGCTAGCCGAAACGTTAACACTGTGCTGTATTAAAGTAGCGGTTAAACAACCTGAATGCCATTCCACGCGCACTCCGTCGCACAGCAGTTCACATTAATGTTACCCATCATTTGTACTATAAAATATAAACCACCTTTCAAGCAAAGAGACAGTTAAAGGCCCACTCAGTAATTTCGATTGCTAAAAAAAAATACAAATCACTTACAATAAGCAAAAATCATTATTTGTACTATAAAATATAAACCACCTTTCAAGCAAATAGACAGTTAAAGGCCCACTCAGTAATTTTGATTGCTAAAAATAATACTAATCACTTACAACGAGCAAAGATATGGTACTATATTATAGAATTATTCTCCTAATAAAAATAACAATAAAGATCCTCATGAAAAGCACTTCTTCCGTCTTCCGCATCTCATTCTTCTTCTGAGTTTTTAATATCGGATCTTTTTGTAGTCTTGGCGCAGCTCATCACCGTGGAAACAAACTCATCACTCACTCCTCGGATAATATATCAAAAAGAATAATTAGATAACATTTTGCCAAATAAACCATGCCATGGACATGGTTTTGTCGTATTGTATTTTGGCTGGTTACAAAAAAAAACTACGAGCACCATGATCCACTGAGGTATGTAGTTGCCATGCATGTCATTTTTGTTGATTAGCAACCGAAATTGCTGAGTGGGCCTTTAACATGTATATATATATTGTATATACTGTATCTACACGTGTGGCCCTTTGTATGCATGCATCTGTATGTGAGTGTGTATCAGGTGCTGTGTATCTGTTGTGTGTATGTGTGTGTCTATGTGCGCCCCTGTATGTGTACACATTTAGTGTGTGTGTGTGTGTGTTTGTTTGCTTGATATGTGCTTCAGCTGACCCCAGTCAAAACCAACCTCATGACAGGGGGGTCTGGCTATGTGTATGCATGTGTGTGTCTAAGTCCCTGTGTGTATATGTGTGTGTGTGTGCGGGCTTGACGTGAGCTTGTTTAGCTGATCCCTGTGAAAGCAAGCCTCATGACAGGGGGGTCTGGCTGTGTGTCTGCATGTGTGTACGTGTGTTACCCTGTGCATATGTGAGTGCGTGCGTGCGTGCGTGCGCGCGTGAGTTCGGGCTTGACGTGAGCTTGTTTAGCTGACCCCAGTGAAAGCAAGCCTCATGACAGGGGGGTCTGGCTGTGTGTCTGGGCCGGGCTACTGAGGAGCCAGACGGTCTGCCGGCCGCCAGCTTTGCTTGCTTATAACTGCTGAGAACATCCCATCCCCCTGGGGAGCCCAGCAATGCACTGAGCACTCTTCTCTTTCCCTTCATCCATCTCTTCTCTCTTATCTGCTCTATCACTGACTGCACAGAATGCAAACATTCAATGATAATCTGTGTGTGTGTGTGTCTGTGTTTCAGTTTGTGTGTGTGTGTGTGAGAGAGAGAGAGATAATTTCCTTTAACATTTTAAAACACATATTTAGACATATTTAGGAATCAGTAACAATGAATAACTTTGAGACAACAGTGTGGCCCTTTACTCCTGCTCTTCAGGGCATGGAATTCCAACTCAGATCATATTCACATTCATACAGCCAGACACCAGGCTTTCTGTGAAATGCCCTATATGACAAGCTTCCATCCCCAACTCTGTTCTTCAACCCTTTTTAAAAGGCTATGATCAGGTAGAAATATTTTCCTGAGATTCTAATAGCATATATAGCAAATCTGCTAACACGCATGAAAACACACACATACTCTCTCACACACAGGTGCACATGTGCACGTGCACATGAAAGCACACACAGGCACACACAACACAAGTGAAAATGGACCAAGACAAATCCATTCAGGAGGGTCCACGCTGATATAGTCGTCACCTGGCCCCCGGGCGTCACTGACGGGCACATGCAGCTGGCTCTCCGCACTGCCTTCAGAAAAAAATTAAAGAATGTTACAATCTACCAACCCTTGAGCTCAGGGGCCAGAAAATGTGGCCGGAGGTTCGGGCTGAACACTGCTGATAGAGGGGGCATTGGGTGTCACTTAGAATAGAACCAGCGTTATGCACGGCCCTGTTTATTTTACACGCACTACGGGTCGGGGGCGGGGCATTCATTTGTTTCATTTGTTTTAGACACAACACGTACACTTTTTTGTGGGGGAGGGGACGGTTGCTTTGTTTCAAGCGCACTTTAGAGGGGTTCATTTGATTCGCACACACTCTTAGGGGTAAGAGAGCTCATTTTCTCTGGTTCTTTTTCTTTCTCGCCAATCTTTACTCTGAGTTTTCAAACAGCGACAGTTAACCAGGATACTGGCAAAATGAAAAGGGGTCCGAATGCATGAAAACTAAGACGTATATGCGCGTACGTTTGCACCCTGTCAGCTACATGAGCGCATCCGTCACACGGAAGGGCTGACGCTGACCAATGCATGCTAATCCTGACCCGACGCCGACAGAGAGGCATGGCGGAGAAATTCAAGTTGCGTTTGCAGTGGTCAGAGGCTGCGCTCTCTCTGAATGGCGTTTTCTCACCATGCACCACAAAGCAGCTATATCAAGCAGCGTTAATTCAAGAGGAAAAAATAAGCGTAATGAAAGTTACCTGAGCAACACCCCCATACACACACACAGGCTGCACGGAAACATGTTCACACACTCTGAGGGGAGAGGAGAGACGAGACAAACACGGTCTAACTCGATTTAGCGCAATCACAAACAGGGGCTATTACCACAACTTATGTCCCGCTTGTTGCACTTTCTACCGTAACTATATAAGCTCCCATCCAGCAACGTTACACCGTGAAAGGGAAGGATCTGCAATAGGGCCACTGTGGAGTGTACATTTATTATTTATTCATATTGCCTGCTTGCATTCAGCGCAGGGACGTCTCACGACATCCACGGCGGGCGGGCCAGCTCAGTCAGAGCGCAGCTATAAGTGAGGACAGGTCTCACACCGCACGTTGTTTAATCTGCGCTGCTGTCTTAGTCCTCGGCTGCCATACAACGCTCGGAGCGACTTACACATGCTTTCCCTTACATGATGTAAAATAGTTACATCCCTTCAACGGTTACCCCAACAGTCGGTTGAAATGGCAGAACGTTGTTTAGGGGGGCCTGCTGGTATACGGCCCAGTGGAACGTCGATGTTAAGACGTTGCAGCTGAGAAGTGAGCGGGGAGGTGACGGGAGGTGAGAGCTCACTGAGAGCTCCCCCTGAACCATGGATAATGCAGGCTTGAAAAGCACATTTTACAGTTGCAGAAGAACTCCCCACACCTGAAAACATTACCCAAGTAAACACCCCTTTCTTCTCCTCCGCCCCACCCTTCCTGTCGGATCCTGTCAGCCCTCCAGTCACAAGCACAACAGGGCCTGGCCACTGAGACTCAATAAGGAACTGAAGAACGTGACCTGCTTGGCCTTCTGGGTGCATTCCCATCTTAGGGAAGCCCCCATCAGTGAGAACAGTGGCGAATCCTTCCTTCCAACCGAAGGAAGATTGACAGATGTCCTCAATGCTGTGGGTGGTGCCAGAGTTCCCCCACAGAAGCCATGTCTGGGCCAGCAGCGGTCCAGGTCCTTTGGGACTTCTGCAGATGCCCGCGGCCATCTGCCGCGCAGATCCGCAGCCGCTCGGCTGCGAACAAGCGCTCAAACACGCTCTTACACAAAAAGACAAGACCCGAACAACGTGCACCATCTGGGCTGCAAGCGGACCCTCCAGGCTCCAGGCTCTCTCGCACTTAACCAACACCGCTCGTTTTTTATAATAAAAAGCCTCCACACTGCTCTGTGTTAGTTACTTCCTGTAAACAAACACCTCTCAGTACACAAGGTAAAATATTCAGTGTTAATTCAACTCTAACAGAGTAAATATGAGTGCAATAGGGACCATATGTACGCCGTAAGAGTTGATTTAACACCGAACATTTTACTGTGCAGCCATAAGGAAACAAATCTTTCCTACATTTCTGGCGACTGGTGTTAGTAAACCCATATCCTGCAGTGGAGGGTGTAATACTGGGATTAACTACGTACAGGGCTTAGTTTAAATGTGCATGTGCCTCTGCTTATGTGCAGGGTTTCACTGGTTTCCTATTTCCTTTAAAAATGTTACTAACTGGCATGTATCTAAATCATTCTTCCTTGGACAATGCTGAAGGGCATTGAAACATGCATAAGATGACAGACAGAAGATTTGACTCTTATCTTGATTAATATCACGTACCTCTGGTTAGGTTTCATGCTTCTGTCCTCTTCACCCCGAGCGGGATGTGAGTGCCTCGCCTCGTGAGTCCCATCTCAGCCAGTTCACTTTCAACTGTTCTTCTCCATGTTGTCTTTGGTTTTCCTTGCTTCCTCCTTCCCGGTGGTGTACATCTGAGGGAAATCTGGGTAATTTGGTGTTGCTACATGTCCCAGCCAGCGAATCCGTCAACTAATTATACTTTGGCATTTCATATTCGGCAAATAAACCGAGGCATTTTTTTAATGAGAGCTTCCATCTTCGTGATGTCAGTCCTGTTAAACGGCACTCTGAGCTGTATAACAGGACAGATTCCAGAATGCTGTTACATCGACAGTCTTTCTCAGTCTTTCAGGAGAAATTGTTAGACTTCCAGGTGGGCTGAAGTCTAAGAAAGGCACCCCAATATTGACCAAGTCTTGCTTTGACGTCTTTTTGTGCCCCATTGTCTTTATTGATCACACTGCTCAGTTATGTGAAATCCTCAACAAAGGTTTACAATCAGCAACAATTGGTTGAGCAGTGAAGGTGTTATTATTGCACATAACTTGAGTATTAGGGTAATGATGTTCAAGCCTGTCTGCAGTGCAAAGGTATTCTCGGGCAAAATCATCGGCTCTCCAGATCTTCAGGTTGTGAAAACAAAGTCCATTGCATACCTGTGGAAAAAGCCAGGTCAATTTAGGTGCTTGTCCCTTTAAGAAATGTGCGTTCTTGTTGATTAGTGGAATGACTAGCCCGCACTCAGTTAGCCTCTTGCGATCGTGCAGAGAAGGAGGGTACCCAAGTTTAAGAGCGCACTATACTTAAATATAGATTCACTACTTGTGACAGTTAATCTCCATTCCCGTGTGATCCAGTTACCTGATCCAGTTTAGTTCTAAGTATTAAGTCGATGACGAAAAGTGAGTACATGTTCATGCTCTGTAATCGTGTTCATACCTCGTGAGTTTAACTGTGTATTTGCGTGTGCCTAGCGCGATCAGAGATGTCGTCAATATTGCTACAATGCTTATGTTGTAATTGACTAGGAAAGTATAAGCTAGCTGGCGATCTTTCTTATGTTTGGGATAAAATACCGTAGTACTGTTTGCACTGTTGTTTGGAGTTAGTAAAGTATATGTGGAGAGAAAATATCTGCCAATGTGCGGAAGCCATTTTGTAGTTTCACATCTAACTAGAGGGTGTCGCTATTGTTCTTCGTGCAATATGGTCAATGTGAAGACCGTTTATTTCTTTGAATAGTGGCGTTCCTTTTTCGTATGTAACTCTTAGGCATTAGGCTAACTCTAACAAAACAGTAACCTATCAGTACACTTATGTCAAATTAGTAGTGGTTTGATTCAGATACATATATTTCCCTATTCACTTTTTCTTGTGTTCTGTGATATTAAGAGGCAGGTGACTAATTGATATGTTTGTTAATTTCAGACTAATGATACTGTGAACTGTACCTGCTGAATCACGAATACAGTTTGTAAAGAGATTACGTCTCCTGCTCTTCATTCCTGCGTCCTGACAGACGTACCGTCCTGTCTACTGTCTAAACTGCAACGTACTAGCCACAACTAAATACCTCTTCAATAAATGGTCCTTCGAGCCGGATGACAGTATTCAAGATGGAGTCAGATGAAGAGAAGTACCCTGATGTGCGACCTAAGCGGCCAACGCGTCAACCTGCCAGACTTATAGACTACGAAGTGGACTACGTGGGATACCGACAAAGAGACCTGTCACAATGGAGCCTACCGCCTCCTACCTCACCGCGGAGGGCGTTATCCCCATGGGAGGGTGCAGTCCAGATGACTCCCTTCCAGGCATACCAAACTGACTCAGATAGCTTCCATGGGAATGCTGCTCACTATGAGACTCCTCAGCTAGCCCCAGGCCGCATCCAGAGTAGAGATTTGTATGGGGATGTCCTACCTGAACACACGCCCTCATACCAGGAGAGCCCGTACTTAGATCCCCGTCCCCATACGGATATCAGAGCTACGCAAGAGGAGAACGCTAGGCTGCTCCAATCACGACAGGCCTTCCAGTCAGGTATACAGGAACTTAACGAGGCACGAAGTGAGATTAGAGAGCTAATTGAGGTAGCCCGCTCGCTGAGAGCAGACACTAGTCAAGTGCATAGCACCACCACAAACTATAGCACCCACAGATCTACACATGCCAATGCTGTAGCCTCGGGGAGCCACCCTGTTCGAGCAGAACGGAGGGATGAGGAGGAGGAGGAGGAGGAGGACTGGCCTGATTCCACACCACGGCCTGATCCTAATGAAGACCTGGAAGGAGGTATGCGCAACCTTCAGCTTTATGAACAAGAGTTAGACAGTGGGCTACTCTACCACATCCCTAAAGCCATCGTACATCCTCCCTATCAGCCTCCACCCCCAATGGGAAGGCAACCACCGTTTCTAGTCCCTGCGCCACGCCGAGCTCCAGTCCCCATCCCACGGCAAACCCCTGTCCCTGCTCCACGGCGAGCTCCGGTTCCTGCACCGCGGCGGACTCCAGTCCCAGCCCCACGGCGAAGGTCGGCCCCCGTACAAGCCTACCACCCCTCGCCAGCCACTAGGGCGACGTCTGATAGGCGGCCTCCTAACTACCCGGCGCAGCCACCTGCATCCGACGGCTATGCAGGCTTAATGCAATACGCGCCCGTACAAGCCTACCCTCCCTCGGCAACCACTGGGGCGGCGCCTGGTATGCTGCCCCCTAGGCAGCCTGCTGCAACTGAACAAGTGTATAGAGGCCCCAAACCGACTATCCCAAAGTTCATTCACCCAGACCCTAGTGAGTTCGCAAGGCTTCGCATAGCTCTAGAGAACCTACTCCCACCCAACGTCACAGAACTCTTCAAGTATCAAATACTTGTCGATCATCTAAAGCTGGAGGAAGCTAAGCTCATAGCCGATGCCTACCTCAACTCACAAACCCCTTATACCGACACTATGTCAGCGCTTTATGACAAATTCGGCCAACCCCATCAGCTAGCCCTAAAGAAGATAGCAAGTGTCCTAGAAGCCCCTGAAGTCAAGCGGGGAGACACCGTAGCGTTCCAGAAGTTCTCCCTCCAGATACAATCACTGGTGGGCCTGCTGCAGACCTTGGGTCCCGAAGGGACAATCGAACTGAACTGTGGCTCACATGTAGCTCGACTGTTGAGCAAGCTCCCTGCTGAACAGCGAGCGGACTTCCGCCGGCATCAGTTCAAGCAGCCAGGAGCTACACACACCCTATACGACCTGTCCGAATGGCTTCGCTATGAGTCGTGGTGTCAGGGCTTCGACAGTCAAGTCACTGGGAAATACAGTAAGGATAGGCAGAATGCGAGGAGTGATGGTCGTCCGGGAAAACAAACAGTGACAGTCCTACATGGTGCCAGAGAGTCTTCCGATACTACGAAGAAGAAAGCTCAGAGTAGAATCTACTGTGCCTACTGCGAGAGCACTGAGCACTACCTTAGTCAGTGCAGTGCCGTTGCCAAACTCTCCAAAGACCAGCTAAAAGAGTGGATCCAGGTGAACAAACGGTGCTGGCGCTGCGCGCGAACTCACCAAGCAGCCCAGTGCACGTTGAAGAAACACTGCAACCTCTGTCAGGGAAAACACCTCATGGCTCTCCACGAAATAAATATGAGAGCCGAGAAGGGCAATAAAGAAGGAGCAACAGAGAACCGCTCACCCAGCTCCACCACTACCTCCCTCTACCTTGACCACCATGGGGCTGGAAATCGGGTCATGCTGAAGGTCGTCCCCGTACTCGTACACTATGGGGAGCGGACCCTAGACACCTTTGCAATCCTCGACGACGGGTCCGAGAGAACTATGCTACTACGAGCAGCAGCTAAGTCTCTCGGCATCAAGGGCACTCCTGAAGATCTTCCTCTGCGTACGGTCCGCCAAGACATCCAAGTACTCCACGGACACACTGTGTCTTTCCGTGTATCCTTGGCTGCCAACTCGCAGACCAGCTATAAGATCGATGGCGCCTTTACCGCTAGCCGCCTCAGCTTAGCCCAGCATACCTACCCCATTGACAGCCTGCAAAGGAAGTTCAAACACCTACGCGGCCTCCCCTTACCTGCCCTAAGAGAAGCCCAGCCATCACTCCTGATAGGCTCTGACCAGCCCCATCTGATAACACCTGTCGAGCCAGTCAGACTCGGCCCACCTGGGAGCCCGGCAGCAGTCCACACCAGGCTCGGGTGGACTCTTCAAGGCCCCATCCACTTCATGGGGCGGCCAGCCCACGCTACACAGTGCCTGTTCACCTCATCTTCGCCACTGAGGGACGAGTTGTACAACCATGTCGAAAGGCTCTGGCAAGTCGACACTGTACCCTACCGGCCAGAGAGAGAGGTGACTCGGTCCAAACAAGATCAGCAGGCTGTAGCACTACTTGAAGCTAAGACGGTCCGTACAGAGGTGGATGGGATCCTCAGATATGCTACGCCACTACTGCGCCATGCAAACATGCCACCGCTACAGGCGCCAAAGGAGTCCGTCATGCCTATGCTGCGTAGCACTGAAAGGCGGCTCCTGAAGGACCCCAAGCAAGCGAACGCCTACCAGACGGAAATTCAGAAACTAATCAAAGCAGGTGCTGTGCGGGAAATCACTCAGGAGAACGCAGATAAGGACGGCTGGTACATTCCCCATCACCTCGTCAGCCATAACGAGAAGAATCGCCTTGTCTTTAACTGTTCTCATCAATACCTCGGGCAGACTCTCAACCAACATCTTCTACCTGGCCCTACCCTTGGTGCTTCTCTGCTGGGAGTCCTGGTGAGATTTCGCGAACATCCCATTGCAGTCAGTGGAGACATCAAGGGGATGTTTCATCAGGTGCGCCTCCTCCCTGATGATGGGCCCCTGCTACGGTTCCTGTGGCGTGACCTGAAGGCGGATGAACCTCCAAGAACCTTCGAGTGGCAGGTCCTGCCCTTCGGCACAACCTGCAGCCCCTGCTGTGCGACATATGCTCTACAGCGCCACGTTGCCGACCACTGCCAGCCTGATGACGACCTGATATTCTCCGTTGAGAATTGTTTTTATGTCGACAACTGCCTGCAGAGCGTGCGTACAACAGGGGAAGCCAAACAGCTGGTGGATCGACTCAGGGATCTGCTGGCCTCTGCGGGTTTTGAGCTGCGCCAATGGGCCTGCAATGATACAAGCGTCCTGAGCCACCTACCTCAAGAAGCCAGGTCGGGAAGCCTGGACCTGTGGCTGGCACTCGATAAGTCTAACCCTCTGGAATCAACACTCGGCCTCAGCTGGAATTGGGAAACGGACACCTTAGGCTATAAACACAGGCCTGTGGCCTACGATGCCCCAACCCTGAGGAACATCTACCGAGTCCTAGCCTCTCAATACGATCCCTTGGGTTACCTGCTACCTTTCACCACCCGAGCCAAGATCATCATCCGGCAGCTATGGGCTAAACAGCGTGGGTGGGACGACTCTAACCTACCCTCCGAACTCCTGCAAGCCTGGTCCAGCTGGGAGGCTGAGCTTGAGTCCCTACCTCTCCTTACCTTTCCCCGTAGATACGCGTCTGCGGACACCAACCCGGACGGTGTTACTCACGAAGTGCACATCTTTGCAGATGCCTCCGAGCAAGCCTATGGAGCTGTGGCCTACATGAGGACCGAGGACAACAAAGGCCAGACGAACCTGTCCTTCATCCTTGCTCGCTCACGAGTAGCTCCTAGACGATTGCATTCCATCCCGCGCCTAGAGCTCTGCGCAGCTCTTGTGGCGGCGCAGCTGGCACGCGTCCTCGGGAAGGAACTTACCTTGCCCATGGCTCGCACTGTGTTGTGGTCAGACTCCACTACCGTACTAACCTGGCTACACTCCCAGTCTTGCCGCTACAAGGTCTTCGTGGGAGCCAGGGTAGCTGAGATACAGGAGTTAACGGAGAATTGCACCTGGCGTTACGTCGACTCTGCAAATAATCCTGCGGATGATCTGACTAGAGGGAAGACCCTCGAAGCCCTCAGAGAGCCAAACCGATGGTCACAAGGACCTCCTTTCCTCCTCCGGAGCCCAGACGCCTGGTCGGAGAGGCCCAGCACTACACCGCTCGAGGACAACGCGGAGCTCCGGAAAGCTGCCTTCTGTGGGGTAACAGTCACCTCACCTATACCTATCGGCCCACAAGACAAGGTGTACAGCACCTGGCAGGAGCTCCTGGATACCACTGCTCAGGAACTAACTGGACAGATCCCCTCCAGTTCTCCGCCCAAGGCCGACGGGTATCAGCAAGCCGAGATGACCGTTCTCCTACGAGCCCAACAACAGTCATTCCCCGAGGACTACAAGCTCCTCTCAGCGGGGAAACCTGTATCATCGAGTAGTCGCCTACTTACTTTAGCTCCTGAAATAGACAAGGCCACAAACCTCATACGAGTAGGCGGTCGACTCCGACGCTTAGAAGACCTTGAGGACTCGACGTTGCACCCCGTTGTCCTGGATGCCTCACACCCGGTTACACGCCTGCTCATCCAGAAGTACGACAACGATCTTCACCATCCTGGGCCGGAGCGGGTCTTTGCCGAGATGCGGAGGTCATTCTGGGTCATTCGCGGGCGGGAGGCAATCCGCAGACACCAGCGGGTATGTGCCGAATGTCAGCGCTGGAGAGCTCGGCCTTCCATCCCCAAAATGGCTGATCTTCCCGCTGCCCGCCTCAGATTACACAAGCCAGCCTTCCACTCCACTGGAGTGGACTGTTTCGGGCCCATGTTGGTGAAGGTGGGCAGACGTCACGAGAAACGCTGGGGAATTATATTTAAGTGTCTAACAACTCGGGCTGTACACTTAGATCTCCTCAGAAGTATGGATACGGATGCCTACCTGATGGCCCTGAGACGGTTCGTCGCCAGGAGAGGAACCCCTGCTGAGCTGTGGTCAGACCAAGGGACCAACTTTAAAGGTGGAGAACGGGAACTTAGAGAGGCCTTCGACAGCATGGTGCCAACCTTGCAGAAACAGCTTGCTCGCCAAAGGATTAAGTTCCAGTTTAACCCCCCAGCAGCCCCACACTTTGGAGGAGTGTGGGAGAGAGAAGTCCGCTCGGTCAAATCTGCACTCTACACCTGTGTGGGGGCCCAACCTCTCAATGAAGACGTCCTTCTCACAGTGCTCCTGGAAGTCGAGGCAATCCTCAACTCAAAACCATTGGGTTATGTGTCTGCTGACGTTGCGGACATTGACCCGGTGACACCAAATAGCCTGCTTATGGGGCGGCCGGATGGATCACTCCCCCAAGTGGTCTACCCTGAGACAGAGATCCTGAGCCGCAGACGCTGGCGGCATTCACAGATCCTCGCTGATCAATTCTGGTCCAGATTCATCAGAGAATATCTCCCTGGCCTGCAGACCAGACAGAAATGGCAAGCCTCTCCACCCGAACTACTGGATAAGGCCGTGGTCATGGTCGTGGACCCCCAGCTGCCTCGGGCCCTGTGGCCCATTGGACGTGTAATCAAGGTTCACCGCAGCGACGATGGGTGCATCAGATCAGCTGATGTGAACTTCAAAGGACACGTGTACACCCGGCCAGTAGCTCGGCTGGTGATGCTGCCAAGTCTCCCTTCCGGGGAGGATGAACCCCCTCCGAGTTCCGGATCTCCTGGGACTGACTGATAGGCCTTTTACTTGAAGCAAATGTGCCCTGCACTTTTGGGGGCGGCTGTGGAAAAGGCCAGGTCAATTTAGGTGCTTGTCCCTTTAAGAAATGTGCGTTCTTGTTGATTAGTGGAATGACTAGCCCGCACTCAGTTAGCCTCTTGCGATCGTGCAGAGAAGGAGGGTACCCAAGTTTAAGAGCGCACTATACTTAAATATAGATTCACTACTTGTGACAGTTAATCTCCATTCCCGTGTGATCCAGTTACCTGATCCAGTTTAGTTCTAAGTATTAAGTCGATGACGAAAAGTGAGTACATGTTCATGCTCTGTAATCGTGTTCATACCTCGTGAGTTTAACTGTGTATTTGCGTGTGCCTAGCGCGATCAGAGATGTCGTCAATATTGCTACAATGCTTATGTTGTAATTGACTAGGAAAGTATAAGCTAGCTGGCGATCTTTCTTATGTTTGGGATAAAATACCGTAGTACTGTTTGCACTGTTGTTTGGAGTTAGTAAAGTATATGTGGAGAGAAAATATCTGCCAATGTGCGGAAGCCATTTTGTAGTTTCACATCTAACTAGAGGGTGTCGCTATTGTTCTTCGTGCAATATGGTCAATGTGAAGACCGTTTATTTCTTTGAATAGTGGCGTTCCTTTTTCGTATGTAACTCTTAGGCATTAGGCTAACTCTAACAAAACAGTAACCTATCAGTACACTTATGTCAAATTAGTAGTGGTTTGATTCAGATACATATATTTCCCTATTCACTTTTTCTTGTGTTCTGTGATATTAAGAGGCAGGTGACTAATTGATATGTTTGTTAATTTCAGACTAATGATACTGTGAACTGTACCTGCTGAATCACAAATTACAGTTTGTAAAGAGATTACGTCTCCTGCTCTTCATTCCTGCGTCCTGACAGACGTACCGTCCTGTCTACTGTCTAAACTGCAACGTACTAGCCACAACTAAATACCTCTTCAATAATACCTCTGGATTTATCCGCCATTGTTTCTCTCAGGATCCAGGCAATAGCAACAAGAAACAGGATTGGGGAAATAATACACCCTTGTCTTACTCCTGACTACACCGAAAACCACTCAGACAAAATGGCTGCTGTCCAAGATAACACTGCATTCAAAGTGTTCAAAAAAACACTATTTTGAAATGCCATAGGATCTGAGGATCTTCCAGTAAGCCTCACGGTGGACACTGTCAAAAGCCTTCCTAAGGTTTATAAAGTACAAAGGGGGTGTTCCACACCAGACGCTGTTCGATGATATTACAAAGTGCTAAAATCTGATCTATACAGCCTCTCCGCTATCTGAATCCTACCTTCCTGAACAGGTGATTCCATTCTATTCAGAAGGACTCTGCAGAAAACCTCGCTTGGGTTGGATGGAAAGGTAACGCCTCTTCAAATACTGAAGATTTCATTTTTTAGGGATTTTGGCAATGAGTCCTTTGGCCCAGTCTGTGGGGATTGTGTCTTTTTTCCAGAAGGTTCTGAAGAGGTCTTTCAGTATTGTGGTTGCTGTGTCCATATCAGCCTTTAGCGTCTCTGTGTGGATAGAATCTATGCCAGGGACTTTGCCATTTTTCATGGCTTTCATTAGATGCCTAGTCATTAAAATATTTCTGCAGATCTGGTTTGGAAACACAGGCAATTATGCATGTGAACAAAGTACATAAATCAAATAAAAATCTGCGTACGTACAAAAGCTGTTAATTTTATTTTGATAAATTGTTAGAAACACTCTTAAGATTTAGCCCCATGATCATAAACAAAAATTAATATTCAATTATTTATGGTTCTGTGTGGTAAACTCAACCAGTTTCCAACCCAGGTCTATGGGGGCAAACCATATATGTTGGTTTTAAATTTTATATGATTGAACAATACTGTGAATACTTGCCATTTTTGGGCAACAAAATTCTCAACAAACAAAAAAAATTCTACAATGAGTCCTTTTACTTCGTAAAAAATATGTGCCGTTCATGGTTTGGTAAAGCTGATTTGAAGAAAAATAAGTTCATTACAACCATCTTGGACGACGCTTGAACAAAAATCGGCTGTCTAGATTATGCTCAATTAGTACAGGTAATTGTTCAAGGTTCCACTGAACACCAAAACATTCTCAATCAATAATGTTGAATACAACATAATTGAAATAGTTCATGGAAACAGCTTTACTTTGTTAAGACAAACAAGCTTTCAGCCACCTGTATCTGCAACAAAGAACGTAAATTATTGTCATGGCAAATGAAAATCCTTGTTTATCAAATAAAAAATAAAAAAAACCTCAATCAAACCTAGTTAACTTTGTGCAAAAGAAATGCTGAGCCGCTAGGATAAGGGATGAATAACAGGACTGGGATAAAATAAAATACTTTAAAATACTGTGATAAAAATAGCCCAAGAAACCATGCGCAGGGTAACTATTGCACCACCCCAGACCCACCCTGTTTTTAAATCAGAGAAGGACATTAAAAAAAAAGTTTCATGGTTTGCATATTCATGAGTACAATTCATTGGATATATTTAAATGAGCATATTATGCAATTTCATGCAAAATACTGATAATGTTTCCTTTCCCTTCAAGGGGCAAAATCCGAACACTAATTTGTCATAATGCCATACATTTTCTCTGAGGTTTATCCATGACAAACAAACGCTAAGTTACTCTATGATAGGATCACAAAGCAAACATTTACAAGACAAGGACGAGTCTGCAATAGCTTGAAAAAAGGCTTGACTTAATAATCGGATGCAGAAACAGCTTCAGAGTGCAGCAACATGTATACGTGTGCACATGCATACATTTAATATATGAGTGGGAATATACGTTAGCTGACATGTATCTCATATTTATGATAAAATCCACCAATATTTCAGCCGTTAAAAAAACGTCTACAGCTGAAAAAAATGAAGATTTAATATTGTCACTTTCTGCAGACTATGCAGGTCTCAGGCCTGGGCGTGGGCGTGAAAGCGATAATATTCAGGCCACGCCCAAGAGCCTGTAGACAAGTTGCGGGCAGATTTGGAAATGCAAACACCGTTTAGCAAAACAAATTCTAGCTAAATTAAAAAGAAAGTGCGTGGTGCAACCGTGCCATATGTTTGAGCCGCTGACCTAAAGAAGATCCGTTCACATAATAATACTAACGTTAATCTCAAAGACCCACGGCCTTCACATAGTAACGTTACCGGTACAGCGTAGCATGAGGGTATATTTGCACTGACCTGATCGGGACAATTGAGCTCAAGTTTCGGGTGACAGTTATTATTAAAGCCTGTAGTTATAACTATCCATATTATGTGATGTTTATTTACCTGTTAAAAGTGCTTTCCGCAGACATATGATGCAGGACACCATATAACGTTAGTTTCCTTCCAGCTGCTCTCTCGTAAGAGCATGTAGTCACAAGGCTCGTTTTTGGGACTTCCGATTGGACATGGCAAACGTGCAAAATGCAAGTCGGATTTTAAAAATAGCTTCGGCTGTGCAGTTCACAATGTAACAGCTTTTGTGAATTTATAGAGTTTTTTTCCCCGATATTCATTGTCTTCTTGTTTTCTATGGGAGCGAGTGGGCGTGGCATTCACAAAAACGCTTCAGTGACGTATGACCGCGGTTCTCTATTGGCTGACAGGACTAGATTACGTGTACTCATTCCATTTTAATCCCGCCCCCTTCGAAACCTTTCAATTACAGGCAATTTTGAAAAAATAAAAGAAGGCATATCTCAATTTAGGCACATCATTTAGTACTGATATTTGGGTTATGTTTATTCCACCCCAGGGTGACAACAATTAACCATTGAAAAGCTGAATCATCAATTTGTGTTGGCAGTCCCTTTAAGCACAATTTTAAGAGTTCATATATTCTGGCAATATGATGTGTGTGCAAAATATAACTTCACGTGTTAGATGTGTTAATTTAACAGTCTAGTTGTTCAATGAAAAGGTATTCTTGGATATGTGTGAATTTCTATTGGCAGCTACCACTTACCCAGTTTCATAATGTGACTGAATGGGAGAAAATATCTAGAGAATATCTAGAATAAAAAATAAAAAAAGCAAAAAACAACCCAATCAAGCAGTTCAATGCATTTAACCCAGTGGCTCAACTTACAAAGCACCATTTTTAAAGTCTAAAGACTAATCGTGCTTTGGGAAGAGAACCAATGGTGCTTTAGAAAAAAAAAACCCAGCTGTAGCACATGTAGTATGATCTGACACCCCAAAGCACCTTAATTTCCCCAACATTTCCTACTGTCCAAGGGCGTGGCCCCCAGTTGTTTTCTCACTGTCTGTGAAAGTGATAATCAGACTTGGTGGCGTTGCACTTGAATGGCTGTAAATCCCACATCGACAATAATACAGACGATAGAGTCAAGCCCTCGACCCTTTTCACAACCCTCCCTTTCTAATCTATTGTGTGACAGTAAAATGCCCTGGAGCAAAACCATGCCGAAGATCTTTATTGGAGCCCACTTCAAAGCTTCGCCATTGTTCCTGGTCCACATCGTGAGAAATGTCTCTCCAAAGCTCTTTCAGGAGCGCCGAAAATATTTTAACCGCTACGATGACAGTGCTGAACTCTTTGAGCAACGCTGAAGCATTACTTTTGCATTCTATCGTGACACTCATTATGTTACCGTCGGTCAAGAGGAATGTTTCCTTTTAAAGTGACAACCCTCTCGACGAGTTGAGTTTTCGCAGCACACTGAATTGAGATTTTGTCTTTTGTAAGAGAAAGGCTTGCCAACTTAATTTAAAAAAAAGGGAAACATTCAGGTCATTATTCGGGTAAACTCGCAATATGTTGTAGATTTGTTTATTTATTCATTTATTTTAGGCTAGTCCAGGATGGCATAATTCACTGTTCAGGGTAAAGTTATAAAATGCTACGCATTTCATGGCATAATGGGCACGGTGCTACAAAAGACTAAAAGTGTCAGCACATGCTGTTTATCGACGGTTAAGCAAGATAGCTAACTCATGTAAGTTTTCTTTTCTCTGACAGCTGCAATTGTAGCTCTGCTTTACTGTCCTGACACCGTTCAGCCCAGGGCAAAATTCTTTCTTGCTCTTAAAACTGATGCGCTCCATCTCTCTTTCCCCCTTTGCTCTCTCGTCTCTCTCGTTTGTCTGTGCGGTCGCGCATTTTTTGATCCAGAGCTCCTCAGTGGGTTCTGGTCGTAATTTATTCTGCTTTAGTTCATTCATAGTAAGTTGCTGCTGTCCCAGAAGAGGTTTTCCTTTAGTTGTAAGCGCTTGAAGCTGATGCTTGGTTTCCATCCACACAGCCCAATGCAATCACGCATAAGGTCTCACCAACTGTGTAAGTGAAGCTAACTCATGAGCACTGTTGAATCAACAGGCAAAACTGATCACCTTCCTAGCCTAAGATGGAGAAAAAAATTATGAAAAGGCTTGTGCTTTATTCATTTTGTTTTGGAGAGAGAACAACAAAAAGCTGGTGGTGAATGATGCTGATCGCTGTGTTTGGATCCACTGCGCCGACCGCGAGGTAAAGATACGTTGACTAACATCGAGTATCAATGACATGTAAACAAGACCGTGCTTCCAGTGCACCTAGCAGGAACCTTTTCCGGCCGCGGTGTTTTACAGGAAAAACACACCTACTTCCGCTTGACTTGCCTGGGCTTGGGGCCAACCTGCAACCGTACGTGTGATTGGCCACCAAGCCGCCAACCCCGGGTCAATCCGCGGTGAAAACGCCTCGGGCTTGCCCCAGGTATACCTGACCCGGGCCAGTGGAAACACGAGTTCTCATATGGGAGGAAGTTAGAGAACAGCAATCGTCTTCCCCTTGCTCTCTGCTCAACCCCCTCTCTCTATTCTCCTCTCCCTCATGAGCGCTCTACTTTTCTTCCTACTTCCCTCCGTCTTTCTCACCCTCTCTCCCCTCTGGCTTTTATAGGCGGGTTTCCTTCCTTCTTGTTCTCTTCTTGTCCCTCTCTGTCTCCCTCTCTTTTGTCCCATGTCCATGTGTGGCCAGCGCAGCGCGGCCAGAAACCAGGGCCAAAAACAGCACCATGAGCACCCTCTCCCGTTTTACCTCTCCGCGGATCCTGGCGCACACGTGGGCAGACGCGCTACCTGCAGCGCTGTGGGAGAGAGCGACTGGCGTCTGGCTTTCAGGGGCGCGGAACGCGAACATCACAAAGAGGAGAGGGGGAACCAGGAAAGAATGGCTCCGTTCTATCCACGCCGCGCTGTCGAGGAGCCGAAATTAAGTTATTCGATTTCAAACCTATGCCCCAACCAGACAGAGAGAAAAATCTCTTTTGTGCCCCGCAGACGAGTAATTTCCATCCTGCCTTTTTTTCTTCTTTCTTTTTTTCCCCTGCATCTTCCTTTCACGGAGAAAAAAGGGTTGACAAGTTCTTGTCGTTTCTGGCCGGTTCAAAAAAGGCTCCAACAAAAGCCCCCTTGTTCCAGGCCTACCCCTGTCAGACAGTGCACTTTGATATTAAAAACTCGAGAAGGAGGGAGGGCGAGAGGGAGAGAGAGAGAAAGATGAAAAGGCTGAAAACAAACTCCCACTGTCTCCTGAGCTGGTGTCTGTAGGTGTAGCCCCAAAATGGACTCACAAATATTTGTCCAGTCAAAACAAAATAAAACAAGCTCTTTGACATTTTATATGGCAGCTTTAGCCAGCCGTTGCCTGCGTGCCTTCAGCGCTCGTCCTTCTGTAATGAACACTTGCAATATTCCCTCAGTACCTCTTTACACAGGCAAAGAACGGCCATCTTTGAGAGTACTGCAGCCGTACTGCCAGATATAAAAACCGCTGAGGAGAACACTTCCGATATTCCCCCACTATCACTGAAAGGGGACCGGGTCCTCAGCTCAGGAAAAGACCAGACATCTTTGAGAATACGCCCGATATGAAAATTCCTTCATGACACAAAGGCTCTGCTATGAACACCGTACACCGTATTGAAATACGAGTGCACTCGCTTAGAGTAACACCGCTCGCTTAGTGCCGCTGTCGCAGTAAATCTTTTCACCTCAAGTGATCTTGGGCACTGTTTTCACCGCGCCACTGAGTGACAATATCAGCGGGTGCACGTTAAACCGCCGATGAACATTGATGCTAACGTGCCACCAGACTAAAGTTACAGATAATGGATCTGTGTCAAACGAACAGTTTGTGAGTTGAAGAGAGCGAGCACATACGACGGTCATGTCAACCACGTTATAGTAATTTGCTCACGACTAAATACAATGTTTGAGTTCGATGGTTGTGTCCTGAACTGGAACATAGCTAGACGTGTGTGAAACGTATGGAAACCCCTTTAGAGACTTTGATCAAATATGAACATTTTGCTGCGGACGGTTTGAACGAAAAGCACTCCGCAAGTCGCTAAAACGTCGCCCGAGGCAATAAACAGAAAGCTGGTCGCATCAGTCACCAAACTGTGCCGTCGGTCTTGCAGGTTATGTCATTTAGCGACAGACCTCAACGCGGCGTCACCGCGCCGCCGATCCCTCTCTGCTCAAATCTATCGCGCATTCTGTAAACAGCAGCCAGGTTGGAATACAGATGACGGTTTTCTGACACTTGTCTTGTTATGGGAACAAAGAAAAACAACAGCGGGGCATGAGCGAAAGCCAGCACACTTACTAAGCCTGAGAAACAAGTCCCAGCCCGTGGAGCTTTCTGTAAAAATGCAGAAGCCAGTATAATGTGGAATTTCTGTCTTTTCTCTCTCTCTCTCTCTCTCTCCGCTTTCGAGACGCCTGCTATTAGAGTGGTTTTGAAGAGCCTGCGGGGCAGTTATTACAGCACTTATATTAATGCCTGGGATTGCTTCATTCAGAGTATACCGAAAGAAAAGAAAAACAAACGACACGCACAATTAAAAGTGCGCTTTAACAGCAAAGGATAACATACTCTATACTATTGTGATAAGCCAGTAGTGCAGGACCAAGGACACAAAGCGCAGGCAAATTATATAGCTTGATTTGCTGACTTTGAGAGTGAAGATGTTTAGTTTGTCAACCAAAGTGTTGTTGGCCAGAATTGTCAAGTGAGTGCTTTAGCAAACAAAGCACCACCTACTGAAAGCCCACATCAAAAGGAATTATTGAACGTGAAGATTTTACCATTTTATAGTCCATTGGAAATGAAGGAATGATTACCTTGTAGGGAGGTGTTGTCCGACACTATTTTTGTAAAATATTGAACAAAGAAAGTTCAATATTTAAAACTATCCAAAAGTATGAAGGAATCAATTACATTTTTCGATCAAAGGCCTGGATTCAGTATCTGACTAATAACTTGACAGTTTTGCTCTTCACAAATTCAGGTTACTTATAGTTAAGGAGCATCACTTGTAAACATATGGGAAATGTTGATCAAATCCAGGCCTAAGACTATGGAATGAAACAATCAAACTAATTCCACACCTGTTTGATTTTGTAGTTATATGCCCGCAGTCAGGTAAAAGCATTATATCCATGGCTACAATCAGCACGTGAGGTCAAAGGTCAAAGGTTGGCCGTGACTGAACCTCACTCGACCCTGCTGCTGTCGCTGGGGGCTCATTCTCGACAGGGATTCTAGGCCATGTTAATGGCTGTTCGAACATTGTCGGCACCGTCAGCTCTGACAAGCTGCCGCCGCTCTCACCTGCAGCGACAGGCGAGGGGTGGGGCCCGAGCATAAATCTGCGCTGGAATCCCTGAGAACCAGGCCGCCCTCCGCAGCTCGCTGGAAAGCCGCCGCTGCTGCTCGCCGTAAAGCCGCCGCGAGGTGGTGCGGCCCGCTACAGCAGAGGACCTGCGGGGGGGAATGGGTCGTGTGCACAGATGGGCCTCCCACACAATTCTCATTTGCTACTACTAAGTAACCTAAGATGGTTTTCACACTGCCGTTTTAGTCCCAATCCGGGAACGCTTTGCCTCAAAATTTGGTCGTGTGAAAGCTTTTTCCGAATCCGGGTGAGTTTGCCAGTATGAGGTGGTCGGAGATCGATTCCAATCGAACTGGGATACGATTCGCATCGAGTGAGAACACAATCTGTTCTTGCACAGAAAAAATCATGTGTGCATGCCATCATTAGTAGCGATCTAATTGCTAGCCAATCATATTATTAATTTTATAATTAATAATGAATTAATAATCTGAAGCATGGCTGCATGCGAGGCACATTGACAAGTGTCAATCACTGTTTTCAACACTTTGTTAGTGACCAGTGGCGATTGGCGAGCTGAAAATAGACGGGGCGGAAAACTTCCCTTGAAACTGATTGTTGGTCTCAACCTGTTTTAATTCCTTTTCATGTCAGGTAGATTAAACGATAAATTAAATTTAGAGAAATCAGTTTTAATACTTTGTAGGCCAACATATTAACTTTATCCCAAACCAGCACCACACATCAGAAGGTATTATTGTTAGTTATTGCTCGCCGTTCAGTTTGACTTGGCGCAGAGCAGACGGCCTTTCTGATTCGCTACGCCAGACCCGAGAGGGGCGTGTGCACAGGTCTGATTGGCGGTGACTGACACCTGCGCGTAGGTAAAGGGGGAGCGCGGCAGACGGAGAGGAATCCGAAGGCTCATATCCAGCCAGGTCTGTCAGCCTGCGCCGCTCTCTGCCCCTCCTTCGAGAGCGACGGGCGAGCCCTTACACACAGGCGCTGACAGGAGCCAGCGTTCTGCCTATTTGGCAGCGGTTTTAACAGGGCCGAGATGACAGACAGCGGCAGATTAAGATGTTAAACAGCCCTCGCTAGCGACAAGCTAGAGACAAGAGAGACAGTCAGGGGCCCGTGTGCTCGGCAGATGGAGGCAAACGGACGAGAGCCATCGCAGCTCGTGATTATTTACCCCTGGTCCCTCCGTGCTCTGAGGAGAGCCCTAGCGGACACCTCGGGACTGGAACCAGGGAAATGCACGGAGCGGAGAGCAGAGATCTCGGTGCGCGCTGCGGGACACGCTGCTCCCGACTCGCTTCCGTCGGACTGCCGTCCCACTCCCAGCCAAGTCGTCGCGGCCCATGGGCGGACCGGCGGCCATCGGCGCTCCCGAGCATCATGTCGACATGAGGTGCGTCGCCGGCCTGCCTCTGCTGTTGCGCACGCGCGCGGCACCTGGCCTTGTTTCGTCGTGGCTTCGTTCGGAATAACAGAAGTGAGAATCGATAATGGCCCAGGCCCGCTGGCAGCCGCTCACATCTTGCTAAGTTAATTATTTCCACACAAATTCTCATCAAAGCAAACATTTCCCTCTGTGCAGTCAATTAACTGTTCCAAACTGTATTTTTCTCTCCCAAACTCTCAAACCCTTCCCGCAAGCCAGAGAGGCGTGATCTTGATCATCGAGAGCTGAAGTAGCACGTACCGTTTGCGCAAATATTTATAATCACTTGCAAAGCCGTTTGTTTCCAGCGCTCACGGACGCGTGACCTTGAAGGCAGAGTCAACGATGGGCTCGATCTCCTCTAGCGCAGTCAGGTGGTGGAGGAGCCCCATCACAATACCCTTGGCTTCCCTTTGAGGAGGAAAGCGTAGAAGCAAATTGAACGGCCCGGGAAAAGCGCGACCCCTAAAAATACTCCCTGTCCCCATTCCAGTAATGGAGTTGACATATTGAATTCAGGGGTTTCCGGCCCGTTCGGTGCTGATCAATGGCCCAGGCAGCAGAGCAGGCCTACAGCTGGCTCCGTGCCCTGCGGGGCCATCGACTGCGCCATTGATCCCACTGCAGCCACATCGATAAGGACGAGCAGAGCATAACAGCAGCCCGGTCCCACGCAGAGACACCACTAATTATTCACACGCTTCATAAAGATGAACAATGAAGGCTGTACAAAATGCCTAAATTATATTCTTTAATACAAATATAATTGCTCAGAGGAAAAGATTTTGTTTAATGAGCGATCCCCCCCCAGAAAGATATGCCAGTACTTCATGCACCCTCCCTTCTCAAGCATAACAATCAGCAAAAAGTTGTCCTATAGCGTTTTATGAGACTGGTGAACATATTGAAGAGAGCTCTTTGACCACTCCTCCACACAGAATCGCTCAGGGTCCTTCAGATCCTTGGGTCTGCACTTGTAGACTGCCCTCTTCAATTCCAAATTACAAGGAATCCATAAAGAACTAAAATAAAGACAGTGCCTTTACCAAATGAGCCACCCAGCAGCCTCCATTTTTAATGCAGCCTGCTGTGTGGCATGTCTTGATTATCTATAAAATATTGATACAATCCTCTCCATTCAATCATAATTTGACCAGAGCTTATAAAGTAATTTAGGTGTTTTTTCCCCCCCAATACAAGCACAATGGTTTTCATTCTTTTTGGTGAATGCCACCATCAGCCAACGCAGAGTTATACGTAAAAAAAAAAAAACGTTTTTATTTGTCTAGTTAAGAGAACATTTTGATGGAACCTAGAAGTGTGTCATGCCCTGAAACAGCACAGAGAAGGTGTAAGGGGGCCCAAGGCATGCGCGCGCGTGACTGTTTTCAGTCTGTCACAATCCTCTGCTGTGAATGCTGTGCCTTTTTTTTTTTTACATTAAATCATTTACGCCTAAATCATGTTTGGGGATCGGGTTTAGACTTGGAAACAATACCGTTCATTGAGAACCTAGTATTTGCTAAAGGATGCAAATGGGTATTGGACAGAATATAAAACAGTGTGCATTTGCATAACTACCATTTTATTCTCTGTTTAGGAAACAGTCCTTTCCATGCAAGGGATAGCTTCAAAAATAGATCCTATGTAAACAGACTTGCATTGTTGCAATAATCAAAAACACTGTGTGTGGCTGGAATTGAAAAAAAAAAAGTATTTTGGACTGGTACCACTATACCGTCCTATTCAAGTGCCAACAAAGTAATTGAACAATTACAGATACAAGTCACTTTTGTTTAGCAGCGCGCTTTTGCACGGAAACAAACGTTCCAGCCCAAGAATCCAGGAGGCACCAGGAACGTTAAAGCC
Organism: Ilyophis sp. 1 JC-2022; assembly: GCA_022702515.1. Taxonomy (NCBI): domain Eukaryota; kingdom Metazoa; phylum Chordata; class Actinopteri; order Anguilliformes; family Synaphobranchidae; genus Ilyophis; species Ilyophis sp. 1 JC-2022. The sequence continues at coordinate 12,749,527 of CM040399.1, read as the reverse complement.
ACTCCTGTGGTTTTCCTGCAGGATTCTCTAGTTTTAAAAGCGCAAGCTTTCCAGAAATTAAAAAGAAAGCTTCTCTTTTCACTGGATTTGACTCGTTCACACTTTCTCTATTCAGAGTTAACGTACACGCCATTTTCACTGAAATTCTATGGTAAAGAGCTCACATAGCGTAATCATGTAATCCCCCAATTAACCGAAATTCATCTTTGCTTGTTTTCCTTTCCTGAAATGCTTTCAGTTATGTTCTGGGTATTATTATGGTTTTCCTTAAAACATTTTGATTGTATTAAGGTTTTATCATCAACGTATGCTTTTGCCGCCTTCAAAGACTGCACAACATACTCCCAAACACAGCCGGTTCGTTCACATGCAAATCCATTCTTACTATGTATATACTCCCAGTCCAGATATATCAGAAAGAGAAATCTGGTTGCAATGAATTCATACTCCCCAGTGACTTAATGGTCTGCCCACTGATACCAGAGCTATTTGCACAAGTACACTCACAAGAACAAATCCCATTAGAGGTTCATACACCACTGTGTACCAGTAGCTTCAAAAATCCCCTGAATGGAAACACTTTAATGTTGACAAACACAGTTAATAACAAGAAAAAAAACTTCAAAACGTTTCGAAAGAGTTTAAAACATCTGGACAGTCTCCAAAGGTTCATTCAGGGGCATCGGAAATTTACAGCCCAATTAGAGCAGCCTCCTTGCAGGTCCTCTGTCATTAGCTCGATCTGCGCGGTCCTACGGCTGTGCGCTTCTCAGACAATCGCCGCCACATTTTTCACTAATAAAGGGCACCTGTATTAAGAACCCCCTCCTCCCATGCATCTGCATACCTCACTGAGAGACACCTTATAAAGAAACCAGGAAACAAAACGTTGGACTACGCATCCACCGCTACTTCCTGGTAACTACTATCCTGGGCTCTTTCTCAGCCCGGACTGTGGAAGAATGGAAAAGTGAGAGGTGTTTGTGCGAGAGTTAGGGGACCTCAGTAAGATGTGCGAGAGTTAGGGGACCTCAGTAAGATGTGCGAAAGTTAGGGAACCTCAGTAAGATGTGCGAGAGTTAGGGGACCTCAGTAAGATGTGCGAGAGTTAGGGGACCTCAGTAAGATGTGTGAGAGTTAGGGGACCTCAGTAAGATGTGCGAGAGTTAGGGGACCTCAGTAAGATGTGCGAGAGTTAGGGGACCTCAGTAAGATGTGCGAGAGTTAGGGGACCTCAGTAAGATGTGCGAGAGTGAGGGGACCTCAGTAAGATGTGCGAGAGTGAGGGGACCTCAGTAAGATGTGTGAGAGTTAGGGGACCTCAGTAAGATGTGCGAGAGTTAGGGGACCTCAGTAAGATGTGCGAGAGTTAGGGGACCTCAGTAAGATGTGCGAGAGTGAGGGGACCTCAGTAAGATGTGCGAGAGTGAGGGGACCTCAGTAAGATGTGCGAGAGTTAGGGGACCTCAGTAAGATGTGCGAGAGTTAGGGGACCTCAGTAAGATGTGCGAGAGTTAGGGGACCTCAGTAAGATGTGCGAGAGTTAGGGGACCTCAGTAAGATGTGCGAGAGTTAGGGGACCTCAGTAAGATGTGCGAGAGTTAGGGGACCTCAGTAAGATGTGCGAGAGTTAGGGGACCTCAGTAAGATGTGCGAGAGTTAGGGGACCTCAGTAAGATGTGCGAGAGTTAGGGGACCTCAGTAAGATGTGCGAGAGTTAGGGGACCTCAGTAAGATGTGCGAGAGTTATGGGACCTCAGTAAGATGTGCGAGAGTTAGGGGACCTCAGTAAGATGTGCGAGAGTTAGGGGACCTCAGTAAGATGTGCGAGAGTTAGGGGACCTCAGTAAAATGTGCGAGAGTTAGGGGACCTCAGTAAGATGTGCGAGAGTTAGGGGACCTCAGTAAGATGTGCGAGAGTTAGGGGACCTCAGTAAGATGTGCGAGAGTTAGGGGACCTCAGTAAGATGTGCGAGAGTTAGGGGACCTCAGTAAGATGTGCGAGAGTTAGGGGACCTCAGTAAGATGTGCGAAGGTTAGGGGACCTCAGTAAGATGTGCGAGAGTTAGGGGACCTCAGTAAGATGTGCGAGAGTTAGGGGACCTCAGTAAGATGTGTGAGAGTTAGGGGACCACAGTAATATGAGAGTGAGATTAGTTTTCTTCAGATCAGCCGTACACACTGGAATGACTGGGGAAGGCCTCACCTTCTAATGCGTAATCTATCCTTGACTGGCACTGGACAGTCTGTCTCTTTGGCTGTCACATTAAGCAGTAAAAGTTGCAGGAAATATATAGTTGCCAATGCACTGAGCCCACCAGCTCATGCAGCAACCGTTCATGCGTCTGGGAACACTGCATAGTCACAACAGCAGTGACGCATACACATGCACACATACACACAGACACGCACACACACACGCACACACACACACGCACGCACACACACACGCGCGCACACACACACACACACGCACACACAAACCCAAACACACACACAAACCCAAACACGCGCACACACACGCGCACACACACACACACACACACACGCACACACACACAAACCCAAACACACACACACCCATACCCAAACACACACACGCACGCACGCACATACACACACACAAAAGCAGGTATGCCAGTGCTGTGGTGCGCAGTGTTGGAATGTGAAATCTGACCTCTGAGAAACTTGACATTCTTCTCTTCATCTTTTCTCCTCTTGCAGTCACATTCCAAATCCGTTTGCCACAACGTGATCATTTCAAGAACAACAACAAAAAATGTAAAAGGTATTTTGTGCTGCTTTTCATCCATGATGCTACACGGTTTGCTCATGGATTTCTGCAGCCTGTGTTCACATTGCTTTTCCTAACCCGATGCCCATTTTATCCCACTGTGTAATGCCCAATCTGCTATCAGTGCTCAGCAATGTAACCTCCTCTGTCATTTCAGTAGGGCACATACAAGCCTTTTTCTCCTCCCAGAACATGTGATGTGAAGCTGCAGTTTCAGTTCACTCAATAGTCAAGTTTGTACAGACAGTGAATGAGAGGAGGGTGCTTCATCTGGATCTTGTGCAGGCATACTGTCGTGCCATACCGACCATAAGAGGGTCACTGGTGATTGATGAGACACAGACAATCCCGCAACCCTGAGAAATGTGTACCTGATCAACCAAGCAGCCAAATGACAACAAAACTGAGACATCCAAATGTTTGACAAAGTCAGTAGTTCATCAATAGTTCAACAGGGGTGAGAGATGATCCAAAAACAGTGTGATGCCCGTGTAAAACTATGCAGAAGTCCAAAACATAAACATATAACACAGGCTCACAATATAACATATAACACAGGCTCACAACATAACATATAACACAGACTCACAATATAACATATAACACAGACTCACAATATAACATATAACACAGGCTAATAACATAACATATAACACAGGCCAATAACATAACATATAACACAGGCTCACAACATAACATATAAAACAGGCCAATAACATAACATATAACACAGACTCACAATATAACATATAACACAGGCCAATAACATAACATATAACACAGGCTCACAACATAACATATAACACAGGCTCACAACATATAATGCAGGCTCCCAACATAACATATAACACAGGCCAATAACATAACATATAACACAGGCTCACAATATAACATATAACACAGGCTCACAACATAACATATAACACAGGTTCACAACATAACATATAACACAGGCCAATAACATAACATATAACACAGGCTGACAACATAAAGGCATAACTCAGGCTCACAACATAACATATAACACAGGCCCACAATATAAACATATAACACAGGCCCACAACATAAACACATAACATAGGCTCAGAACATAAACACATAACACAGGCTCAGAACGTGCATGTATCACAGTCACTTAACAGAGGCTTGCATCACATATATACAGACTGACAGAACAAACATCTAGCATGGGCCCAAAACACGCTACAACATAGGCATATAACAAAGAACAAATTAATACAACTCTGGCCTATAAACGAGACACATAACTTAGAAATATTACAGACAACACAGACCCATAATACAGACTCACGTTTAAGGTCTGCAATACACGTTCACAACACTGGCCACTACACCAGGCTAACAATGCAGTCGTACACAGGCTGACGACCCATATCAGTCTCACAGCATAGTTTAAGCCATTTCACAGCCCCACAGCACAGCCTCACAGCACCAGCAACGTGGAGAACCTCCCCGGGAAGAAACCTGACACGGGCCGGGAGCTGGAGTCCATAAGGCCGCTATCAACGCGGGCCAAACCTCAGACTGGAAGTTTGGAAAGCAAGGCGGTGTGACTGCATTTCCTGAGTCCACCCCATTTAAACTCACAATATGGAACACATTAGGAGCACCGAGAAAAAAAAAGAGAAAAAAAAGAGAGAGAGCATTTTATGGCTCCACTGACAAATACATCCTTCAGAGTACGTCTTTTTTTGCAGCCTGGTGGAAAACAGCACACGGGTTAAAAGCGGAGCCGTGCAGTTTTTTTTTTGTTTTTTTTTGCTTAATCACAGACCGTAAAGCAGTCTGAGGTAAAAGATTAATTTAAGCGATGTAGTGAAGTATGGTGATTGGCTGGGGGACCCTTACATAGTATATCACTGTGCTCGGACGTGACTCGGGGGAGAGAGAGTGTGGAGTGCTGTGGGGGGCTCAACATTTAGTGCAAACCTGAAAGACAAATGAGAAAAAAACTAACTTTTTTCCCAAAACATAAACACAAAAATGACTGGTACGTTTTATTGGCATATTACTTAGTCCAGGGGGATCAAAAGTGTTTTCCAAAAAAGTAAAGCAGCAGGCCTGCCTATGTCAACAAATTCCTATCCTCTGTGTTAAAGCAAAAGTCCTACAAAGTGCCTTCGTCATACTAGGCGGATGTATTAGACAGTGATTACAGGAGGACTTTTTAAGAGCCTTGCCTTAAAATACACCCAGACTTTCCAAGGCTTGTGGATTTGGAAGTGACCAAGAAAAAAATTAATGATTGGCTAATTCAATACCAATCAAAGTGTTTCCTGTCCACAGTGCACAAGCTCCAACTGGACTGGCTCAGCCTATCATTAATGAACAAATTGCTTCTAACAGGCCTTGTTTAGTACAAACCCTGCTATCCATAGGATTTGTATTACATGTCTCTATCATCAGGCATTTTATTATAAATCTGTGAAATGGGAAAAACCTCAGGTAACATGCACCTATTTTTAATTAACAGCACTAAAGGATGGTTGGATTATTTACCTAATTTCCCAGTGTGGATGAGTTCAGAAGATGCTGGAGTGGGCCAAGAAGTTCTGGGTATGGGACTGTGCAAATAATATCAATCAACTTTCTGAGAGTCAAACAAATGTATGTCCCAACGACCTATTTATTTGAAACGCCTTCTCTTCAGTCGACAGCCCGGGGACTGGATGCAGACAGAAATCTCCGGCCCCAAAAACTCTGACTTGTCGGGTTCTGTGCCAGTGACTAATGGGCTCGCGGGCTTGGAGCTCCCTGGAAACGGTGCATAGTGAGTCAGGCGCACACTACACAGGGCTCCCTGGATACGGCGCATAGTGAGTCAGGCGGACACTACACAGGGTGGCACAGCACGGGTGACCACAGACGAGGTCATTAAAATCAGACCCAAACCACTCGGCAGGGGGATGACACGATCGGAACAACACACCAATAATGAATGCAAGATGGGTGAACAGCCTCAGTGCGCTGTGAGGAGAGAGGTAGTCTTTGAGCCGAGCCCATCCACGGTCGACACAGCGCAGGACCGCTCTGCACTGGTGGACCTCATTATTTTTTTGTTAAATAAATTTGGTGGCCAATGCGGGGCTGAGCATATCCAATTCCCACTCACATTTTGGAATAGCCGATTGTCTGCAAACGCAGCCGTGTACGTGCGTGAACCCCGCTGCCGATTCGAGAGAGTGTAGACATCCACGCTTCTCCTCCGAAAGCGTGTGTAGAAATATGTGTACACAGATACACTGCTTCTTTTCAGATCGCAGACCACAGCTGAGCTTGCACAGAGGAAGACCTTTCATATGCAATCTTTAGCATGTAGTCCATGGGTGCCTGATCGACCAGCGGGGGTCGCTGGATCGCGACGAATACCAACCCCTATCTGACTGAACCCTCCCGTGCGATGGGGGCAACGTAATCGGCAATTTCCCTTCGCCCAACGGAGCGACCAGCCAGTCGGCATTGGCGCAGTCCGGATTCGATCTGAGGCTGTGAGGCTCATCCACGTACCACAGCGTGGGGCATTTTCAACCATCCTTTTATACATATTATACGCAATTTAGGATAACTTAATCCTCAGTTCAGTGTTCTCATTGAGCAAAACCCAAATTACCAAAGAGCATTGCTTGAAGATATTCTTCCACTTATGACCAGCTTCCCTGGACAACTAAACCCCAATACAACTACATTCATACAAGTGGAATATCGCTGAAAGAATTCAGGAGCACAAAAGCATTATGTCACCAGCCTCGATTCCACTGACTGAGTAGAGTACTTGGCCTGGAATATGTCACATATTGTAGTGAGATCTTAGTTATGGCACATATTGTAGTGAGATCTCAGTTATGGCACATATTGTAGTGAGATCTTAGTTATGGCACATATTGTAGTGAGATCTTAGTTATGGCACATATTGTAGTGAGATCTTAGTTATGGCACATATTGTAGTGAGATCTTAGTTATGGCACATATTGTAGTGAGATCTTAGTTATGGCACATATTGTAGTGAGATCTTAGTTATGGCACATATTGTAGTGAGATCTTAGTTATGGCACATATTGTAGTGAGATCTTAGTTATGGCACATATTGCAGTGAGATTTAAGTTATGGCACATATTGTAGTGAGATCTTAGTTATGGCACATATTGCAGTGAGATTTAAGTTATGGCACATATTGTAGTGAGATCTTCGTTATGGCACATATTGTAGTGAGATCTTAGTTATGGCACATATTGTAGTGAGATCTTAGTTATGGCACATATTGTAGTGAGATCTTAGTTATGGCACATATTGTAGTGAGATCTTAGTTATGGCACACATTGTAGTGAGATCTTTGTTATGGCACATATTGTAGTGAGATCTTAGTTATGGCACATATTGTAGTGAGATCTTAGTTATGGCACACATTGTAATGAGATCTTCGTTATGGCACATAGTGAGATCTTAGTTATGGCACACATTGTAGTGAGATATTAGTTATGGCACACATTGTAGTGAGATATTAGTTATGGCACATATTGTAGTGAGATCTCAGTTATGGCACATATTGTAGTGAGATCTTAGTTATGGCACATATTGTAGTGAGATCTTAGTTATGGCACACATTGTAGTGAGATATTAGTTATGGCACATATTGTAGCGAGATCTTAGTTATGGCACACATTGTAGTGAGATCTTAGTTATGGCACATATTGTAGCGAGATCTTAGTTATGGCACACATTGTAGTGAGATATTAGTTATGGCACATATTGTAGTGAGATCTTAGTTATGGCACACATTGTAGTGAGATCTTAGTTATGGCACATATTGTAGTGTGATCTTAGTTATGGCACACATTGTAGTGAGATATTAGTTATGGCACATATTGTAGTGAGATCTTAGTTATGGCACATATTGTAGTGAGATATTAGTTATGGCACATATTGTAGTGAGATCTTAGTTATGGCACATATTGTAGTGAGATCTTAGTTATGGCACATATTGTAGTGAGATCTTAGTTATGGCACATATTGTAGTGAGATATTAGTTATGGCACATATTGTAGTGAGATCTTAGTTATGGCACATATTGTAGTGAGATCTTAGTTATGGCACACATTGTAGTGAGATATTAGTTATGGCACATATTGTAGTGAGATCTTAGTTATGGCACATATTGTAGTGTGATCTTAGTTATGGCACACATTGTAGTGAGATATTAGTTATGGCACATATTGTAGTGAGATCTTAGTTATGGCACATATTGCAGTGAGATTTAAGTTATGGCACATATTGTAGTGAGATCTTCGTTATGGCACATATTGTAGTGAGATCTTAGTTATGGCACATATTGTAGTGAGATCTTAGTTATGGCACATATTGTAGTGAGATCTTAGTTATGGCACACATTGTAGTGAGATCTTCGTTATGGCACATATTGTAGTGAGATCTTAGTTATGGCACATATTGTAGTGAGATCTTAGTTATGGCACATAGTGAGATCTTAGTTATGGCACACATTGTAGTGAGATCTTAGTTATGGCACATATTGTAGCGAGATCTTAGTTATGGCACACATTGTAGTGAGATATTAGTTATGGCACATATTGTAGTGAGATCTTAGTTATGGCACACATTGTAGTGAGATCTCAGTTATGGCACACATTGTAGTGAGATCTTAGTTATGGCACACATTGTAGTGAGATCTTAGTTATGGCACACATTGTAGTGAGATCTTAGTTATGGCACATATTGTAGTGAGATCTCAGTTATGGCACATATTGTAGTGAGATCTCAGTTATGGCACACATTGTAGTGAGATCTTAGTTATGGCACACATTGTAGTGAGATATTAGTTATGGCACACATTGTAGTGAGATCTTAGTTATGGCACACATTGTAGTGAGATCTTAGTTATGGCACACATTGTAGTGAGATCTTAGTTATGGCACACATTGTAGTGAGATCTTAGTTATGGCACACATTGTAGTGAGATATTAGTTATGGCACACATTGTAGTGAGATCTTAGTTATGGCACACATTGTAGTGAGATCTCAGTTATGGCACACATTGTAGTGAGATCTTAGTTATGGCACATATTGTAGTGAGATCTCAGTTATGGCACATATTGTAGTGAGATCTTAGTTATGGCACACATTGTAGTGAGATCTTAGTTATGGCACATATTGTAGTGAGATCTCAGTTATGGCACATATTGTAGTGAGATCTCAGTTATGGCACATATTGTAGTGAGATCTTAGTTATGGCACACATTGTAGTGAGATCTTAGTTATGGCACACATTGTAGTGAGATATTAGTTATGGCACATATTGTAGTGAGATCTTAGTTATGGCACATATTGTAGTGAGATCTTAGTTATGGCACATATTGTAGTGAGATCTCAGTTATGGCACACATTGTAGTGAGATATTAGTTATGGCACATATTGTAGTGAGATCTTAGTTATGGCACACATTGTAGTGAGATCTCAGTTATGGCACACATTGTAGTGAGATCTTAGTTATGGCACATATTGTAGTGAGATCTTAGTTATGGCACATATTGTAGTGAGATCTTAGTAATGGCACATATTGTAGTGAGATCTTAGTTATGGCACATATTGTAGTGAGATCTTAGTTATGGCACATATTGTAGTTCTTAGTAAAAAAAATGTTAACAATGCACTGAAGGCGAAATGGGTATGTTCAGTGTGATTTGGATCCGGACTGGGCGAGCGGGATTAAAGAGGCATCTTTTTGACTGTGATTTGGGGACACTGAAGGGCCACAGCAGATCTGATTAGACGGACGGCAGTACCTGCAGCATTTACTCACTCGCTCGCTCGCTCTCACCCTCAGCCTTCCAATGCAAATCACTGAGCTCACTCGCTCGCTCTCTCTCAACCTCAGCCCTCCAATGCAAATCACTGAGCTCACTCTCTCGCTCTCTCTCCCGCTCTCACCCTCAGCCCTCCAATGCAAATCACTGAACTCACTCGCTCGCTCTCTCTCCCGCTCTCACCCTCAGCCTTCCAATGCAAATCACTGAACTCACTCACTCGCTCTCTCTCTCGCTCTCAACCTCAGCCCTCCAATGCAAATCACTGAGCTCACTCGCTCGCTCTCTCTCACCCTCAGCCCTCCAATGGAAATCACTGAGCTCACTCGCTCTCACCCTCAGCCCTCCAATGGAAATCACTGAGCTCACTCGCTCGCTCGCTCGCTCTCACCCTCAGCCTTCCAATGCAAATCACTAAGCTTACTCGCTCGCTCTCTCTCACCCTCAGCCCTCCAATGGAAATCACTGAGCTCACTCGCTCTCACCCTCAGCCCTCCAATGGAAATCACTGAGCTCACTCGCTCGCTCTCTCTCCCGCTCTCACCCTCAGCCTTCCAATGCAAATCACTGAGCTCACTCGCTCGCTCTCTCTCGCTCTCACCCCTCCAATGCAAATCACTGAGCTCACTCGCTCGCTCTCTCTCAACCTCAGCCCTCCAATGCAAATCACTGAGCTCACTCGCTCGCTCTCTCTCCCACTCTCACCCTCAGCCTTCCAATGCAAATCACTGAGCTCACTCGCTCGCTCTCTCTCCCACTCTCACCTTCAGCCTTCCAATGCAAATCACTGAGCTCACTCGCTCGCTCTCTCTCGCTCTCACCCTCAGCCCTCCAATGCAAATCACTGAGCTCACTCGCTCGCTCGCTCTCCCGCTCTCACCCTCAGCCTTCCAATGCAAATGACTGAGCTCACTCTCTCGCTCGCTCTCACCCTCAGCCCTCCAATGCAAATCACTGAGCTCACCCACTTGCTCACTCGCTCGCTCGCTCTCTCGCTCTCACCCACGGCCCTCCAATCTGCTCAGGGGAGGTGCTGGACGAACCATCCACACCAGTTCAAATATTTTAATAACAGTGTAAAACCACTTATCTCCTTATGGAATGGAACAAAACACACAAGTCAATGACATGACTCAATGACCAGATGACAAAGCACCAAACATCACTACTCCTTTTCTGTAATGGAATCAGGGGCTCCCTGCGATCGAAACCAGTATTCCTTTTCTCTCCCAAAAAAAAAAAAAATCCCAATGCCAAGGAAGTAACTCTAGTCTGTGCCTTTGTGAATGGAGTCTTCTCCCACAGCAGGGGTTAATTGAAAGAGGAATGCTTTTGTGATTTAACGGGAAAAAAAAAAGAAAGGGGGGAAAAAAAGGTTTTTGGCCAGGTTTCAAGCTGAGAAACCCGGGGCAGAGCCGTGCTGAAAGACTGGACTGTATTCACCCAGTCTCAGTGTCTCTCTTTAATTACTGCAGCGGCTGACAGATGCAGAGCTTAAAGAAACAAAACAAAGAGAGGAGATACAAAACAGACAAGGCGGTAATTATTTATCGAAGACATTTTACTTATATACATATACACGTGTGAATATATACTGTATATGTATATATATATATTTCCTCAAGCCATCAGAGTTAAAGCCACCTCTGTTGCTGAAAACGTGACTGGGCTGGATTCTTTGCATCAGCATGGATGCCTAAATGTGCATTCAATTTCTGCCTGTTTTCCCTCAAAATAGAAAGCTTGGACATGGCAGAGCATTAAACACAACGCAGAAGAGTCACCAACACCTGCAATTAACTGGAAGCCACAACTAGTAGCGTTGTTTGCAATTGCGTGCAGTCCAAGGAAAGCTATGCGCTAGACCAGGGCAGCGGAGCAGCGGCTCTTGATGGGTGCTGTCAAACCCCTCCCTGCAGCTATGTCTGCTAATGTATGTGCATGTGTACATGTTGTGTGTGTAAGTGTGTCCGTGTGTATATGCACATGTATGCGAATGTGCGTGTGCACATGTTGTGTGTGTGTATGTGTGTACACGGGCGTGTATGTGTATGTCTATTTGTATGTGTGTACTTGTATTGTTTATCTGTTCTTGTATGTTTGAGAGTGTATTCTTGTGTGTCTGTATCTGTATACACATATTTTGGTGCGTACTTAGGTGCTGTGTGTGAGTGCGTATGTGTACATTTGTGCGAGACTGTATGTGTGTTTCTGTTTGTTTGTGTGTTTATCTGTATGTGCATGCATACGTTTGTGTGTATAAGTGTGTGCACTTATATGTTGTGCACGCTTGTGTGTGTATGGATATGCGTGTGTCTACACTAAGTATGTCTGTGTGCGTGAATGCATGGTGGCATTCTTTTAACCTCTGTGGAAACTCACTTAAATAAATCCTGCTTGTACGTCAGAGGGGCCCCACTGCACCCTATAATTACCGGTGGATGGGATTTGTGGAGGGAAAAAAGTCAGTGCTGGTCGGCTTTTGGTTACTGATAAACCACCTTGAGTTCCAGTCTCTGACAGTCGGGTTTTAGCAGTGGCAGAATTATGAGGGTTAACTTTAACTTTAGGTTAACTTAAGTCTGCTCCACCAGAGAAACAATGAACTATGTAGCACTTTGTTTGAATAAACCTTACCTATCAGTCACCTTTCCACTTCCAGAAAAATAATCTTTCCTTTTCTTCTCTGTCTCCAAGCACACTTTAATATACGATAATAATCTAATCTACATCTACTTTACTGTGTCATATTTTTGTAACACGCCCCGTATTCACCACCCAATACTTGCTACCCAGGTGAAGTTACTGTACAATATTCCCATCTTTAATAACTAGCAGCTCTGGGGAATTAGCATTTAGCTCTAAACAGTACTGCTCTCCACATTTCTGACCCAGTACATTTGCTGATCAATACACCAACAGTAATTATGAGTCCTCATAATCCTCTGTGCACATTTAACACTACCTGTGACATGTCCTAAATTTAAGACTAGAGCATGTGGAAATTTCCATTGCTTCACAAAGGCAGTGAATTGCATTGAAGTAGAGATGTGGGCAGCCTATTGTTCAAGCCTCCTAGATATATTGTACATTAAAAATGCCGTCAAAGTAAATTTCTGAATTTCAAATTTCCCAAAAAGAGGCAAACAAAACTGCATCAACTAACAAAAACACCCTTGAGAGGCCGAGGAAAAAGCGTAAGTGGACTCACTCCTGAAGACACAGGTAAACTGACAAAATTACACTGATCCAAGTGACAAGAAGAAATAAAATAAAAATTGGCATTTAACTCACGGAACACCTTGACATATTTAAAAAAATTTGACCCACGAAAGTTTAAACCTTCTCAGTATTCTTTACGGCTGGATAAACTGTTCAGTGGATGAGGTTTTTTTCTTTGAAGTGAGGATTGTAGCAATCCTATCACCATACGAAGACTCTCATAAACCACGCCAGAACATTCTGTGGATTACCTCCTCTCTGACATGTGTGAGCAAGCCCTCCAAACTGCACGACATAATGTGTCTAAATAACTCCTGCAACAAAGAGATGTGTAATTAAAGTCCTCAGTCGAGGTGAGAAGATTTCCGCAGAGCTCGCTCATGAGAGACGGAGAGCAGGAAACATCACTAGTGCTCTGTGTAATCTTGCTTTTTTAAACATGCTATTACTTCATGGTGTCTCTATTCTGTCCAGATGTGCTGTATCTTTTCATCAGCGTGGAGTGGTAGCTGCGGTAGTTGGACAGCTGCATCGTGCTGCTCTACCTACTGTGTGACCCTCACTCTCCTACGGTTTCTGACTTTAGAGAACTTTCCCATTATCTTTCCTACAGGAAGCTAATCATACATATTTTACTGCAGGAAGCCATTCGTATGTATATTACTCAACAACAAGGCCTAGCTTGAGGAACTGGGGAACTGGAATGTTGCGTGTTGGTTTTCCCAGAAGGGTCATTGCCGTTGAACCCTCTGAGCAGGTAACATGACCTCAATTGCTTCAGCAAAGCTGTATGTGAGATGCCACTGTAAAATGCAAGATATGTGTCCCCCAAGACAAAAGCATCTGTTGAGCCAATAAGGCATAATAACAGGAAGGAAGTAGGCTAAATATTGAGAAATACGCGCTTTCAGACTGAGGCCACTCAAATGAGATTTTCTGAAAGGAGATGATGGTCAATCTGTGTCTTGTTGGAGGTTCCATTTTTTTTCCATTTTTACAGGAAGAGGAAGCGGGCTCAGAGCTGCCAGAGGATGACAGTCGGAGCTCTGTACTTGCAGGATTGTTACAGAGGGTGGCGGCACACTGAATGGTTACACATTACAATCTTAGAACTACGTGTAGAGTTCCAGAAGGTTGCCGAAGGCTCAAGTGATAATCAGGGCATGAAATAATTTTTTTAACCCACTGGCCAGAGTGGCTTGTGAACTCTAAAAATCACCAGCCATTTTCAACATTTTACCCAACACATTACCTTTTACAATATAATTGAACCTGGTTGGTTACCTGCCGGTAGCTGCTAGAGTAGAAAATCGTACCAGCCACAATCAAAATTTTACCAGCATTTGGCTGGTGGGGGGTGTTAATTTCACACCTTGGTTACAATAGTATTCTTATTTCCAGTAATTATAGTAAGTACTTGATTTTCAGAATTTAAAGTAGTGGCAGTGGTAGTAGTAACCTACTGGTATTGATTGTAGTAGTAGCGGTACTGGTAGTGATGGCTGTGGTGGTAGTTGGTAGTAGCAGTAATAGTATCTCAACTGCACTACAATATTATTATACAATATATTTTACAGCACTACAGTAAGATTATACATGCATGCTATACTTCCATTATACCTAAACAGTAATGTTACAGCATAACTATACATGAACATTACAGTATCATTAGCCTGTACAGAACTATATGGATGATAGCTACCAAAGTTAGTTAACCAGCAAGCTAAAAACATTTCAAACTTACAGCTACCTAGCCCCCCATGTGAAAAAATGCTATGAAGTGTACTATAGACTATAGATTGTAGCCTACTTCCGCATAATTTCATTGCTAAAGTATACTATTTTCATATGGGACATCAAAATAACTCAACTGAGTTCAGTTACACAGTTGCTAACATATGCTGCCTTCAAGTGCTCATCGGAAGTTCCTATTTCCCAGTTGCCCAAATCGTAATTGCGAGGTTGACGCATTCAAATGCTCTGAAATCGGAATTACCAGAAAACATGGAGGTCTAGAAAATAAATGTTTCTTTTGACCTTTACCAATAATAAAACACATGGAGAGCTGATATCACTTTCTGCATGAGAAAGAATAGGAAACATGTGAGGGGAGCAATTTATGATATATTAAAGTATAATTTACTAAATGGTTGTGTGCTGTGCATTGCATTTTCATACGCAAATCCAACTTGTAATACTAATTACGACTTGGAGGAAATGCGAGTTTCATGTCGGAAACTCGTATTTCTGATCATTTCGACAGCACTTGAAGGCAGCATTAGTTGACATCCACATCCACATCCCACACCCACCCCCACCCACACACACACACACACACACACAGCTTTCTAGCTAATATGGCACAATCTTTTAGCTAACGTTAGCTAGTTGCAAGCTATTTTTATACAGTCCATGGACGGTTACAATTCATCAGTAGGCTACAAATTTGAATAAACATTCACTGTAGTTAGCGGACTTCCCAAAATGTACATGCTAATGCGGCTACGTCGCTGGAGTTAGCTGACAGTCAGATGTTTGCTATGGCTAGCAAGCTAACTTAACTATTATCACAAACAACATTACTCAATTCTAATATGTTAGCTAGCGAGCTCCCTTGTTATGCAGTAACGTTGCGCTTGGTTATACAGCGCTTGTGTTAACAAACAGCGTATCCGGCTATTTAGCTGTTTTGGGCTAGGCAGAAAATGATTTTGTTTTACACGAACGTTATGCGAGCCCTCTTATCTTGCTAGCTAACGTATTGTTTTAGGTATAGCAAGTTGCGAACCTTACTAGTTTTCCATTTTTTTGCCGCAGCTTTAGTTCAAGCTAATTTTGTGAAAGTGATAAGTAATACTTACGACAACAATGTCTGGCAGAACAGATGGTTCATCTCAGATAGTAAACTATATAATTTGTCATCAGGATAGTAAATAAGGCGGGAAAGCTAGTAGTGAGCTTCAGTCAGCAAAATTCTCCGTTACCCGTGGTAATTGTTGCGGGTTTGCGGTTCGTTCCACTAATGTAGTCAATGGCATTTGTTTATTTAGCCATATATATATTTATTTATCCATTCATTATTTGTTTAAAAGATATTTAGGTTATCGCTTAACAAAATATAAGCAACGTGATAGAGGTCGGGAAGTGTATGAGTTTTGGTATGCGCCGATCAAAAAACCTGTAGGATTGATGTTACATTACATTATATTACAGTCATTTAGCAGACGCTTTTATCCAAAGCGACATACAGTAAGTGCATACAGAAACGTCATCGAAGTAACTACAGAACAGATAAGAAAGCACATTCTTCCCATAAAGTAGCAGCTATCCCTAGTAATGAACATTGAATGCAGTTCACAGTAAACTGGGTAAATCAGCTCTACTACAATTCTATTCTAAATATTATAAACTTGAATACACAGTTCAACAAGAACAAATACCATGAGGTCCTAGATAAGTATCAGTCCAGGTGGAGTCTGAAAAGGTGTGTTTTCAGGCCACGACGGAAAGCAGGGTTGGCATAGAACGTAAGGGAATGGAAAGTTCGTTCCACCACTGGGGAGCTAGGGTGGAAAAGCTCCGCAGTCGGGACGAGCGAGTGCCATTGACACGGAGGGGGGGAAGTGCGAGTCACCCCGGTTTTGTAGATGAACGAAGTGGTCGAGCAGGAACATAGTTCTGGGTCAAGTCCTGCAGGTAGACGGGGCCTGTCCTATTGACTGCAGCGTAGGCCAGGGTCAGAACTTTGAACCTGATCCTGGCAGCCAGTGGAGGTTGAACACAAGCCAGGCAGCTGCGTTCTGGATCAGTTGAAGAGGCAGGATGGCGCAGGCTGGTAAGCTTGCCAGCAGGGAGTTACAGTAGTCCAGGCGAGAGGTGACCATAGTCTGGACCAGAAGCTGGGTGGAGTAGGTGGTCAGGTACGGTCGAATCCTCCTGATGTTGTACAGGAGGAACCTGCTGGACCGTGCCGTCACCCTGATGTGGTATTTTTATGTCCGGAAGAAGTGGAATAATAAGCCTTTGGCAAAAAATCTAATAACACGGACTCGGTGGACTCAGTTGGCCATTAGTCGCTCATCACGGGATGTGAGAATGCCACTTCCTAATCATTCAGGAACCCACTTAAGTGTTATTGTGGCTGTCTGGACTGTCACAGACTATCAAAGCTTTGTAATACGGATCACAATTCTCCCACCACGTCACCTCGGGTTGTTCTCTGAGCAACAGTTACAACAAGTTTAGTTTACAGCAATCCTTCAACCTGAATATGTAACTGGAAAAGGAAATGCATTTCTCAGTCTGGGAAAAAGTGTATAAACTAGGCCTAAAAGTATGTTCTGTATTTTAAAATCTACCACAGGAATGTTTATCTGAAAAAGTATCAGCCTATAGCCTCTACAATTTATTTATATATGCTTTTCATAGCCAACCAACCACTTTACCTGTGTTTCATTTCATCAACCTCACAGAAGCGACCTTTCTGAAACATCTGTGTGCACACTGTTCAGATCCAGATGTGTACAGGGAGGAGCCCCAGTTGTGCCAGGACTGCCACAGTAGCCCAGCTCAGCCTACCACAGCCCTCTCTGAGGCCAAACACAGCACACTAGGCCTCTGATTTCATCTGGACGACGTGCATCTTTTACTTCTAATACAGGGGAAGAAAAGGCAATTACAGTGTGAGCATTCCGATGCTGCTAAGTTAACAGGAATAGAACCGAGAATGTGAATATATCTGAAAGACTGGGTGTTTGCCCCCTTGGAACCCCCAATCCCACCACTCCCCACCCCCTTGGCTTTAAAGATGAAGCACAAGGAGAACCACCCTGGAATTCACAGCCTCTGGAATGTTCTGAGGTTTTGGCAGGGAAGAAGCCATAATCACAGGGTTGCCAAAGCCATGTTTAAAAAAGTATAGTCTGGCACACATTTTAACACACATACTGTACTTGCACATACAACGCAAATCTCAGGAAGATGATCTCAGGTACTTCTGGGTCATCTGCAAGACTTACAATTGCATGTGTTTCTAAACTAAGGAATTTTGTCTTGTAAGTTTATAATACTCAAATTTTAATCTAGTTCTGAGAAAAAGTGGTAAATCATTGTAATGCATCAACTCCTCCAACCCCTCAGGAAACCGTATCATTCACAACAGCTAAATTTAGTCTATTTTTTGCGTCAAATCAATTCTGGTTTACTTTTCTGAATTGGGTTGATTGCAGCTCAGTTCATTACACAGTCAAAACAAACAAAATGGCTGCCCAGTCCCCCCACTAGAACAGTAAAGTAGCCTACAGAGCTGAGTAGAATCCGCAGCCTGTTAATCAAATCCATCCTGTAGGCCACTCACACGGTTCTCCTGTCCCCATCTCCAACAAGCCCAGCTACAAAGCTGCCACAAGTATTTTTTGATCTCCAACGAAAACAGGATACTTTCCCAGAGATGCAACCGAGTGCACAAAAAGAGAGAAAAAATGAGCTGAAGAAGAAGAAAAAGTGCGGCAATTCACCCTGCGGAGTCTAATTGGGCCCACGTACCCGCTGTGGTTTGTTGTGTAATCTGTGAGCTATGCGTTTCGGCTTCTCGCTGCCCAATATAATCGTCTGCCAGTTAGTTTCCAGTGGTGATTGGGGCCTGTTTCCCACAACGCAGACACAAAGGCATGGGATAATGCTCCCCAGTTGTACGCAGCTGAGCTGGAGAGTAACACTGCCTCCATGTTTGAGCTCTGCAGAGGGTTGGCGAGCAAACAGGAATCAGAATTAAAAAAGGTTGTGGCCCATTTCTTCAGAGAGGCCACCAAGGATGGCGAAAAAAGATACATAAACTGTCTGAGGTGGAAGTTCCTGTAAGTTCCACTATCATTAATGCATTAATACAGCTTATGCGACATTACAGCATCTACTACTGCATATTTACCTATCTGCATAGGCAACCCCCCCTCCCACCCCACTGCAGGCACTTCTGCTCAGCATGAAGGGGGCTTTCAGTAAACACTGGGCCAAATTCGTAAAATTAATTATACTCGCGGAAACAGAATTTTTTTTTCTACTTTACAGCATTGCTTTTCTCATTAGTCATAAAAATAGTGTGGTGGTGAATATTTTATGTCAACAGGCCTTTACTGAACCTTAGTGCTCCTAGCATGAACACTCCCATCCCACCCCCCCAACCTCCAGCCTCCACACTGACAACCAATACCAGCAATTAGTAAGGAAGCTAGGTCTACCACTTCCAACCACATTTCATTTTAATAGATTTCCCAAATGAATTAAGTCTCAAAACTTTCAATTGTGGCCATTCAGACAGGAAAGGGTCTAAAACTTTGGCCACCACCTCCCTGATAACAACATAACCATGAATGTAAAGAGAAATGTAGCAGCAACCTAGACCAAGAAACCAGTTAGCGGATAATGTGCACTGTACAGCTTTGTCTGAACAAGGGCTGCGACCTGACAGTGAGGTATTGGGCCTCCAGACTGCAGAGCAAGCAGGCAGCAGTGCCAGCTCCCAGTATTTCGGTGTTGGAAGCCCTGAAGGACTGCACCACGGTCCACTGAGAAGCTCCTTCTTTCATCAGCAAACCATTTTCTAGAGCCAACTGGCAATCACCATGGATCTCAAGAACCTTGGGGAGCACTGGTTTCATATGAAGTTCCTGTGATTGCATCACTGCTGGTCTCCTGGAGAAATATGGGGGGGGGGGGGGGGGGGGCCGGGGCTGACTATGGGTGCGTCCCAATAGTCGAAAAATGCAATCTTTCCTCCTCCACTACCACTCCTCTACTCCGTGCTCCGGAAACCTCCCTCCCTCCACTGTCCCAATAGTGTAGAAATCCAGCGAAGCAGCTTCAAACTTGGCTTTTCCTCCCCTCCGGTGAAGCATACATCGATGTATGCTACTGCAGAAGTTTTTTCACATTTTTGGGTGACATCATCGCGCTCACGCCCAGAGATTTAAGAAAAGGCAACAGTGATGATGCGTAACTATGCCTTATATGAATTTCCCCAAGATAATGATGCCCCAATGCAAAATATTTAGCCTAAATTGTGTGTACTTCAGTAGGTTATTAGCACACAAAGACATAGCATCCTACAACGGATAACAAAATGCCAGTCCATTTTTGTGGTTCATATCCTACATAAAAATTTGGCAATTTAAGTCGGGGAAACAGCTTTATTTATTTTCTTGCACATTAACGCTGCTCATTAACGAACATGACTGTACATAAATATAGCCTAAGCACGACAGCTACCATTTCAGTAGCTATGTGAATGCATTAATGAATTTGTTCAACCATTCCAAAGGATGTTTTTAAATTAGATTTAAAAAATTACAGTAGCCTATAAGCCTACGAGGTGAATTAATGCTCGGTATGTTCAGACATTGGGAATATCGGGATTCTGGAATTTCATTAAATTGTTGTTTGCGTAGCCTATACAACAACGTTTACTTTGATCTAATGTTGCTGATTACATGTTAACGAGTGTCTCGATGCGAACCACAATACAGGCTAAATTTACACTGTACGCAACTAGGTTACTTGCATTTGTAACTTTAAATATATTTTGGAGCTTTAAATGGGCTGACCATGTGGAAGATCTGTGATTGGCTTTGGGAATATTTGTGGGCTCGGCGTCAGTCAAAGTTATGATAGGGCAACTTCATCAATAGTCGACGGCGATTTTGATGACGGTGAAGCAGATTCGCTGTCCCAATTTTGTTCACGGCTCCTCTCCTCCACTCCTCCCCTCCCTTCCTCCACATACTTCCGGGTAGTATAGGAGGGGGAGTGAAGAATATTGGGACGCAGCCTATGTCTTGTGACTCACTGCTGATTGGTTGATATTGAGACTATTGAGGGGCTCTTGAGATGGGTGAAAGAGTGACAGAGTGGTATGATCTGCACATCCTCTCTTCCATTTGAAGATGAGCCATTAGATGTTATGAAATCAGGGTGATCACTGCGTAGTACTTTGGCGTAGGAGTAAGGAGACCTAACACATTCTGGGAAATCACAGGGGATAAAACCTCACCCAGCTACTCGAGGACAAGGCTACAAATAGAAAGATCTGGGGAACCTCTCCTTGATATCAGATACCCTAATACAAGTTCAAATGCTAACCAAGATTATTTTATCAACTGGAGAGCAAGCATTCACCTCATCCATCTGTCTAGGACCCTCCCCTAGGTTAAGATGAAGTTTCATAATACTTTGCCCCGTCACGGAAAACAATCATAACAGCACAATAGGGGGCTGAATAAGACCACTTGGAACAACAAACCAAACCTTCCTGTGCATCTCTCCATTGGTGCATTTTGCAGATATAATGAGGCACAATGACTGGAGATTGGTTGGATTTTCACACGTACCAAAACATTGGGCATTGTGTGTCGTCATCGCGAAGATGCCCGCAAATGCAGACCCTGGCTTTGATCGGACAGCGTGCGTCCACACACGTTGAATTTTTGTGAATGTTAACGCTTCACAAAACTGACAGAGATCTAGTGTATGGGTGTCAGTTCTGACACTAAAGCAGAAGACACTCTCCTGAGATGGAAAGTCGGGTAAGAGGGGTTGGGATTTTGGTCACACAAAATTAAAGACAACCACAAACGAAAGAAAACTATTATGCGAATACTTTATTATCAATGTGTGAATGGTGTTAGCTTTTCGTCTGGATATTAATAGTATATGAAAACTATACACCAAAACCAGGCACATCCTATTTTTGCTGTATAATTTTTCAAATTGGTATTGAAAGATTCTTTATCTTTTATATATATTTATATATTTATATATAAGCCAAAGTGCATTTTCCGGTTTCTTTTTTCCTCTCTTCCATATACACATTGCACCATACATAAATAATTACATTGTAAAAATGACTCCGTATTTACAGGTATAATATATATTTCATATAATATATAAAACTTTATATTAAATCTAGGTAGATGATATTTGGGATATTTTCTGGTGAAAGCGGTCCATCTGTCTCTCTGTCTGTCTGTGTTATCTATGGTTGCTGAGCAGGATCTCCAGCCAGCAGGGACAGGAAGTGATAAACTGGCGGGAATAGCAGGGACCCCAGCCCTTGGCGAAGCTGATGCGGACACTGTTGGGGTCATAGGGTCCGTCCAGGTATTCGGGGTCGGCGGCATGCTGCAGGAGGCAGGACCTATCATAGTCGAACACCTTGATGGAGTAGCCCGGCATCACCTTGCGCACCACCAGGCTTCTGCAGTTGGGAATGTCCAGCGTGGGGGAGTTGACGAAGATGGGGTGCTCGCTGCGGTTGTAGGCCCACACGCCATCGGGCTCCTTGCTCAGCAGGATGCCGAAGCCGATTTTCCCCCGCGTGCGCTGGACGGTGCTGCTACGCTGCTCCAGGCTCAGCTGGCCCAGGCAGAAGCCGTTGCCTTGAGGTAGATCGTAGAAGATGCTGACGGAGTGATCGTACACTGTGTAGAGGCGGCCCACCCGCGTCCGGTGCTCCCAGTACGCCACGTTGCACCAGTGGCTCTGCTTGGGGGCGTCCGGAGACATACTGGGATCTGAGGTCACGAGAGAAACAGAAGAGAGAGAGAGGGGGACATTTAGAATTTTGAACAACCTTTCACATCAACCACATTCAATCAACAACTACAGCAAGCATGAACTAATATTTTCACATCATGTAATACAACCACCAATTGGTCCCATACAGGACAGAGAGGGGACAAAAGAGAGGAATAGATGCTTATTAAACAAAATAAAAAACAAAATGAAGAATTCAAGTTACCACCCTGCAAATAGAATAGTCCCAGCTAAAAGGAAGGATTAGGTTTAAGGGGATTAACTGTCTCCTTTTGTTGTCTGCAACAGATGTCCAAGCTATAAATACAGAAGGAGGCATTGTATCGAAATTAAAGCAACATATAAATACTCGCCGTAAGCTGGCCGCCCACACTGCTCCCTGATATGAATAGCCTAGGGGGTATTATTAGGTCAGCTATGCATTGGAGAAGAGTACATGGTCTGGTCAGTCAACGCTTTCCAGAGCCTTTAACACTAACCTTGCCATGTGTGAAATAAACAGCATGGCTGAGCTCCAGCCTGACATCGACTACACGAAACCGTGATTACAAAGCTACAAGTGAATAGCATTGCTCAGTGCTGGCTAAACTTGGCTGATGTTTTTTCTGTACAGAAAAGCTGCATGAGAATCACTTGCACAGGGAGAAATGATGACATAAATGAAATAACCTAAACTGTTAAAACCTTTTTTTTAAACCTTTTTATAGCTTACTTTTACCGATATAACAACTTTTTACAAGTTTTACAGATATTTACTGATGCAGTTGGGACTAGAAATTTTGCAATGATATAATGGCCGTGCATCTCTGGAGAATTAAATCAACATTGTGTGAGTTCAAAGCTAAGTTCCATAGTTGCAAGCCACACTACACAACTCTGATCTCTGATGACCACAGAGAGTTCAATTTCTGCACACATCTCAGGAAACACAGAAAGATACTGCCGATCAAGGCGAAGGCAATGCAAGCTAACCAAAACCACGTGACATTGTTTATGGCCATATAGTCCCGTGCATATCACTGACTTTTTTTCTCGCTGCAGAGGTTAAGTACGAGCAACGAAACCACAACCAACACAGCTCAGCTGAGAACTGGACCGGCTTCAACGCCGGGTCTAGAAAGTCCCAGGTATGAATGTCTTTTTTAAAAGCCACCCCTGCAACACTTAAGATTTCAGAATAAATGTATTAATAATGTATCTAATATCTGGAGCGTGCACTGGGTTGTGCTGAACCAAAGTGCTAAAAGGTGTTGAAACCACAGTGTTGGAAGCCAACATCAGTAATATGGGAAGGGGGGTGAAGTATGTACAAGATTTGCATTGCGCTGTAAGTGAGGCACATTGATTAGAGATGCGACCAGGGTTTCTGTAAGGTAGCGCAAATAGTGCAATTCGTTGTTTGGAGGAGGCAGGAAACTTGTGGCTTGAATTTTTTTTGCCTTTCCAAATACTGGACTGACGTACACATAGCGACAGGAATTGGGGGCAGAGAAACATAGCCAGTAGGTCTGATCGCTGGTAAATAAACAATGGGGTCTGAATATCAGGCCTCAGAAAGTATGCACACATCTATGCATACGTGCATATGCTCACACACATACAAACAGACGCACACTCGCAAGTATACTCGCGCACACAAATATTTTCCCAGTGAGGTGTAACATAAAGTCAATGCATATCGGAATAACCTGTTGTTGGTAATTGTCTGTATTCAGGCAAATTAAGCTGATGGAACTCAAAACAGTTTTTTACGACGAAACAAAAATGTCCGTTCCAAGTCGATTATTAACATTCTCAGGAGGTGAGAACTGAGTTTGAAAAAAATACCACAGCAAAAAAAATAAACGAGCGAAAGCACACTGGTATATGAGGTCACATCCGCCTGTCATCCCCGGCTCCAACACCCCCTGCTCCCCTCCCCACATTCCTGGCAGGCAGGGGGTCCCCCTCCCCCCATCTACCCCCACCCCCATCCCACCACCAACACCACCACGGGCTGAGGGACGGCATTCAGCTCCCTGACAACTTAGTACAAGCCTGCGACCTGCTGACCCCTCAGCCTTCATGCTATCAGCTCCCATTAACTCACACACAGAGTGAAGCCGTTCTTGTGCTTCAGAGAGTCTATTGACACAGTGGATTTAAAGCCCGGGCCTGTGGCCCCATTCCTTTCATTCTCACCCCTCTCTGGGCTTAATGACTGCCCTCCCCATTAATAAACCTCCTTTAAGGTGGTGAACGGCAGATACGCTGCAAAGAGCTCTCCCTCGCTCACCTTCTGTTCAGCTCTGCCTCATATCATCCGTCTCACACATACACACACACACAAGTAAGCGCACTCGCACATGCATTAAGCACACGTAGATGTGCAGACACGCACACACACACACACACACACGCAGTACCCATGTACAAAAGACACATACAGAGGCTCGCAATGGTAATGGTAACTGTTCTGCCCGGGTAGGGGTGGGAGAGCAGGTGAGGCGGTGGTAATGGTAACTGTACTGCCCGGGTAGGCGTGGGAGAGCAGGTGAGGCGGTGGTAATGGTAACTGTTCTGCCCGGGTAGGCGTGAGAGAGCAGGTGAGGCGGTGGTAATGGTAACTGCTCTGCCGGGTAGGCGTGGGAGAGCAGGTGAGGAGGTGGTAATGGTAACTGTACTGCCCGGGTAGGCGTGGGAGAGCAGGTGAGGCGGTGGTAATGGTAACTGCTCTGCCCGGGTAGGCGTGGGAGAGCAGGTGAGGCGGTGGTAATGGTAACTGTACTGCCCGGGTAGGCGTGGGAGAGCAGGTGAGGCGGTGGTAATGGTAACTGCTCTGCCCGGGTAGGCGTGGGAGAGCAGGTGAGGCGGTGGTAATGGTAACTGTACTGCCCGGGTAGGCGTGGGAGAGCAGGTGAGGAGGTGGTAATGGTAACTGTACTGCCCGGGTAGGCGTGGGAGAGCAGGTGAGGCGGTGGTAATGGTAACTGCTCTGCCCGGGTAGGCGGTGGGAGAGCAGGTGAGGCATGGTAATGGTAACTGTACTGCCCGGGTAGGGGTGGGAGAGCAGGTGAGGAGGTGGTAATGGTAACTGTACTGCCCGGGTAGGCGGTGGGAGAGCAGGTGAGGCAGCGGGTATTGGGGCCCAAACAGGGGTCCCAGTGTGGGCCCTTGTGCCGCTCCAAACTGGTCTTCCTTCCCAGTTCCCACATAAGCTGCTCAAATTGCCCCCTCTCATCTGAGGCCCACGTGTGCCATTAGTGAATTCCAGGCCTCCAGCTCCCCACCGCCACAGAGAGCTCGCTCCTCTCGGGGTATCTAAAAGAATTCAACCCGAACGTGTTTATGACCCTCTATTGTCTATAATAAAACAGGACCAGCTCACGCAATCCAAGGCAGGGGCTCTCACAAAGTCTCAACACGGGCGGACGCAAGTCTGTTTTCTCTCACTCGTATCTCTCTCTAGTTCTCAGTTCAATCGCACTGTCGGTTTGAGAACCACAAGCTGATTCCCGACTTTTCCCCCAAAACAACAGCTTTGCGCACTCACCTGTGATAGGCTCCCTATGTACATGGCATGTTGTGAGAAGGCGTATAAAAGTACCTTTAACTTCTAAATGATCAATGATCGGTGGAAGAGACTGATTCACAGAAGGGTGGAGCTTGCTTTCTGTGAGCCGTCGTGATCTGCGTTCACGGATATGATTGTATTGGGGAAGCACTCTGCAGAAAGGCACAATCAATCTCCCAACAAAACAGACTTTGTCAAATCTTTACTATTTTGGTTAATTGGTTAATTTGATTCAGTTCAAGTGCCTACATTTTTCCTTTTTAAACCTGGAGTTCTTGGTGGATTTGCTGATTTATCCAGATTAATACCTACATTTTTCCCCGGAGAACACTATCAACTGTGCTCAGTTGTGTAGACTGAAGCCCCAACCAGACCTGCTGTTCAGACATTCAGAGCCCAAATGACACCAAAGTACAAGATATGCAAACCAGTCCCCAACTAGCAACAGATCGCAGACCGAACGGCATAGAATGTGCTGGATCTCCTTACCAGATCCTTTACCTGATGTACCCGGCATGTCAAACGTTAGGAGCCCAGTGTACGAGCATGAACCTACATGTCACACTGCAACATATAGAGCCATGTGTCTGCAAGCTCTGCTCTCTGCCTGGTGACATGTGGCTGTTTGATTAACTCTGAGTCAAGGCCACTACTAGTACACCAGCAAGCTGGAGCCTTTTCCCCTCTCTCTCTCTCTCTCTTTCTCTCTCTCTCTCACTCCCTCTCTCACTCACTCCCTCTCTCACCCTCCCTCTCACTCAATTCAATTAAAAAATGCTTTATTGGCATGACATATTTTAAAATATATATTGCCAAAGCGCAATAGTCAATTATAATAACAACATTCAGCAACAATAATAGTAATAACAACAATATATATAAAAATTAAACTCTCTCTCACTCCCTCTGTATCTCACTCTCTCTCGCACTCTCTCTCACTCCCTCTATCACACTCTCTCACTCCCTCTCCCTCTCTCTCTCACCATTTTCCCCATCTCTCTTTTTCTCCTCTCTCTTTTACTCTTTCTCTCTTGGTCATTTCACAGTCTAATGGCCTTAACGGTGCTGCTGGAATGCAGTGTGTTTCACCCTCAAGCCAGCCACACTGCCTCCTTAAGACATATGAGCCCACATCAAGAGAGAGAGGGAGGGAGAAGGAGAGGAAGGGAGAGAGAGAGGGAGAGGAAGGGGGAAAAAGTCAGGAATGTCTGCTCTTTCTGCGGGACTTGGAGAGCGGCGCACGGAGCAAAGGTTAATAATCTGTTTAATGTTTGGCCTGAGAGAAGACAAAGCATTTACCACAGACAGGCCCTTTTCCTGTGCTTGTGTGTCCGCTTTGCAGCCAACGTCAGAAGAGTCTTTCAGAAGCGTGTGCGTTTGGGCTATCGCAAGCCCACGCGCAGGCAGAGTGATTTTCGAAAGTCTTTGTGTATGTGTATGTGTGCGTGTGTGAAAGAGTGAGAGAGGGGGCTATCACAAGCCCACGTGCAGAGAGTGGTTTTTGAAAGTTGTTGTGTGTGTGTGAGTGTTTATGTGTGAATGAGAGAGAGAGAGAGAGACGGGGGGCTGGGTGTGTGCGTGTCAGAGCGAGAGAAAAAAAGAAAGAAAAAAATTGAGTTATGAAGGGCAAACTCATTAGAAACACCTTAACAAAACAGTCACACCCCCCCCCCCCCCCCATCCCCCCGACAAGGCCCTGTTTATATAATTTCCAGGGCGACTCTGGCCTCCTCACAGTTCCCCTCTTAGCTTGTCTGCCTTCATCTCCCTCTCTCGCTCTCTCTCTCTCACACACACACACACACACACACACACACACTGTATCTCTCTCCTCCCCATTCGTTAGTCTTTCCTCCTCTGCATACCATCATATCTCTTCATCTCTCTGTTCCACTGTACCTATCTCCTCCTGAATAACTGCTTTACCTATAACACAGCCTACATATCCACTCCTGAATAACTGCTTTACCTATAACACAGCCTACATATCCACTCCTGAATAACTGCTTTACCTATAACACAGCCTACCTATCTCCTCCTGAATAACTGCTGTACCTATAACACAGCCTACCTATCTCCTCCTGAATAACTGCTGTACCTATAACACAGCCTACCTATCTCCTCCTGAATAACTGCTGTACCTATAACACAGCCTACATATCCACTCCTGAATAACTGCTGTACCTATAACACAGCCTACATATCCACTCCTGAATAACTGCTTTACCTATAACACAGCCTACCGATCTCCTCCTGAATAACTGCTGTACCTATAACACAGCCTACCTATCCACTCCTGAATAACTGCTGTACCTATAACACGGCCTACCGATCTCCTCCTGAATAACTGCTGTACCTATAACACAGCCTACCTATCTCCTCCTGAATAACTGCTTTACCTATAACACAGCCTACCTATCTCCTCCTGAATAACTGCTGTACCTATAACACAGCCTACCGATCTCCTCCTGAATAACTGCTGTACCTATAACACAGCCTACCTATCTCCTCCTGAATAACTGCTTTACCTATAACACGGCCTACCTATCTCCTCCTGAATAACTGCTGTACCTATAACACAGCCTACCTATCTCCTCCTGAATAACTGCTTTACCTATAACACAGCCTACCGATCTCCTCCTGAATAACTGCTGTACCTATAACACAGCCTACCTATCTCCTCCTGAATAACTGCTGTACCTATAACACAGCCTACCTATCTCCTCCTGAATAACTGCTTTACCTATAACACAGCCTACCTATCCCCTCCTGAATAACTAAATTAAACAGAATTAAAACTCACGGTAAAAAAAAAAGAGTATGGCTTAAAACTGGACCAAACCAAAAACAAATGGGGTCAAAATACCAGTGCGGATGACCATGCGTTCATTCCCCGTAATCCCTGTTCCCAAAATGTTGACATAGACAAGGCCTCACTGGCCAACCTGAGTATCTAGCCAAGGCACCCTGTCATAGGGCCGACAGCGGTTGACCAGGGCTTGCGTAGTCTTCACGGGCAGTACCGCGATGGCGGTATTGATCCAGAGTGCTGCCGCGCGGCTCCTCCCTGCTTCGCCCCGATCAGCAGCTTCAGCCTGCGCAGGGGAGGATCGCTCTGCGCCTCAGAAGGGCTCCTTGCGGGCGGACTGGCGCCTGGCTCTTCACGGTTTACGCAGGAGGGTTTTAGGGAGGGCGAGGTGGGCGGGGACCGGCGGTGTGTGTGTTTGTGTGTGAGTGTTGGGGGGGGGGTAGAGGTGGGGGTGGGTTAAAGCTGGAAACAATTACACTGCTCTGCATCCATTTAACCCAGCCACATTTGAACAGTTCCGTTTACCCATTAGAAAAGTAGCTTTTGTTATTATATTTTCAAAATCGTCTCCCTTTAGTGTCAGTCTCTGTGAACGGGCAGACGCCCCACTTCTGCTCTCGCTGGCTCTCCTCCCCTGCCGCGCGCTATAACACTACTACTCCTGGCCAGTCCATACACCCCTGCCGTGCGCTATAACACTACTACTCCAGTCCATACACCCCTGTGGAAACAACAAGGGAATGGACTCACCTCCATTTTAAAACTTAAAGACATCAAACAAACTTTCGTCTCTTGAGTCAGACAGACTTTACTCTTTCACAAGACCATCGCACTCATGTGCAAATATACATTACGTGTGAAACACATCTCAGAATCACGAATAAACGCTGCTGTCCATACCAGTATTTCAATAACGATGAATCGCATGTGATTTATGAAACGTTCATTCCCTGCCTGTAAAGTCCTGCGTGACCAAATAGCACAGAAACAATAATATCATTGTCATTGTTATTATTATAAGAGGAAGACAGAGTCATCGAACGTATGAGACGGTCAGATGACGACCGAGCAGAGGAGCTGCAGAAAGCAACGGTCACATGCCATGGCGTCGAATCGGAGATGTGAATTTGTCACGACGTTGCGCAAACGCACTGTAGCCGTGTGACTGGGAGGGCGGGACAGAGGAGCGGTGCACTGGGGGGCCAAATGTGGTCTGAGGAACACAACGCAGAGATATAAATCACGCCCCGTGCCTCGCGCCCACAGGCAAACACAAACCTGCGTACGAGCAAAAGAAAGAGGGGGAAAAAAACGTGCTTTTTAAAAAAAATAAAAGAAGAGAGTTGCAGACCATACGTCACCTAAGCAAAGAGGGTCCGTGAAGCAAGGAAAAAAAGGTTATCTGATGTGGCGGCTCTTTTATTTCGTTTTCCTTTTGTTTGCAGCCACAGGTAAACCAGCAGTCAAAGCCAAACACATTTACCCCCCCCTGCCCCCCACACACTCCAACACCCACACGATTCCTTACCACGCTTGTCTGTTTCTGCACGTACTGCACAATCACCACGGTAAACAAAGGTATTTTAAACCCCCCGCTTCCACAGGGCGAGCGTCTGCCGCGTTGCTTTTGATTTCAAAAACAAGGAAAGCGCACCATGGAAACCACTTGAAATCCATAGGAGTACGAGGACTTTAATTCGCTCCTCCCTGATTGGCCAATTCTATAAACATAAAGTCACACCAAAGAAACATGCAATTAGGCCATTTCAGCTCGTAAGATCTCAAAAAAAGTAAAAGCTTTAAAAGTGTGTGTGAGGATACCGAGAGCTGAACAGTCTCCCCAATCCCCAGAATTCAAAAGCAAATCAAACGTAATAAAGACAAGTATGCAGTCTCAGAAGTGTCTATTACACAGACAAGCACTGGCATTGATGATAAATTAGTAGCGTATTTTGGGCAACATTTTTCTAAAGCTTGGTCGTCGGATTAACACCCAGAAACGGCCGTCAGAAGCGGACATACTACGATCGATAACATTGACCATAATCATAATCTTAACTTGTGTTAAGAGCTGCGTGCGGTACAAGCCCAGAGATCAGACGGTTATGTACCACTGCCACACCGGAACAGGTTTATAAACAGCAGGTAGGACTCGTCAATAAGGGAAGAAAAGAGATCACTGGAGTGGGACAATGAAGCCAGGCAGGCTGAGAGAGACCAAACCCCACCCCGCCCCCTTCCCCCGTCTGGCCCCTGTGCAACCGGGCCGAGCAGGGGTAAGTACTACAAAGTACACAGAGGGGGCTTGGGAGTTTCATTGGCTATCCTCAGTTATGATCCACTAATGCTTTTAAAAGCAACACCAGGCAAAAAAAGTAAAACGACAAGAACAACAAGAAAAGCACTGCCTGGGGGTGAGAGAGAGAAAGAGAGAGAGAGAGAGAGACATGAAGGGAATACATACAATAACTAAAAATGTATTTATGTTCCACGGCTGCTTTAATGCAATCTCTTTTCAGACTATAGTTTGGCAACAGAAGTGTGTACTTGTCATGCCAATAAAGGAAAATTTGAGACAGACAAGAAAGGGAGGGAAAGTGTGACAGAGAGAGAGAAAGAGAGAGAAAGCAACAGAAAACGACAAACAGCGGGAGGGAGAACGACAAACAGACACAACCTCCCAAAACGCGAGCTTCTTTGCACCGAAGCCCGTGCGTACATACGTTATTTTTCAGCCCATTAATCCGGGGAATGCTGAAAAGATGAACTCATTTCACTCGAGCTCTGACTGTAGGAGAGAGCCGCGCTCTGCCAGGCCTGTAACCAGCGCGGCGACAGAGGGAGGTGGGGCCCTGCCTCTCATCCTGTGCCAAGGATTAGATTCCCCTCCAGCTATTAGACTCTACCACTGAGCTGACAGGGAGGGGGTGGGAGGAGAGGGGAGTGTGTGAGCGTGTGGAGGAGGAGGAGGAGGAGGAGTGAGGGGGAGGGGGGGTGGGGGGGTTGTAAGCTTGGAGCGAGGGCCGTTTTGCGGGATTAAAGTTCCTCCGAAACGCAAAACAAAACAGAAAAAAGACAGCCCTCCCTCCCTCCCCCCTCCTTTACGCCCCAGTACCTCTCCGTGGTACAGACTCTGGGTTTTTTTCCCCCCCAACTATCATTACAGGGCAACTTACAACTTACTAACAGGCCGCATTTAAGCTGGCGTCTCAGCTATCTGTGCCATCAAAGCCTGCTTTATCAGCCAGACGTACACACTGGGGCTCCAGTTTATATATATATATGGATTTTTCCCTTGGAGTCCTGCTTCCTGTGCAGCAGCTGTGCGGGTGGAGAGACGGGCACAGGGAGATGGGAGGGGGGGGCAGGGGGGTGTAGAGCACAGATCCGACTTATATCCCACGGAGCCTTCATAAGTTTAACGAAAAAGGGCCCATCACACTTTGAACGATAAACTATTGCACGTAACAAATAAATACTTTCGGCCCTTCCTTCTCTCTCTCTCTCTCTTTTCTTTCGAAAGAACTAATGAGACAAAGTGGGGATGGCAGATAGTTAAAAGAATCCATAAATTAAATCAATAAACAAGAGAGGGTTTAAAAAGCACAGGAAGTCCTTTCCTAACAAGATTAATGAGGAGGGAGTCGAGTCGTTTGTTCTCCCCTCTAAAGGAGCGGAGAGGTGGGCGGAGAAAGAGGCCGCGTGGCCGACCTCCTCGGAGCGTCCTCCGCCGCTCCGATGCGCGCGAGAGGCGGGGAGCTGAACGAACGGGGAGGGCGTCGGTACCTCTGCGAGCATCGCCTCACGCACAGGTTGCAGCCGCACAGGCAGGACCCTGTGCGTGGCTGATGCGCAGTTCGCCTGCCTGTACAGGGATCTAATCTGCAGCTTTTGCTGGATTGTGTGCAGAACCCTGCCTGCGTGTAGACGAGTATGCGTGTGGTACGCGAGATTTCGGTCTGCGGAAGATTCGATTGGTGTGGATAATGCGCAGGGCTCCATCTGCACGGATGCACAATACGGATGCACAGGGCCCGTGTGCATGGCGTATTTCAGCGCACAACTCTCATCGTTACGGACGCTAGCATGTGCAGTATTTCAGCGCAGAACTCTTATCGGATCTGACGCTAGCATGTGCAGTATTTCAGTGCAGAACTCTTATCGGTACGGACACTAGCATGTGCAGTATTTCAGCGCAGAACTCTTATCGTTACGGACGCTAGCATGTGTAGTATTTCAGCGCAGAACTCTTATCGGTATGGGCGCTAGCATGTGCAGTATTTCAGCGCAGAACTCTTATCGGTTCTGACACTAGCATGTGTAGTATTTCAGCACAGAACTCTTATCGGTACGGGCGCTAGCATGTGCAGTATTTCAGCGCAGAACTCTTATCGGTTCTGACACTAGCATGTGTAGTATTTCAGCACAGAACTCTTATCGGTACGGGCGCTAGCATGTGCAGTATTTCAGCGCAGAACTCTTATCGGTTCTGATGCTAGCATGTGCAGTATTTCAGCGCAGAACTCTTATCGGTTCTGACGCTAGCATGTGCAGTATTTCAGCGCAGAACTCTTATCGGTTCTGACGCTAGCATGTGCAGTATTTCAGTGCAGAACTCTTATCGGTTCTGACACTAGCATGTGCAGTATTTCAGTGCAGAACTCTTATCGGTACGGACACTAGCATGTGCAGTATTTCAGTGCAGAACTGTTATCGGTTCTGACACTAGCATGTGCAGTATTTCAGTGCAGAACTCTTATCGGTTCTGACGCTAGCATGTGCAGTATTTCAGTGCAGAACTCTTATCGGTTCTGACACTAGCATGTGCAGTATTTCAGTGCAGAACTCTTATCGGTACGGACACTAGCATGTGCAGTATTTCAGTGCAGAACTCTTATCGGTACGGACACTAGCATGTGCAGTATTTCAGCGCAGAACTCTTATCGGTATGGGCGCTAGCATGTGCAGTATTTCAGCGCAGAACTCTCAACCGCTTTCTCTGTCTGTCCACTCTGAGTGAGTGTGGGAATATACACACACACATACTCTTGCGTACACTCTTATCAGCAATCTGTCATTGTCTGCCCTTTCAACATCAGCTACATCCACACTATCAATCGCCATTTTAAACATTTACAGGGTATGGGAAACAAAACACATGCAATCTTGACAAAAGCATGCTTTCTGTGTGAGCTTCATGCCAGCCAAGACACATACATTTCAAACACACACCCACACATGCACGTAACCCCCCCCCCCCCCCCCCCCAACACACACACACACATGCACGTAACCCCCCCCCCCCCCCAACACAAACACACACATGATGTCTCTTTGCTGCTTAACACTGCCTCTGGCTATTCTTAACCCCAGTGGCTTCAGTGTTATTGCTGGAGTGACTGCAGCAATGCAATGTTCTTGCTGTATACTTACACACAGTCACACACACACACACACACACACACACACACACACACACGCACAGACACGCACACTCAGACACTCACCCAAATACTCATCCACACACACACACACACACACACACACACACACACACACACACTCAGACACTCACCCAAATACTCATCCACACACACACACACACACACAGACACGCACACTCAGACACTCACCCAAATACTCATCCACACATGCACATACACACACACACGCACACATGCACACACAGACACGCACACCCAAATACTCATCCACACACGCACACACACACACACAGGCACAGACACGCACACTCAGACACTCACCCAAATACTCATCCACACACGCGCACACACAGGCACAGACACGCACACTCAGACACTCACCCAAATACTCATCCACACACGCACACACACACACACACACATACACCTGCAGTGGAACTGACATATCTGATGGTTTCAGAAGAGGGGATCGAGTAGGCGACCAGTAAACTCGGACTGGGAATCTCAAACAAATCCTATAATTCACCCAAGTGTCATTTTGGAGGATTTAGAACGGGGCAAGGGGGCGTGTTTGGCATAGGTAGGGGCTCTGGAGCTACTGCTGGACGAGCCAATCAGCAGCCTGCCAACGGAAGGAGTTCTGCTTCATAGGACTCCCCAAAGAGGTTCACCCCAGCCCCCGCCAGGAGAGTATGCTGAATGTGGGGTAGGAGAGTATGCTGAATGTGGGGCAGGAGAGTATGCTGAATGTGGGGCAGGAGAGTATGCTGAATGTGGGGTAGGCATGGGGCCAGTGGGTTGGGCAGTCGCAATGGGAGAGACCCTGCACATTCCTGGACACCACCCCCCCCTCCCCCTAAAAATGTCCTAGTCCGGCCAGGAGCAGTGGGGGAGGGAGACTACTGACAGTCTCTGAACCCTCTTCCTCATTATACTCCCCTCTCTTTCTCTCGCTCCCTTTCTCCATCTCCCCCCTTTCTCTCTCTCTCTCTCTCTCTCTGTTTCCTCTCACTCTCCTCTCCCTGTCCCGTTCTCCAACTTGCTACTTTCTCACCTCTCCACGTTCCCCTCACACATTCTCATTCAAGGCCTCCTCTCTCGCCCTGATCTCTCAAGAGCCCCACTCTACCCTCAGCAAAACCAGAACCGCTAGAAGAAGAAAAAGAACGCAAGTCTTGCCTCCATGATATGAATGACATGCCTGTCTTAACATTCAAAAATGCTTAATTTCTTCTTTCAGACAATGGCAAGGATGCGGTTTCAGCTGAAGGATCACCAGAACCTATATTTATTGAGACTTGTTTGTGTCACAATAATTTAAGATGAAAGCCTGTGTATTCTGTTACCCTACCCCCTGAAGTGGAGCTGTCATGACCGACATGGCTGCTGTTTAAATACCGTGGGGCTATTGATTCAGCCCTGTCAGGAAGACGTTGATGCCAGGATTTCGTTTCCATTGCTGAGTAACCCACACTCCCTCTCTCACGATCAGCCCTGAGAGCGGCTGCCTAAAACAAAAGCAATCGCCTTTTCCTCTCGACAAAAATCTTGTTGTTTTTTTGTTTTTTTAAAAAGACCGTCATTAAAAATGCAAAAAGCAAAACATTTCCAATAATTCATAAAGCCGATCCATGTCAACATCTGCAAAGGATCTTTAGGTTAAAGTGAATGGCAGGATTTCATTAGGCAAATTGCAAGTTGGCAGAAACTCTGAAGGAATGAAGACAAAGCCACAGCCAGTCCTATAATTTAAACCTTATTTTAAAATGCAACAGGCTGACTGCACATACTGTGCGCCAGAGCTTTAGGAAAAACAAAAACACATAAATAAATAATAAACGAACACAACATTGACACACCTAAAAGGGACCTTCGTTTCTTGTCCGTAGACCACAGCGTTTTCACTAATTGCCCTGGTGCTGCGAGATTTCCCGTTCCCATTCAAGAGCTCCGAAAAACTCAGCGTTGTCGCTTATAATTACATTTTCGGAGAATGTCTGAACCGTGGAAAATGTGGCGATGTTTTGGAATAGTACGTATTCCAGTTGTTTTTTTCCCTGACGTTTAGAGCACTTCACAAAGCCCTCCTTGTATTTTTTTTTTAAAAGAGGTTCCTCGAATTCAAACTCTAACTAACCAAACACAAACAAGGTGATTTTTTTCTTTGCAGACTAAACGTGTCAACGTCAACAAACGCAAGAGTGTGTGGCAATCCGGTCCTCAGAACGGCCCGTTGGGAGGGAAAGAAATCACGAGAGGAACGCAAAACACTGTGAAGGGAGGGAAAACTAGCGGAGAGCGCTTTTAGACTGAGGGGAAACTAGCGGAGAGCGCTTTTAGACTGAGGGGAAAACTAGCGGAGAGCGCTTTTAGACTGAGGGGAAACTAGCGGAGAGCGCTTTTAGACTTTACGTTGCGGAAACATTGAGGATTAAGGTGAAAGAGAGAGCGTGGGTGAATGTGCCTTTGGAGCTGCTCGGGCTGCATACTGGGCCCTGTGAGGAAGTAGACATGGCACAGCATCACCATTCCTCGGGCTCTCGCTGCGCAGGGTCCTTATGGAGATGCCGGATGGCATGGGCCTCCACAGATAATCCAGGCACTGCATTCTGGGATGGCAAGAATGCGACGGCTATTCTGCGTTTTAAAAATACTAACGGCGATATGTTCGAACACAACTGCCAATGCCTCCCCTGGGAGGAAGGAGGCGGTTGGGGGGGGGGGAGGGCAGAAACATTCTTAAATCTATTTTAACCCGGCAATCAAAACCACAGGTCTGCACTGTGACCGGCCCAAGCCGCATTTCTGGGTTTACAATTGTGGGTGAACCGGTCAGGAAATATAAACAATATCAATGACAGGCACATCTTCCCTGACCTCACCCTGGCCCCCATCCCCAGCGTAACCCGCTGAGGCGCAGCGGGAACGGTGTATTTCCAGTGGCGTGTTCAAGCGGCGTATTGTTCCCGTCCTCACAGACTTCAAGATGAAGCCGCATTACAACACAGAACTAACAGTTGGAAATTCCATCCATTTTTAATGGCGTTCCTTTTCTGGTTATTTGTTGCCGTAACCCCGTGCCCTGGGCTGAATGAATGGTACTGTTGGGGGAGACCAGCGCTGCTGCGTAGACGGAGAGTGGAGAGGGGGCCATCAGGGACCGACCCCCCTACCCCTTCCACACAAACACACACACACACACACACACGCGTGCACACACACACACACACACACACACACACACACGCGTGCACACACACAAACGCACACATGCACACACACACACCCACATACACACACAACAGTCTATCCCAGAATACACTGCAGGATGACCTCACTCACATTGTTCATGAAAAACAAACAAACAAAAACAAAAAAACTGAAAGAAATTCATGTTATGCCAAAGCAATGCTTCCACAGTCTTTGCTTTTGAACTGAAGTGCACTGTTTCTTTGGCTGATGTGCACTTCTTACCCCGATGCACTTGAGAGATGTTCCACTTTCGTCACTTCAGAAGTAAGGCAATCTCAATCAATCCCAGAGCTTCATGAGTGAGTCTGACATTTGGCCACTGGGCGTGATCTACTAGCTTTACAATGCTGGCCACCAGTCATAGATACCAAGCGAGTAGTTGTCACACTCAACGCTTCCACTGAACCATATTTGAGTTGGACAGATTCATTTCGAAGTAGAGCTCAGGGCTGTAAATGGCATGAATTTAAGCATGAGTCGATTAACAAGAACCGTCAGCCAGCCATGTGTAAAGACGGACATTTAACCTTCTTGCACCCCCAGAACAACCCTGAAGCCATTAAAGGGACACCTCTCCAACATCTGTATCTCGACCCATATATCACACATTCGGTGTACACATGGGTATATGGGTATATAGAGACTGTACCCCCCCTTCACCAGAGACGCCGGGCAGCAAATTCACAAGGGAACGTTGCCACTGTCAACATGGTGAAGGCAGCGCCAGATAAGGTTACCAAGGTTACCAAGCGTTACAAACAAACACACCGCTTAACAGCGCCGGCTCTGTTGACTTTGCTGGTGTTTCAGTCGCTTTCTTTAGGGTCCAAAAGATAAAGGACTTTTTTTGTTCGCCAGGTAAAGGTCACGTCTCCTGCGCAAGTCCAGTAGCACCTTGGCACTCGATGTGCACGGACACACAGGTATGGGACGGGCCTAGTCGGGAGCCACGTTGGGACGCGTTCAGGGGTTTGCGTCCCCACAGACCCCCAAGTCCCGCCGATCCCGCTGCAGGTGTCAGAGCACTCGTCAATAACGGGCAGATCTTTCAAAGGTCACTGGCAGATACGTCATCAAGGTCAAAGGTTTTCTGTGGACGATCACTGATTCCCAATTGCACTGACTTGGAATAGCAATCAACCTCAACTGCAGCTGCCCTTTCATGGTATGCCACAGTACCACAGACGCAAAAGGTATGAGGGACAAACTAATTAAGTTAATGCAGCGGAACGTTCAAGAAAAATACAGTTACGTATAGAGTCTCTGCAACTTATTCATCCCACACTAAAACATTAAAGTGAGCCCTGCAAGTTTCTTCCAAACATAAGCTTCTGATGGACATAAGCTTCAATGCCTCACAGTGACAAAACCAAGCCTTACGCACACAAACAGCCTTTCAACCCTTACAGTACTCTCTAGAACCAGGAGAGAAAACTAAAAGATCCTAATGTTGCACCTGTAGGGATCTCATTCCGGCCAATGACACCAAGAGCATTCATGTTGGTTTGTGTAACATACACACGCGCACACACACAACACACATGCGCGCGCGTGCACACACTCTCTCTATGTACATTATTTAATGTGCATTATATAAGATAAACAGAAAGAGTCTGGTGTGGCGTGCAGCTCTATAAGCTGCTCTGACTGGAGACAACAAGCATAATGGGGGGAGGGGGTGGGGGGGGGGGGGGCAGGCAAGGACAGTACACAGCCCGTCTCAGCAGCTGCTCCTGAATCAAAGAGACGCTGGCCCTAATTTCAAAATTGCCCCCACCCCCCCCAATGGCTCGCATCGCTACCGAAAACTGGGCAGGTTTTTTAAAACAGGATGTTTGGCGGAGGCCTCTTTCCCCTCAAATAAACAATCCACAAAACCTGATTTTCTGAGGCTGGGTGGAAGTACTCGAGTCACATTATTTCCACATCCTGTATCCTGGAGCAGCCAACCCCCCCCCCCCCCACACACACACACACACTCCCCGGGAGTGTGGCTGGGCAAACGCTGGGCTGCGGTGGAAACTAGAGTCTGCATGCCAGGGGTCCAAGAGAGAAGGGTCAGGTTAACACTAGCAGGGGGGCTATGACTGCCACTGATACAGCTGTCAAGCC
Source organism: Ilyophis sp. 1 JC-2022 (assembly GCA_022702515.1). NCBI lineage: Eukaryota > Metazoa > Chordata > Actinopteri > Anguilliformes > Synaphobranchidae > Ilyophis > Ilyophis sp. 1 JC-2022. The sequence goes on along the minus strand of CM040399.1, from coordinate 12,709,920 downwards.
ATCATATATATCATCATAAATGCCAGCACACATAACATGGAATAGCACAGGGCCTGAGGTGAAAGCAACCATTTATTGTTCAAAAAAGCATTCTTAAAAGAATAAGATTTTCATTTTTTTAAAAATCTGAATTAATCATTAATAATCAATGTATTTAATTTTTTGGAAATAAAAATATAGAATTCTATCTGAATGATAATATATATTTTCAGATCTACTGTGTGCATTATCATTATAGATAACAAACACATTCAGAGAATATCCAGCCCTTATAATCAGTACCTAATGTGGGGTTAGACCGGCCTGTTTACATGCCCTCAGAGTGCCTCTCGTGTAAGATTGAGATGTGGGTAAAGTCTGGCAGGGGCACGGACCGGTCACGTTTCATTGTGTGTGCGCAACTGTGTCACTTGCCGGTGAAAAAAAAAAAGAGGCAAAACACCCTTGTTGTGAAACTGTGTGTGTAATTCGGAACGCAAACTCTCGAGTCGGATGTGAAAACAAACAAGTTTTTGAATGAGATTTAACAAAAGAAGGTCTATTAATATCCACCAAAGTTCACAGTGCTGTTGCCCCAAGCAAACCAAAAAGGAAAGGAGGTTGGGGGGGGGGGGTTATGGAGGCATGAGGAACGGCCGCATTCATGCTTTTTTACCAAAACATTTGCTTTCAACTTTTGACACGGTTCTGCTGACTTTGGATCCTGCCTGCGCTCCCACAGCTCCACGGCAGAAAGCAGAACCCCGAGGCCCCCGGCCGCGACAGACCTCCGGGTCAATATCCCGTGACAATGCTGGCACAAGTCACATGACAGCGGGGGACGCCACGCAGGCTGCGGCTACCTCACCAAACGGCAGGGACGACTCGGCGCTATCAGATTGAATCCCCACCGCGCCTACCCGTGCCCTTTCCTTGGAGGGAAATGGAACTGAACTTTGATTCTGAGCCATAACCTCAACCTCTCTGTTTTACCGACCTTGAATCTTTCCATGACTTACATCCACCTTTCCTGCTTTCTCTTAACAGAGAAGGAAGGAGGGATAAAATACAACAATAATTCAACAAGGCAGTGCGTGACACATCCGGGTGCTTGTAGTTCTTGTCGGCAACAAAGGAACAGTGGAGGTAACTGCAAGTTACCAACAAGTTAATGATTTTGCTTGTACTAACCACACTATTCAGACTTTAAAAATTACGTATATTTTAATTATATAGTTTCAATTGATCTACTTTTGCATCCTGTTGACAATTAGAGAGATGAAGAATGCACTACTGATTCCTTTGTTTACAGGCCAAATGGAAAGAATGCATTTCTGAACAAATTGGATTTATACTGAGGCAAAAAATGCAGGTTATTATCGTCTAGCAAATGGAAACCAGACCTGCAGACTCCTTCCTGATGCTGGGAGTGGGGAGCTTTTTTGGGGGGCTTTACCCTCACCACAAAGAGAGAGGGGGGGGGGGGCAGGGGGAGATTGAAAGAGAGAGAGAGTTAATCCAAAAAGTTCCTAAATGGGAAACTTTTTTAGGGGGGGCGGGGGGGAAGTTATATAAGATTCATACAATCATATATTAGTATGAAGCATCTCTACTGCAGGTCATGGCGGGAGAGACTGCTGGGCCCTGCACAGAACCCATAGTGTTCCTGCCCTTGGGAAACATATGGGGGAACATAGCTGGTCACCCTATTTAACATAAATAGATGCTGAATACTTTAAAAAGAGCAGCACATCCTCGCTGATAACCCCTTCATCACCACAGCCTGTGGGGACCTGACCCCTGACCTCTGACCTGCGGACCTTCCTGCTGGAGGCCATGTCCTTCCACACTTTCTCCAACCGCCCTTCCACCCCCCCCCCTACAATTAACTGTCCGTGTGACAAAGGGCCCAACCGCTTCAGCATACAATACCTCAGCATCATTCTCTTCTGTCCAACAATGCAATCCCGGAGCGCAGATATACATCTAAATCATGAGAATAAATTATTTATGTGGAGTAGAACATATTTTTTCTTTTATCTCCTTTACAATATTTTGGTAAAATAATAAATGGATACCCTGTAGCACTTTATGAGTTGTCCCACAGGGTGCATACACACACCCAATGCCTGGGAGTCTGTTTGCCACCGTAAGCCCAGCCTTAGCCTCAAGCCTCACAGCTAACTGACCTCTTCGCCCTTCATTCAGGTTTTGATTCAATGAATGCCTTTCATGAAAAGGGGATTTTACTTGTTAAATATTTATTTTAAGCTTTAAAAAAGCATAAGGGGGCTGCTTCTTCCTTCCTTTATTTATTTATTTATTTAAAACTTGCTTGCTGAAGTCCTTGCTTGCACAGCTCACAAAAGGGACGAGCGTGTCCCTCTTTCAAAGTCCTCCGGGTGTCCTCGGGGGTCCCGTCTTATCGCCATGCCCTGACTCTGACACAAATTCCCAAATTCCAGCCAGTCCCAAGATGCATTAGCGTTCTTTCCCGACCTTAAGAACCAACAGCGAGGTCCTGAATGTGAAGTACGGTAAAAACCAGAGACAGGCTTCTTAAATCTCTTACAGCTTTCAAAGAGCTAATACTGCTGGCGCTAACACAGGGAAGATTTGAGGATCTGTGAGAGAAACAGTGACACAGGGAGATAAAAAGATAGAGGGGGAAAAGGGATGAACTGGGCAGGACTGAGGGAGCATGCAATTAGCGTACAGACGTATAATTGTGGGCCTCTGTTCAGCTGGATCACGTTTTCCTCATTAACGGATGTTTCTCGGGAGTACGCTGCTAAACGAGCGAGTGTCAACAAAGGAGAGTTGTGTAGGTATTCTTCACTGCTGTACACGGTGGCATCGGGGAATGGTAACTTTTCAACGAGGGGACTGTACAAACACAACCATGCGTCAGACGAATTTCTGCAAACGTATTAAATATTGTGGTTAGCTGGAAAACAACATACTAGAAGTGACATATGGTAAGTACAGAGAAAGGTTTGTTTCCCGTTGTGTTTAGTCAAATAAATTCCAGCTGCAACTTATGTGCAAAATAGAAGACACACGATTATGAAATGTGTAGGTTATGGAAGTGTCCAACTGTATGGCCCATTTTACTGTGCCTTCATCTGAGGTAAAAACATACCTGTAAAATAGGACAATTTGTGAAGAAGAAAATGTGTGTGTGTGTGTGTGTGTCTGTGGAATAACAGAGGTATGAACAAGGACACAGCTGTCAACCCTACATAAATCTTTTTACCACAGAAACCCTGCCATACATAGCAACTGTAAAAACACACAATCAGGACCGGTAAAATTATACTACACACGTGTGTGTGTGTGTGCGCGTACGTACACGTATGTATGTATGTGTTTCTATAGTTAATATTCCGCTCCATTTTCAGAGCTAATTGTGAAAGATCATGAGAAAAATTGTATCGACAAATAAGATCTTCTTGTACTCCCTTGTGGTTTCTTGTTAATTAATTGTTTACACCTTATAATTATCACCGGATAATCGCGGGCTGGCAGCCCTGACGTTTAAAAGCTTGTCTGGTGTCTCACCACTACGTGAGCGAAGGAGTACTGTAACTGCTGTAAACCATTTACAGCTCTTTTCATTCTGGTGCTCAGGCCTAGAGTATCTCAGGAGCATTGCCTGCACGGCATCAAAGAGGGGGGGGGGGGGACTTTCAGTGCTCGCAAGCTCAGTGTGTGAGGGGAAGAGAAACATGCGCACAAAAAAGCTATCCCTCTCCCTCTCACCCAGTCATACAGGAAGCAATGAGGTCCACTTCAGAGCGCAATATTCTCACCTCCAATGGGCAGCGAGGAAACAGGTGTGCAGTCAGTCGTGTGTGGCAGACACACTCGGTCGCACTCGCGAGTACAGGCGCGCACAGGCACACAAAGGGCACAGTCGCGAGTACAGGCACACACAGGCACACAAAGGGCACAGGCGCACACAGGCACACAAAGGCACAGTCGTGAACAGGCGCGCACAGGCACACAAAGGCACAGTCGCGAGTACAGGCACACACAGGCACACAAAGGGCACAGTCGTGAACAGGCACACAAAGGGCACAGTCGTGAACAGGCGCACACAGGCACACAAAGGGCACAGTCGTGAACAGGAGCGCGCACAGGCACACAAAGGGCACAGTCGTGAACAGGCGCGCGCACAGGCACACAAAGGCGTATGCTGCCACACTGGAATACACAGATACCACAGACTGTAACAGAGCAGAATGACACAGACATAAACGCTAACACCAAAGTGCCCAAGTTGCTCTCAGATTTTACTGGGGGATTAGCTTAATTTGGTATCAATACACAGATCACTGATGATCACAAATCACAGGGACTTCATCTAACGTATAAAGAGAGAAAGAGCTAGCTCACTAAGCACTGCTGAACATTCCCATCATGCAGCGGTCCTCGCTTTGCCTGGTGCCAAAAAGCAGTTCAAGATAAAAGGCTGCTAACTTTTTCTCAGTGTTCTAATGCGAGAGATCATCCTGTTACTATTTCGTAACATCACCTGCAACCCTGTTCCTTAAATCTTAAAAGGTTCCAAGTTCCCTTCAAGTAATAGAAAAAAAAGCTAATCCACCAACCCGACCAGTTCAAATGCGTTCATCAGCCATTGTTTGACAGAGAAGAGGAATGTTCAGACAGGGGTATTACTGTAGCCCAGGGCTGCTATCTGCTGCTGCACATTGGCTAACCCCCACATGCCCCCAAGCCTTGCTTTTAAGAGCTTAACTAGTTCCTGCTTGGGGTGGGGGTGTGGAGGACCACACGTACGACTCTTGTTAAATTGATCTTTTCTTTCCAAACACTTAAACCAGGTGGGAGGGGTGGGGGGCTCCCTTGTATGGTCCTGCACTTTGGGCTAAATAAGATAATCGGGCCAACTGCATTAGCCAGATTTCAGGCAAACAAGATAGGCCGTATGCGAATGGGCTCTCTATGAAAGAGCGCTGACCTGTATGCACCGTATTCCCGAGAAGGAGGAAAGGTTTTCCCACTTTTGGGAGGAATCACAGCTACACGCCTCTATCCAACAACAACAAAAAAAGTCCTGAATAGCAAGAACATTTTGATGGCCACCAGGGCATCTATTCTTCTTAGTAAAACCAATTATCAGGAGTCTTCTGAGAATCTCAATCTGCAATCATCCTACACTGGCTGACTATTCTAATGCTCACTTCAGCTACGCTGACCGCTTGGCTAATCTGGACCACACAATAACTTTGTGGCTTTCACTTCACATGAGGGAGAGGTGAGTCACTGCAGGACTTTGACATCTTCCCGCCCAGGAAGGCAAAAGAGGCTCGTCAGGCGGGCGTGTGAAACGGGTACGCACGCACGCGATCGCAGGCTCGGAACGTGAGGACATAAAAGTTTCAGCATGACGTGTCCACCCTCGCCCTGACCGCTCCTCTTCTGCTTACTGCGAGGGAGCGGCGACAACGTTCCCATTATCGTAAGCCAGGAAAAGCACCGCCCACAAGAGTCAGAAAGCCAAGCACTCGCTTCAGCGGTTAGGGGGCCTGCAAATGATGTTCGGCCCCCTTGCCCTTCGCCACACCAGGGACCCTACGAAACCTCATTTACAGGGGCTGCATTTCCTCTTCACGCAACCTTGATTCCGACCGTGTATAAACATGGTTCCAATTTCGTAAAAAAGGAGTGCTTTACTGCACCTCCTTTGACAGCTAAGGTTCCTCCAGGCCCCCTCTCTGTCAGCCTTGTTGGAGGCCGCCTGGACACAGAGATTGGAGGAGTGGGGGGGTCGGGGGTGGGTTATGTGGATCTTATTACAGTGTGAGCCCACTCAAAAAATTTTGTTAAAAAAAAAAAATAGCCAAGAAGAAGCAAGCTATGTGGTCACTCCTCATGCCACACTTCCCTCTCTAGCCCCCTTCACAAAGAAACCTTTATCACTCCATGGCTTGTAGACATCGTAATGGTTTTAATCAGGAGGGGCAAAGACCAACTCAAAAAGTGCCCAGTAGAGGTGGCCAGTCAGAATTTACACAATCGCTTGAACGATAAAAATAATTTCACGCACAATAATAAGCCTCCTAACCCTTGTAGATTCTAATTTGAGATAACAATGTTGATTAAAAAGGTGGTCAGAAGGCCTGAAAGCTGCCATGGCTTTGGAGAGCTTCACAACTGAGCCCTTCTTACGGATGATCTCTGAGGCTGCCCCAGGCCTCCCAGTGAAATTCTACAAACAGTCAATATGCCGTTTTCACACAAAGTTGCAGCTCCCCGTATGTTCTTCTGGGTCCCTGCAGGGGGAGCTCTACCTCAGCGCTCCTCCTCCTCGTTGTTGGGGAGACTCTGCTCCTCACCTTTTGTCCCCTAACGGAGCTCTGCTTTCCCACTTGCCCCTGTGCCTTACACCTGCCTGGGGCACTGCGCAGACTAAACGGCACCAATCATGCCCTAACCGGTACGGCCCTCTGCACGCTACCCACACAGTCCTCTCTCAGATCAGAGCGGCAGATAGCCGGGAAGTGAGATAAGAGGGGAGAGTCACGCTGCTCAGGGTGAGGTCAGGGGCCTACGCCGAACACAACATGCACACAGCAAGCACAAGAGTACCAAAGGAGACCTTGCTGTTGTTTAAACTTAGTGACCGATAATTTTTCACTGCCACTGGTCGGCTCTTGGCACAAGCACACAGAGCAAAGGATTCATATCTTCATGGAGCTAGGCAATGCACGCTCACATGTAGTTTTTGTCACGTGACACAGGGCGGACTTTTCTTGGTATCTACTGAACTCGGGGATAAACCTAAGAAGGTTGGGAAAACTATAATCACAAAGCTGACATAAACCCAGAACATAACCCACATTGCAGTTTGTTACACTGCACTCACCGGGCATCAGAAATGGGCCCGCTGCGGTGGGCTTTTCAGATCTGGAGCTCGGCCTGCGGACCTGAGAGGGCTCTGCGCTTTTTAGAACGAGTGCTCACCTGAGAAGACCCCTGGTGTGGCATTCGGGGAGCTGGAGGCCTCGGTTTCAGTGTAAGACAATGTTGAATCTGACAGATCTGCAGAGGAGTGAAAACAGGACGTGACATCACTGTTTGGACTTCACGGGGCCTTCATTAATCGCCACACTCTTCACATGTGCTGAGGTCTAACACTGTGTAATGCCCATGGGGTTAAGCATTTGATTAAATGCGCTCTGGTCTAACACTGTGTAACGCCCACAGGGTTAAGCATTTGATCAAATGCGCTGTGGTCTAACACTGTGTAATGCCCACGGGGTTAAGCATTTGATCAAATGCGCTGTGGTCTAACACTGTGTAACGCCCACAGGGTTAAGCATTTGATCAAATGCACTGTGGTCTAACACTGAATAATGCCCACAGGGTTAAGCATTTGATCAAATGCACTGTGGTCGAACACTGTGTAATGCCCACGGGGTTAAGCATTTGATCAAAGCACCCCCCCCCCCCATAAACCAAGAGACTGGAACCATAGGCTTAATGCCTGCAGGTAAAGAAGCATTCGTTTAGCAACAGAAGTGACTGGCTTCAACCATCACACTTCCCACAATCCACTAATGTGATATTTCCTGATATATTTGCAATCCATTACAATGTCTTTTACACCACTAAGTCATGTTTCCCTGAAAGCTATGACCCAGCTTGGTTTGATTGTGTTCCCTGCCGGTGTAAGGATAGAAACCCGTCAGTGGCTTCACAAACCATACCCTACGTCTGCGCCCAAAGTAGGCGTGCGCTGCCTTGTTGCAGCGTGGAAATGAACCACAGAAGTGCTAAATTAGTTAGACTGTGGTTTTGGAAATGTCCAACACTGTGGTTCTCATGACCCGCACCACAAATAAAATGTTCCGTTTAAAACTCTAACAAGAGTACAGATAGAACATGTTATCATTTTGGACTCAATGGTAAGCATTTAATAAACACTGAACATTTGACCATGTAGAAATCATTCCTTCTCTCTCTCTGAAGCAGACGGCTACACCAAATTTCCAAAAACTGCTGATGAATCTTAATTTTGTGAGGAGGTCAGACAGTAAGTACCCGTTCAAACCTCTTAATTTCCTGTCAGAAGGTGGAGACGGTGACAGGGGTGGTGTGACATTTCTTGACTTACCCAGTGGCTTGAGTTCTTCAGTGGGGGAGAGCCTTGAGTAGGGGGGTGGAGGTGACTCTGAAATACAAAACATTCATTTGAGAACTTCTCTGGGACCTCTGTGTTTCTCTCAGCAAAGACCAGTTACCACAGTACCGTGGACTAGAAAGCCTCCTTCCCACTTACAAAAAAGTATCAATCTCACTTTTGACTGTAGAGCTTGTGTCAAAAGCTGGCAGTAGATTTAACTGAAGATAAGTGGCTACAGTCTAGAGAACAGCACAGTGTCAGAAAAGCAGAACCCCAGCCCTACACATCTCCACAATTCTGCAACTGAGTCTGTGGGACGTGTACACAGCAGCCAGGGTGTGCTGGTTTCCCTGGAGACCAGGAGATCGGGCTTGGAGCTGTCTGCAGGAAGCAGTGAGCACGGGCTGTGATCAGAAGCTGAACCCCGAGGCTGGGACTTTATTAAATGCTATAAAGGCCCTACCCTTTGCCCTGTAATAGCTCAAATGAAAATGAAGGCAGTGTGAATGACTGGGAGTGATTTCGGGGCTCAGAGTTTCAGTAACATCAACGTTCGCGTCGAAGACTGGAGATCTGTCTTATTTGGAATTTTTAGGAAAGCATCGATTGCCGTACGCCATTTCGGGAGCCACGGTGATTAAATGCGTTTGAAGAGAATAATTGTTTAAGAATTTTCATTCACAAAGTCTAGACTTGAATGTGAGTGTTAGAAAGGGAAAGAACACTTAAGTTCACCTGTGAAACAAAGAAGCAGGAGGGAAGGTTGACTAAACTAAAAGATGTCCACCGCAGTTTCGTGTTTCCAAACCTTTTTGAGACTCACTCAATTTTTAAATACAAAATGTAGTACAGAACTAACATAAACTAAATTCATTTCTGATGAACCTTGGGTGTTTTGTTATCCCCTGGAGAATAGGACAACCAAAGAAATTGCAGTTTAGCAAGCTAGTGGATGCCACAAATATTTTATCCCACTGGTGGAGCACAATAAAAGGAAATATGTTGTTTTGCTTTGGTAAATGACAAATACACTTCTGGAAAAAGCAGAGCGTATTTAGTACCAGGTACTATCCACATTCATTATTCATTACAAGAGGTATAGCATTTAGCCAACATTACATCATGCTGTTTAGTCATCTACCAAGAAGTGATCTTCATTTGTTTATACTCTTGAAGACATGCAAAAAGAGCTATTATGATAAACAATACAAACTAAAGCTAATGGTATTACTTATTTTGTATTACTCTGGAAACAGAGTAAAATCGATCTTTCAAATATTTTTGGCAAAATATTACATTACAAATGATTGAAAAGTGTCAGATCTGCACGGCAAAAATTACGGTGTAAATCTAACACTGCTGGTGTACATTTAACACCCGAGGGTGTTTATATAAGACCACGGTCTCATATAACAACCATATGGTGTTAAACGTTTTTGCTGTGGGATTTCTGAAATATAGACTATATTCACATTGAGTCAGATGATGGTGTATTTTTCTTAACTGTTGACTGGGGAAATAATATGTTACTGTCTTAGTTCCTTTTCTGGAAAACAAACTTGAGAATGAGTATTCACTTAAACTGCAAGTATTCAAAAGCATTTATATGTTGCTGGCCAGCTTCTTTCACAAAGTAATATTGTAAATGATATGTGGCCTTTAAGATACACTTCCTACTAAGTTAATGGTTTGGAGGCAGAGCCCCCCACAAAGGCCCACTGTGACTTAGGTGCTAAACATATTTCATATATGCTGTCTACACATGTCAAAACGTTCATGTAAATCCAAATAATAAAAAACATAAATATGTGAAAACATACCATTTTGGAAGCTTTGGATTACAATTAAAATATTTTAACACACATTCGCAAGCATATAGTGTGTACGTGTATGCACAAAAGTATTTTCATTGTTTTGTGTTGTGATTATAAGCTTCCAAGTTTCGTTTATAAAATGTATTGGTAAAGTTTTAAAAACAGGCAGACATTATAAGGGCAAACTTCGAAAGCACGCAACAAATTTGCCGACAGAGAAAAAGTAAAATAAAAACAGAACTGTAGCGGGTTCTTTAAGAGTGGAGGCAGTAATTGCCAGGATCCTAACGCAGTCACTCAGATACACAGCTAGTCAGTCTGGCGCCAGTATTATGCAAACTGTATATTATCACCGCTCCTTCACCTAAATAGCACGAGGGGACCTCCTTCGGAAAAAGGGCTTTTAAAGCGCAACTTGAAACTGATCTCATTTCAAAGGCATAATGCCTGCCTAAATAAAAGAAGAATAAAAAGGTTTTGTCTATCTAAATCCCTGTTCTCTTCGCCTAGTCCAGATTTTTCCGACTGTCGTTTAACTCCCATTTACTTGTCAGGATTTTGCGATCAACAAAAAAGTAGAAGGCGCTGTCTGTTACATTTGAATATTAAACAAAATGAGTGCATGCGCGCGCGTGTGTGTGTATAGCCTACTGAATAATGGAAATGACCCACGTAAAGTTGCTTTTAAACATTTAAGTTTCATTTGTTTTAGAGTAACCGAAACACAAAGTTATTCAATTTATATTTAATTCTGCAGCACAACAAAACAGCACCATGCAGTGAAAAGGCTTGTAGGCTAATTCTATTGTCCTTCGAGAAACAGGTTAGAGTAAAATTTTTGCTCATCAACTGCCGATGGTCATTGTTAACAGACAAGAATAGCAACATATAGGACTAAGTGTAATAATGTGTATGGACGTAGGCACACTACGTAGGACGTAGGCACACACTTTTGGATGAAGATGTGTAGGGAATTATTTAACGTTTCGCTTTCTGCGGGACACTGTGTTGGTAAATGTAGTATATTGTTTAAAGGGGGGAACAAGCAGTTGTGGGCTGCATAAAACAAAATGTTGAGCAGTTTCCCACATGTTTCCACTATCGGTTTGTCATCGTGAAATCTAGGCTTTGAAGTGCGCGTCACTGCCAACTAGCTCCTGTGAACGCAGAGGCTACGGAAAGATCAAACCACCGCGCCAGCTTAAGAAGACAGAAATACTAAAGCTCGCATCTTCACACGCGATTTCACACGTGGTCCTCGGGGTTAGCGGGGCCAACCGGTCCTTCACAGACGCCACGGAGCCCGTTTACCGGCTATTGAGAATAGAAGGCAAGGCTGTTTTACAGCTTTACACAAATTATCTTCAAATACTCATAGCAGTCTTACTGTGACAGACCTTTAAGAGAACTAAGGGTCTAAATCTATGAGTTACCTGTGGTCTACGAGTTAGCCAATGTCATATGCTGGAATATATTTATTAGACCTACTGATACTTAAAGCTGTCTATGGGATTCATGATTTCAATAGTTGTATAACTCAATGTACTGCGAAACGGTTGCTTGCTAGGACAGTATACCAATCAGGGCCTAGTTTTGTCCACACGCACACACACGCACACACTCTGTTGCACCCTCGATAGAAATAACTTAATATAATCATAATACAAACAATTCCTAATATATTCTCATTGCCACCTTTCATTTGTCTCCATGCATCTGTTTATGTTTTAATCATTGATCCTGACATCAATCGTATGGATACATGCCCTACGTGTACGACATATGCCATATAAATAAAATCCATCTGAATAATGTATGCAGGTCAAAAAGTCATATCCAAAATGAATACCATTATGCTGACTCTAACATGAACCTACTTAATATCCAGTAGGTAGGCCTATTCTTTAAACTCAAGTTTAATCAATATCCAACTGCTTTACCCTGTTTGCAAGAGTAGTCTACATTACCAGATATTATAGGTTTTCTTGCTATAAAGTGTAGGCCCGAACGCTAGAAAAGAACACATGTCTCATGTTTGGAATGAACTATACATTCATAGACGCTCCTTGCTTTCTGCAAATGTTAATAATACATACTCTGCTCTTTTCGAACACACTATGCCTACTTCTGCTATAAAGCTATATAGAGTAGTCATAGCCTACATTATTTAGTCCCCTATACTCCATCATTTGACGGACATGATTACGTTCCGACTTAATTTCCTAGTTTATTGCTTACTTATAAAGTGGACGTAGGCAAATTAAGGCCTATCTTAATCGCTGCGTAAATTAAGAAAAGAAAGTACCAGCCAGGAAATGCACGTAAAATGTTTCGTAATGAGATGTCAACGACGCGAAAATGGACTTAAACAGCACTAACAAACTTATTCAAATCACAAAAGAGCCCGTAGAAGGCAATGTGGGTTACTTACCTCCACTTGTCACGCTTATATTGTATTCTATCCGTAAAAAAAATCGTTTTGCGTCCGAAGAACGCGAAATGAATTCGACAATAGCCTAACATTCCTTAAATAAACCCGTACTGTTAATGTAACGTTACTTAACAGTGTTTAACATATTAGCTTTGAGCTGCAAATCGGTCTGAGCATCAATGAGCATCTGTAGCTATGAACAGGTGCCCTTACCTGGCCCACAGAGTCGACTGTAGTGATAGGGGTTGCAACACACCGCCGGCCCATCATGAACACCGAAGCTCTGGCACTCACAAAGCGGTTTTAGCTGAGCCGTGTGCTGCAGGTCAGACCAGCGGTAGAGTTTACAGAGCAGCAGCTGCGGAGGTGCCATATGACCGCCTAACCGCAGCTCCGTCCGTGATACCATAACACAATCGCTCGGCATCCCCCCTTTAGACTCCACGGCCTCTAACAGAGTATCCAGCGGTTTTTCCTTTAGTCTTTTTAAAAGGGTGTAGGTAGCGGTCTTCAGCTCCTGCTCGACTACAGAACGGGGTTTCACCTCCTGTCCCCCAGAAGAGCCGGTGTCCCGGAAACTACGGTTCCTCAGCACGAATTGACACGAACCAGGTTCCTTACCCCGAGGCGTCTCAGTGCTTCTGGGTCCGGTGTGGTCCCGGTCTTTGAATAAACAACATGTCACCGTTTTGCATTCGTCCTGCGCGGATCGGGGGCTTCCCTGCTCCAGGACACACATGGCACCCCCATCTTGGTCCAAAATGACCCTAGAGCCGCCGCTCTCTGCGTGATTTCTGGTGCACTCTCTCCCGAAGTCCCCCTCAGTCGACCAGCCTCGGGTCACCGGTCTGAGTTCCGTTTTGGGAATCTTTTCAGGGTTATTGCCGCACAGATCGTCCCGACCCCCTTCGCTGGTATTGCTACTTCCATCTCCCCCGTCTCTATCGGGAATCAAACGGCTTCTCCAGAGTCGCCGCACAAGACCTGAGCGTTTCGACCTGAACATACGACAATTTATAAATCTATATGTGTTCTATTCTTGTTCAGATCTGTGTGGATTCCAATAATTTTTAAGGTCGTCGTACAACATTAATGATTTGTAGATGCCGTGCAGTGCATGCACAGCCGAATGCTGTATATATGTGGCCAAGCCGCAACATTAGGAGCTAAAATAATATATTGCATTAAAAAGGAAAGGAGTGACAAAAATGCACTGCCACATAGAAATAAAAATGCATTCACTTTAGCTAGAATCCTTTCATAGAACATAGAACACGCTAATTTGTTTAGGCTATATTCTGACAAAGCCAATGCAGGGGAACACTTGCAAAAAATGATTTAGTGATATCGCACTATTCTAGTCCCATGATTGCAAAAAACAAACACGTGGAAAAGAAAAGGTACATTAAGTAGTATCCCAAGGAATCACTGCGACAGAAACCGATCGGTTCGCGCTCTGCTGTGTTTTTGGACTTTGAAACACCCTCGGCTCTTTTCTTTTTAAAGCGGCACTCTCGGCGCATGAATGGAGCGACTCCGCTGCGAATTAATCCCAAGAAAATCCGTTCAGAACTCTCAATCCCAGTGGTTTTCCGCGAAATTAAAAGTATTCGTTTGACAATCCCAACATATCCTAATATTCTTGAGGATGAGTGCAGGAACAATCCCTGGGCTCCGACGTGCCCCTGGCTCCGTGTTCAGATCTGGTCAAACAGCACCCCAGATTTCTTTCTTTCTCCGTTTCTCTCTTTTTTCAGTTTCTGAAGCACACACACGCACGCACACACACGGGGCCCCCGAGGAGAGCTATGGAGCCATTGGCTGGCTCCCATCATGTGCTAGTCTAGACACTTTGGCGGCTGTGAGCTGCACTGATTGTTGCGCAAACAAGGTTTCAAGTTTCTTAACTCTTAAAGGCATAACATCCACCTCTTCCCCTTTTAAAGACTATTCTCTATAAAACTGACGTGTGGAGCGCATCTTTTCTCCTGGGCAAGCAGGCGGTCAGCTATATGTCGCAAGTCGCTGCAGCTCTTATTTTTTGTTGTATTTTTATTCAGCATGATTCTACAATTCTTTTATAATGTAGGAAGTGTTTTGTTTTGTTTTGTTTAGTTTACGGACAAACTGGTTGAGTCCTGCAGTGGCCGAGGTGCAAGCCCGTCATGTGCACTCCCCTCCGGCTTTGCAATTGTGCCACGGGGAGTACGTTACCTGCACACAAGGAATTTTCACTGGAGCGGGAAGCCCACAAAATTCCAGCATATGACCTCATGACGCACTGGGCCCCAGTGCGAATTCCAGCCACATACAATAGACTGTAAAAAAGAATACCTTTAAGGTTAATTTTACCCTGAAAGTTATTGCTATAGATGTTTATTTTTGTATTGTTTTTTATTTTTATTTGCGAACGTGATTAAACCGTTAAAACACATTTTCGAAAGAAGTGCTCTGTTATTCCCGTTACTGGGTAATTACAGCTTCGATTACAAATGAATTAGCTAATAAGTAATGGGCATGTTTTTTTCTCTAAATTTAAGTTCTATAGGCTACGTTTAAAATCCCATGCACTACATTCTTACAAAACGTGTGAATAACAGTGGTATGGAACAGGGAAATTCCATGTGGGTGACGTTTCCAAAGAGGGATATTAAGGCTTGTTCATATTCTGCCAGTTTAGTTGAAGCATTTAGTTAATGCTGCTAGCCAAGGTAAGCTATTAAATATGTCACGTGCGCAGGATCCAGGCATTTTTACTTTGTTCTGACTACAGATTTTTGGTAGTAGACTAATTACACATACATGGCATACAAGCGTTGTGTATAAATCAGTGTTATATAATAATAATAATTATTATTATTATTATTATTATTATTAACTGTTCAGCCCATAAAGAGTTAACGCGCTTTCCACTGGAGTCAGTTAGGCGGGGCCACACCCCCCGATGTATTAACTTGCTCAGAGTAGCAAAAGTTCAGGAATGAAGAATGCCGATTGGCTCTGAAGTCTTCGCGTCTTGCCCCCTTGAGACAAGGATTGGTCCAACGAGGAAAATAGACGCGCCCACTACGGGGTCGTGATTGACAGTGAATGAAAGAAGTTCCCCATTCTCTGGGACGTTGTCAACGCGCTCAATGCTTGAAGCTTTTATTCGCTGGGGCCATGTTTAAGTGCGGTGTGGACAGAATAGTCTAGAATTTTAAGGAGCGATTATGTGACAAAGCGCTATATCGCAACATTTTGACCTAAAAACAATTTTAAGAATGAGTGAATGGAAATGAGCTCTTGGTTATTGTATTAATGTTACAAGGATTTTGGATGTTTGACAGCCATGTTGATCATAAAAGGATATTAAAAAATGCTTATGTAATTGTGTGTTTGTGTGTAGGTTATGTTTGAACTATTTTTTTTAACATACAGACATTAGCTCTGATTTTATCCCCAATATTTTTTGTGAGTGCAGGGAATTGGATGCACGGTGTATTTTCAGGGAGGGCGGATACAGTGTCAGTCAGGAGTCAGTGGCACTGCTGTGGTGATGATCTCACCCCTGCCCAAACCCTCTGACCATCCCCTGCCCCCATGCTGAGCGGATCGGCCCGGGACAGAGGTGCTAAGACGCAAGGTTCCCGTGTTAGCCGGTTTGTGCACAGTTGTATGAGAGCGAGCGGGCGCGAGCGCCTTTCATTGCAGGGTCCCATTCTGAGCCATGGTGGAAGCAGCCCCTTTGGCTCTGCCACATCCTCGGAGGGCGTGCGCTGTTTCAAAAGCACGGCACCGCTCGCACAAGCACTCTTCGTGCCAGGGGTCTGGATTAACGCAAAAACTGCTGTAATTGCAACAATAATTACATATAATAGTTATTAACCTTGAGTGTGTTTGAGTTGGGAGTAATGCATTGAAATGTTTTTGCTTTTTTGCCTCGCGGGATTCAAAGCTAAGTGCAGTGTGCACCCTCTTTACCCCCCCCCCCCCCCCTCCCCCCAGTGGAGTCATGAAGACTGCGTTGTGCGTGCCAGTCTGTGTACAGGAGTCATGTTTCTCCGGCAGGGTCAGGAGGGTCACGGAGGGTGGACACAGGGGGCTTCTTGCCTTCACTACGCTGTGGGCACCTGTTCCAAATACGTCCTCCTTTGTAACTCAATCAGACATCGGACTGGGCGGTGGGGTGGGGGGTGGGGGGGGGGGCTGAAGAAAAACTGTTATTGCAAACCGCAGTTGATTTTAAAACCGTTCTCGCATCCCTCTTCTTAAAAGTCGTGTAAAATGGCTGCCGTTGTCCCATAAACCGATGACCGGAGGTGACCAGAGTCACAGTGCAGATAATGTACTGCAGGCACACCCTCTACAGCTTGTACAGTGTTGCTCATGTTTTGTCTTGATTGTGAAGCAGTGCTGACTTTTTTTCCCCGGTAATACGGGCTTGACTATTTGGTTCTAATGGATTTTTTCTTTACACTAAATACGAATACAAATCTTAGTTAAGTCAGCCATATTTTCCCGCATATTCAGACGGCGATATGGGTTGTGTAACTTAGAGACTACAATTATGTGCAGCTTGAAAATATCACTAAAAGAACATTTAAAAAAAAGATTGAAGCACCTACTCCCTATGCCGGGGGCAGGGGGGATATAGCAGACTAACATTGCAGTGTCGAGTGTTGGCCATGAGGTATTGTTCTGCGAGTCCCTCTGCAGCCGTAACTCAGGTTCCAGGAGGCTCCGAGCAACTGCCCTGACAGCACTGCGCATGTCTTTCTAAGTATGCTATTGAAATGGCTAAGAGCTCTTCATTTGTACATGCGATGTTGCCAACAGTGAAAAACTATCTTTGCTTTTTCGGCTGTACAGAAATGAAGTTACGTGGAAGGCAAAGGAGGAGCTAATCAAGTCGTGTGATCTCAACAGTCTCTTATTTTCCCCAAATTACAAGGAGGCAATTCTTTAATAGTAATTTATAATATGCAAAAATACAAATTTGTTGTGCTTTTTGTTAGTTAGGTATACTGGATAACAGGATTTTACAGCAACATTATTAGTGGATAAATCTTCTCAGGCACATTTTATGGTGTTTTTTCTGTTTAGTAATTTAGCAAGGGATGGGCTAAAATGTAAAATGTACAAAATTAAAAATGTCTCCCAAACAAACGTATCTATATATGACAATGCAAATAGTGGTGTAGGTTACTTTAAAAAAAAAAAACTATCAAAAAAGAGCAAGCAGCCCATATTATATATGAAAATGCATACATGCAGATACATATTTCAAATAAATGTATATGCATTACTGGCCATCATTGAATTTCGCAGATATCACTTTTTACCTGATGATTAAATTGGCAAATGGTGTTGAACAAAGTCTTTTCTGTACATCAAGTTGGCATATATATATATATTTTACAGAAATATCTTGTCAGCAGACTATTTTAAATTCACATAATCACTCAACCAATTTTCAGAGTCGTCCTTTGCCCACTTCAATTCAACTTTTGCCAAAGAGAATGAAAATTTCTCAGGTAATTGAACGGTAGTTCTGGGATTTGTGGTCACGAGTCCAGCACACTAACCCCTACACCACACAGCTGCTCTAATGTGAGCCGCACACGGGTAATAGTCTTAACCAGTAAGGGCCTCCTCGCAGAGTGTCTAACTGAGTCGGTGTGCCTAAAACAGAGCACAGCTGTTTATGAAGTCTCTTCCCAACACTACTCTTCTTTCCGCCCAGCCAGGGTAGATCTGCACCCCTGGGGAACCCTGGGGCAATAACCGAATGGTCACGGCAGCGCAGTGTGGGACAGATTTAGGATTAAACATGACTGAAAGACACTGACCGGCAAGAACCGCGGGAATCGGGAGGGGGGGAAATGTGAGTTTGTGAAAGGCATTTCAAATACTAATGTCCCTATTTGTATGTGGGCTTCTGAGTTTGCACTTACACTTGACCAAGGATGGGGGAGAAAGTGTATTGTCCCAGTGTGTTTTTCCCCCAATATTCTCTGATTACAACTATAAATAGAATATTACTCTTTACACATTATTGTCCTGTAATCAACTCGTGATTGTTTGGAAAATTGATGTTTCACACGCTTGAATGCAGTAAACCGTGTTATTGGTCACCCTCGGCCGATACATTTTAATACTGCCATTATTATTAATAGTAGATATAACATCACCAGCATCATAATCATTCAATATTAGTACTGGAATGTTCTTTGAAAAAAAAATTCTAGGGTTTTTACCTCAGAACCCTATATCATAAATGTAATACTGTACATGGCTGCACTATTTTCTTGTTGAGAAGCTCTGAAATCATCTATCAAAAAGCCAAACAATATGAATTTACAGTAGCTGAGTGATCCATGAGCTGGTTGTTTGGGTGAGAAGCTGCTGAAAGGCCTGTCACATTGTCAACGTGTGTGTGTGTGTGTGTGTGTGTGTGTGTGTGTGTGTGTGCGTGTGTGTGTGTATGTGTGTGTTTATGGCTGTCCTGGTTGATTGGAGAGGTTCAGAAGGGTGCCACCTTTTTTTTGCGTGGAAAAACCATCTCACGGCAGCTGAAACATACCGAGAGACCATAAATAAAATCATATTTGTTTCCCTTTTTTTAAAGGGTTGGCAAAGTGAAAGGAATTTTAATCCAGAATTCAGCACAGAACAGAAAAAAGAACCACTGATTGCACCATATCTTGACTTTTTAAAATTACTTTTGGCCCAAGAAACCCAGAGAAGCCCGTTTTCTTTGCCCTTTATGTGAATTCCAAGTGGGAGAGGCGGGTAAGTGTGATCTTTGAGCGATGGGAGGAATCAAATTTGTCAACCATAAGAGCCCCTTTATTTTGTTATTAATACATGTGAAAACTGCAGATTGAACCGAAGACAGTCCACCAATCCTGTCTTACAGCAACAGAGAGCATAGTGTGTGGACGCTTTCTTTGTAAGAGAAGCGAAGTGGAAAGAATGGAAAACATTCAAATAAACCTGGTAGCCATATATTCCAAAGAGCAGGGGGCTTTAGGTCTGTGAAAGGAGTCTTTCATCCATCCATTGCCATCCATCCATTGTCAAACCCTCTTATTCCTTGTCAGGGTCGCGGGAGGGCTGGAGCCTATCCCAGCATGCATTGGGCAAGAGGCAGGAATACATTCATGCCTATGGGCAATTTAGAGTCTCCAGTTAGCCTAACCTGCATGTCTTTGGACTGTGGGAAGAAATCGGAGTACCCGGAAGAAACCCACGTGGACAGGAGGAGAACATGAAAAGCCCTCGTAGGTTCATTTCTGACTATACTTCTTCTCACTTGCAGGTTAATATGCATTTTGATTTGTATTCAGCACGGTGTTCTTTAGGCTAAACAATGGTACTTGCAGCGGAGGGAGTTTGTCTTCTGCATCTTTAAAATAAGCTCTCATGTGGAAATGCAGATTTAGGCAGTAACATGACCTTTTAGTCAAAAGCAGAATCTTAGAAAATGTCAAATATATGAGCAGTTCGTATTGACTGTATGTATAGAGATTATTATTATTTATTTTTTTAAAAGCGAAAACGCAGTTATCTGCATTACTTTCAATTACTGTCATAGCTTAATTGAGGCTTCAAAGTAGCCTAATTAAATGCCTTTCCAATAGCAAACCGGTGCATTCTACTTAAATTATCACCCAACAGAGCTTCCTTATTCTTTGATTGAAATAAATCATTGATTCAGTGCATTTATGGTATGCATCTCCTTAAGTAATTGAATGTTCACATAACTAGAATGTAATTGTATCAAATCAATCTACTATATAAGCAGGGGGGTTGGCTCTGAGAAAGATCTCTCTAAACTATTATGGACAAAGAGTCCAAAGATGTTTACATTTTTTTCAAACCGATTCAGGGGAAGGTTCATGCATTATGAGAAAGGAATATTGGAAGAGAGCGAAAGAGGGGGAGGGAGGGAGAGACAGAGAGAGAGAGAGAAAGGACAGTTAAATCCTTAATTGGGAGCAATTTGATTAATTTGGTTCTGTTGGAGACGGGAAGTCCGAGTAGACGGAGCCTGGGGCCCGGAGTGAGTTGTCTTCTGTTTGTATCAAGGGGAGTAATCAATGCCCCCGGGCTGACTGTCAGGAGAGAGGCTCCATGATTGCATTCCTACTGATCTGGGCCATCATCATCCCACTCATTGGGTCAAAGAGCCAGGGCTGCTGACTGAGGCCGCTGTCAATCCTACTAAGCCCCGCCCAGTCCCTTCCCATGCCCCGCTTCCATTGCTATGAGAACAGAGCTGGCCAGAACAGTCCCGATTCATTCATTGCTATGAGTACAGAGCTGGCCAGAACAGTCCCGATTCATTCATTGCTATGAGTACAGAGCTGGCCAGAACAGTCCCGATTCGTTCATTGCACAAGATTTGTTTTGTTTGGTAGAACAGCACACTGGGGTCATAGAGATGAATATTCGAGGGAAAGTCAACAGGACCCACGCCAGGACCCTGGTCAAGTTCCTCATCTCATCTAATAAGCTGTGCTTTACTGATCTTATCTGAGCTGTGCTGTACTGATCTAAGCTGTGCTTTACTGATCTTATCTGAGCTGTGCTGTACTGATCTAAGCTGTGCTTTACTGATCTTATCTGAGCTGTGCTGTACTGATCTAAGCTGTGCTTTACCGATCTTATCTGAGCTGTGCTGTACTGGTCTAAGCTGTGCTTTACTGATCTTATCTGAGCTGTGCTGTACTGATCTAAGCTGTGCTTTACTGATCTTATCTGAGCTGTGCTGTACTGATCTAAGCTGTGCTTTACTGATCTTATCTGAGCTGTGCTGTACTGATCTAAGCTGTGCTTTACTAATCTTATCTGAGCTGTGCTGTACTGATCTAAGCTGTGCTTTACTGATCTTATCTGAGCTGTGCTGTACTGATCTAAGCTGTGCTTTACTGATCTTATCTGAGCTGTGCTGTACTGATCTTCTCTGTGCTGTATTGTGCTGATCTTATCTGAGCTGTGCTGTACTGATCTAAGCTGTGCTTTACCGATCTTATCTGTGCTGTGCTGTACTGATCTAAGCTGTGCTTTACTGATCTTATCTGAGCTGTGCTGTACTGATTTAAGCTGTGCTTTACTGATCTTATCTAAGCTGTGCTGTACTGATCTAAGCTGTGCTTTACTGATCTTATCTTAGCTGTGCTGTACTGATCTAAGCTGTGCTTTACTAATCTTATCTGAGCTGTGCTGTACTGATCTTCTCTGTGCTGTATTGTGCTGATCTTATCTGAGCTGTGCTGTACTGATCTTCTCTGTGCTGTATTGTGCTGATCTTATCTGAGCTGTGCCGTACTGATCTTCTCTGTGCTGTATTGTGCTGATCTTATCTGCGCTGTAGCTACTATGATGAGCTCAGCTGCGTAATTGCGATGCGACACCGAATAGAGTTGTCCTCCACAAAAGGTTTGGCTGTGCTGGTCTAATCAGAGCTGCGTTGGCCTTGGAGTTGAAACAACAGTTTGCACCCCAGTATCTGGGAGGGTTGTCTCGGCTCCGTCTGAGAGCAAACGGCGAGCGCGAAAGCAGTCGTCCATCATTCGCAGACACGGGACTCTGTCACGCTGAGCGCACCGCCTCGCGGTCACCTCCAGCTCCGCTCTTACGCATATTACCCCTCGGAGGTCACGACATCACCACGTCACTACCACACCAGCACTCCTTTCCTCATCTTCATCTACCGCAGCTTGAACATGCGGTAAATCAAGACATAAGACAAAAGAATAGTGTGTGTGTGTGTGTGTGTGCGTGTGTGTGCGTGTATCAGTGGGTGACGGGGATTGACTAACCAGCCATAGAAGGATTCCAAAACACTTTCCACCAAACGCAATGATATTCCTGTCAAATGTTCAGCCGACACCGCAGACTGAGGCCTATTTCAGAATGAGCCCATTTCAAAAGCTTAACATTTGGCATTACCGTTGTAGATCAATATGGGGAGGTTATACGAAAGTTCTTGTCAAAATCATGCCTCCCTCCCCTCTTCCTGTCCGACAACAGCAGGGCCGCGGCGGCCATCACGCGGTCCTGCCCAGTCAGACCCAGCCCTCGAGAAGAATAATATTTTCTCACCCTTTTATCAGCATTTGTTCAGAGGCTCATGGAGACAGTCTGTCTTTGAGATCCAGATAACGCATGCAAACATCTCATTGCGCTGTCTACCAAATTGATGCAAATGCATTCCTTATGGCCCAAATTAGAGACATGCACACCAACAAATACAGGCGGGAGCCTGTGCCGGGGACTGCAGTCCCCCTTTCGATCCCTGCTTGTTATCGGAGGCGCCACCTCTGGCTTTGAGACCACACTGCATCGCTATAACCAAGTTAATGATTTAGGAATGCATGCCAGAAGGACAATAGGTTCTGTTCTGGAGTGAATGACAGCGTGTGTGTTTGTGTGTGTGTGTGTAGGGATGTGAAGGATTTCATCAGTGTTTTCAGCCAAATGCAGGTAGCTAACAGGTAACACAGCTCCATCGTACTGATCCAAAGCACAGATCCACCTCAGAGTAGAGAGACAGAGCGAGAGCAGTGGCTTTATGTTAGCCATGGTTTTAGGGGGAAAAGTACACCAAAAAAAATTAAAGAATGCCAACATCAACATTAAAAAAATAGAAAATAGTGTCCCAGCCAAAACAAACTTGCACTAAGCGCACCTCAGGAAGATACTCACGCTCCAGCTAAACATTCCCTTTTAACCTCCAAATATGTTCTTTAAAGTGACATACACCGCTGGATACAATCAACACTGTGCCCTAACTTGGACAATGATAAAATAAATGCAAACATATGAAAGTGTCATTTTTTCCCCTTTTCTGAACACCGGCAAGTGTCAATATGAAGCAAGAAAAAGAAACCTAAAAACACATATTTTTATATTGAGCTCATCACACCAAGGTGTTGCATGTGCTGAACAGTTAAAAACAAACATCAAACTACAAAAATGGCAAGTGTCATGGTAAATGAAAGAACTCAGTTCTCACCTCTCCTGAGGTGACAGCTGGGCACCACCTGTGTCCCTCACCTTCTAATTGCAAGGATCTAATTGGCACTGTGAAATAGTGGCTGTTCTCAATCACATTAAAAAGGCTTTAATAAAAATAATACAAATAATAAAACCAGACTGAGAATAAATAGCATGGAAAAACACTTAATTTATTTTAACCCTGCACACAGGCATAACATCTTTACCTTGAAATCTGATTCATAGAACGAGCCGAAACGTTCCTGGATTAGCCTGTGTGGTACAAGGATATAGACCATATATCGCATGTTCCAATTTTTATTTTTTAAAGCAATGCATTAATCATTGTAGTTCGACTTGTAGTCCACTTTAACGGACTGGATATCCAGTACGGCAACACACAGGTGGTTCTCGACCAATAAGATATCATCTCGTCTGTCTGGACATTTTTTGAAGATGGGAGTACTGCCGCTTCAAACGAGCTACCGTAGCTTGCTAAGTTGAGAAGCCCGCCCGACAAGGTCAGAAACTATGCTACGGTTAACCACATGAAGCAATTCTAGCTTTGAGTCCTTCAAGCTAGCTAGCTAACGTTAGAAAAAAGTGTTTAAAAACGGAGCTGTGTGCTACTGCTGGCTAACGTTATATGACAACGTCTGGAGACAAGGCTGCACATTCCGAGGGAATTATGGGACATCGAGTTTTTAAACAGTTCCAGCACTGATATAATCACACGAAAATACTGTGATGTAAAATATACTCGAAGCTGGTCCAGAAAAACTACATCGTTTGTGAACGGGCTTTATATTGAACAATCCAGAAAATTGACGGTAAGATATAATCAGTAGAAATGGTTTAAAAGTAAGCTTTAGTTAAAGTCTATGCTATAAATTAATGGGGAATTTACTTCCGAAACCAGCCGTAGTCACTTGAGTACTCTATAGTCATAGTATTGCAGGACGTGCCCCTAATGTGGAATAGTCATAGTATTGCAGGATGTGCGGTCCTTTGTCACAATGTAAACAGAGAAAAAACTTTATTAAAAAATATATGTATGCGTATAAAACACACACTAAGGAAAGTTTGCTCTTAGGCCCTTTTTCTTGGTCTGTGGAGAGAACAGATACTCATATGTGATCTATTTCTGAGGACCAGTAAAATTTTACCTCCTTCAAATAACTATAGAACACATTGCCAGGCATGACGTCAGTCTCCTGTACAGCTATTTTATATCATTTCAGCCTCTGCTTAACAAAGAGCAGAAACAGATTTGCCAATAAGCTGGCAGAGACCGGATCGGATATTCCTTTAAACTCACACGCCTGACTTTGAAGGTCTCTGAAGGAAGCCTCTGAAGTTGGATAAGATCAGTAGCTGTTGTTTATTATAATTTGGTATGGAAAATGTAAAACCTTGCGGGATTCCTTGTTAATTGACAGTTGGAATAATACTGCACCCTCATCTTTGTGTTGCTCAGCCGATAATCTGATCCTCAGGGGTCGAAAAGTTAATTACATTGGCTCTTTACTCTAAGAATTTGGCTTTGTTAATGTAAAGCAAGAACATTCTAGCATGTCAGATTCACTTTGCATGTGGGCTGACATTAAAAGACAGTCATTACTCTGGTTATTTTAACATTGTAGGGATATTCATTCTGACACGGGTTGGGTGTGTCAATGGCTGTCTCTGGTGTTCACGTACCATCAGCGCACAGTTGAACTAGAATTAAATCAGTAAAATGCACATAAGCACACATGCCTTCACGACAACAAACCGATAATGGGTACATGTGAGACGACAACTGCACTTAACGGTAACAATAACAAAATTTAATATGCTCAAATAGACACACCTTGGAAAATGTCATGTTGAAACACACACACACACATACACACACACATGCATGTGCATACACACAAAAATAAGCATGTAGCACATAGCCAGTACATTATAATGAATTCTATGTGCTGTGTGTTCTCAGCCACTTTGATCAAGACTCTGCTCCACCTGGCATATTCCCAAGTAGCTTACAGGCACTAAAGCTGGGCTATACATGCTCACTTTAGGCCCAGGCTGGGCTATACGTGCTCACTTTAGGCCCAGGCTGGACTATACGTGCTCACTTTAGGCCCAGGCTGGGCTATACGTGCTCACTTTAGGCCCAGACCAGTGGCATAGCCACGGGTAGGCCTGGGTATGCCTAGGCCTATCCATATTGATCATAGGCCTACCCAATCAAATGGCAGAAAACATATTTTTTACATTTGAATTTTTTTAAGATAATGAATTTGATTCGTTTTCCGTACGTTTCGTCATTGTATTGTGACCAATTAAAAACATAAAGTTACTGCACGCGGTAAAAAAAGGCTAGCCTTTATGTGGCAAGGCTGTCGTCTGTGGATTCCAAAATTAGTTTGTGAGTTATCATTTTATAAATTCAAAGATAACTCGGATTTTTATTACGACAAGGTTCTCAAGTTAACCGAGGAGCTGATTAACAAACACGACATCATCACTAACTAGGATGTCACTGCTTCACGGCAGCTAAAACTACCGGCAAAATTGACCGATTCTGTAATTGCAACCCGTCCTAGCTACTTTAGGGAAAACTGTGGAATAGCATTCTGGACACGCAGACCGCAGAACAGAATACAAGATTTCAAGAAGACACACATGGCCTTTTGCCAGCGGCGGTCTCCTTTCACAAAGATTCGCAAACTTTTGGCCGAAAAAAACAGCTGACTGCCCCCTTACTGCGAGCCTTATGGTATATCAATGTCTGATGCTGAATTCACCGTTTTCATTGAGCAGTTAAACCGCAAAATTGAATCGGGAACCTGTTCTGTTCTTCCATAATGGATGTAGGCAGGAGTAGTATAATGGTTAAGGAACTTGACTTGTAACCGAAAGGTTGCAGGTTCGATTCCCAGGTAGGGCACTGCCGTTGTACCCTTGAGCAAGGTACTTAACCTGAATTGCTTCAGTATATATCCAGCTGTATGAATGGATACATGTAATAAGGAGTTGTGTAAGTCGCTCTGGATAAGAGCGTCTGCTAAATGCCTATAATGTAATGTAATGTAATGTAGCTTAGGCATGGACAGTTGCCCTGAAGACGTTTTCCCGAGTTTACATTCACTATTAAGAGTCATTGCCTCACTCCAAATGACATCTAGCAGTGTGGAGAGACTGTTTTCTACCACAAACAGAATTAAACTCGTCTCCGGTCATCAATGAATAGCGCTCGGCTAAAGAACTTGACTCGGCACCTCCTCCGCAACAAGCCAGCAAAGGTAGAATTATAGCTGCTACATTTTTCATGCCCGTCGTGGCAATGTTACATGTAGAAAAATGTATTCACGTAATTTGTCGTTGCCGTTAGAAATACAGTAATGTCATAGGATAGCTCCAAGGAGTGCTGGAGCGGGGCATAGAGCGTGTGGGGAAAATGAAACATTATTCTGAAAAAACCTACCTAGTCGGCCTAGCCACTTTTTATCGGCCTACCCAAAAATACATTTCTGGCTACGCCACTGGCTCAGACTCCTACATAAAGCACATTAAACATACCCTGTCATTCCCAAACATTATTTTATTTTGTATTCATGCAGTTTATTATGAATTAGAATTTGTCAGTTTAGCCAAACGTCCTGCAAAACTGTTAACACCTCACATTGCCAGGGACATAGATAAATTTTTAGCAGAAATGCATTTCAAACGCATTAAAACAAGGGTCCTTTCTTTTCAATGCATTTGCCGCATCAAGGAGTTCAGTGGTTTTATGAAAATAATATAAATGTTGACAGAAATGTAGAACTGTGCGATATTCACAACAGTTTGGTAGAGATATTTAACGTTTGGTAGACTCTGGATCAGAGGGGTAGATTTTTCTCTAAATTACAGAAGTAATTTTTTAAAAATAGCTACACGTGAAATCATGTCTAATTTACCAATCCAATCCTGCTGACTGAAATACTCCCTTTCATGCATCCGCCCATTGATGCTGTACCACTGGTATAGTCAGGATCTTAAACTAGAACAGAGAGCGTGTCACTACACTGAGAACCAATGCTTTAGCAGGCATCTGCTGCTCAACAGCCCTGCACCTTAATGTGAGTGTAATACACACATACATTCTAGTCAAATATCTGTATTGGTAAAAGTTTGAAATGGTTTAGCCTGCTTTATGATATGAAGAATCTGTTGTGTTAAAGCAGTGAGCAGCAGTGTATAGTGCGTGGCTGCAGGGCTGCTGTGGCCCGTAGGTGTTCTCTGCCTGTAGCTCGGTCGGATGCTCATTAGTTCTACCGTTAGTTTATCTGGTGTTTGGGGATGGGGGTGCGGGGGAGGGGGGGGGGGGGTGGATGGGCGGACGGGGAGGGGGACCTGATAACACACTGGTGTGGCGTCAGACTAGTCATTGCCACAGCTCCCATTTAAAAACCCGCCAGTTGATAGTGTATCAGCAGACAGGCTGTGCTGTGGAGACAGGGTGTCCGGCACCAAACTGCTTCCCAAAAATAGCCCCTGTCCAAAACCAAGCCCCCCCACCACCACAGGTCTGGAGAAGTTCGCTATAGGAATAACATGTCATCAGGGCCTACTGCTGTTAATGGAGCTCTAGGTGAGGGCAAGAGGCTCTCTTGCCCCTACACACACCACTCATAGCCCCCACCTCCCCATACCAGCCAGACTAGGAGCCCCCTCACAAACACACTACTCTGAGGGCTGGGGAGATAACGGAGGCTTGCATGCCTGCTCTGCTAATCTGGAGTTAAGGGAACCACCGTAATCACGGTCTCCCAAGCGCAGACGGGACGCGACACTTCTCTCCTCCCACACTTATCAGGGTGTACTCCAGCCCACTTCTCCTCCTCTCCTGATTGCACACAATATCCTCATTTAGATGGAGATTAAGCACGCTTTCTGCGGCCCCACAGTAAAACATAATCGCAGAGGAACACATACGTTAACCCCCTCTGGGGCCGCCTTCCCCCAGGAAACCCCACAGCAGACCTCCGGCACGACGGCGAAAACATTCTGTTCTCTCCAAGCCGATAACCCGGGAGGCACCGGACAGCGGCGCGGCAGTTTCTCTCGTGGGGCGCGCCCCTTGGCAGAGCCCGTTTTGCGGGGAAAAAAACGTGCCCCTCCGTTGCCCCAGAGCGGAGGCCGAGGTCTGCCCGCTGGAGCATGTTTTTTTCATTAGGTGCCTCTGTCCGTCTGTCTCCACCCAGAGAAACGGGGGTGATTTAAGCCCTGGTGGTGCGGCGGGGTCAGCAGCCTGACCCCCCCCACCAAACCCTGCGCTCTCTCCAGAATGATTTACTCTGATTCCACCCGGGCCTCTCTCTCTTCTCTCGTTCGAGCCGCCCCAGAAAGTCATCGTCGCCTGATACCGACCACATCATATCTTTTCCTGTTCTCCATGCGGTGTAAAAATGAAATGAAAACAGGGAGAGAGAAAAAAAAAAACAGAGAAGAGGAGGATGAAAGGAGAAGAGCTTCGATAAATCACTGCTAATGTAAAATGAGGCGACTGGACTCGACTGTCAGAAGGCCGTGACCGCATGGAGGAAGTGAGGAAATCCAGAGAACTCGACGCGATGGAAATCCACCCTGCTTTTGGCAGAGTTTGCATTTGCATTTTCTGACAGGAGAACCTGCACTGGCCACGAGGGATAGGATTCAAATCGTCACAGGAATTGTCTGTCCCCCTCACACCTCCCATCACCATTCCTTTAGATAACCAAAGCCAAAACATGTATCAAATGGCTATATAAACTCACTGCCCTGTAGTACCATCACGCTCATACTCACACGTCGTCTGAAGTAAGTTACTGAGCTTATGCATAATTACTGACATCCCGCTCCAGATCCAAAAAGGTCTGTGTTGAAAAGAAAGTTGAAAAGAGAAAAAGCAACTGACCACAGCAAGGCAACTGATCCCACCATTTTTACTTTGGCATACGGATTTCCTGACTCCTGCAAAGCGAAGCACATTAATGAAGACGGCGGTACTGCCGCGACCTCGCGATCACCGCTCTCAGGGTTCAGCTCTAAGACTGATTTCAGGGCCTCTTTTTTCTCCGCCGTTTTTTTCCCCTGCTTTCTTGCCATTTTATCTTTTCTTCCGTTTCTGCGCTGTCCTGACCCCGTTGACCCTGCACGTTGGCGAGAGGCGATGCTCAATGGCACGTCGACGCGTTCCACAACGCCGGCTCCAAGCAGAGAGAGCGAGAGGCTGAGTTTAACGGACAGGAAATATACAATTCCTTTGCATTTCTTTTCTGCACTGTGAGCATTTCAGAGATAGGAGAGGAAGCAGACCCAAGTCACTTTCATTGCCTCCCTCCAAAGACAGTAATGACACCTCCCCAAACTTTCAGACATACACACACTTCTAGCTTTTTAATGGCCTTCTGCACCTGCACGTTCAAATACCCTGACCACTCTCAAGGGATTCACCCCCCCCCATGTGTTCTTCAAAGATACTTGGTCTGCAGATCATAGACAGATCAGCTCTTAACTGTTAAGACAAACAGTTATGAGGATACAACAGCGATGACCAATATAAGTTAAAACAGGCATGTTGTTTTTAAGCGGAGCTCCTGGCTGGCGATGAATCGAGGATAAAACCGGGAAGAGCGCCTGCAGTAACCCTTTAGTTAAATATCATTGAACATTTAAGGTGGAAGGTCCAGGTTCAGAAAGTAAAAGTCCCCCCCAGTATTTTGTTCCAACCACCTGGATTTGCTAATTAGCACAATTCTTAAGCCATGAGGTAGAACTAATTAGTGAAATCAGCTGGCTAATTTCATGGGTGGAAGAAAAACATGGTAGGACTTTTACTTTCTGATCCCTGGACTTTCCACCTCTGTGCAGACACATTATGAAACCTATACTTGAACCTTGGACAACATGAGGGCAGCGGACTGCAGTCTTAGAATGAAAAGGAAAGGAATGGTATTGGTCATGCACCTCATTCCTCGAAGCAGTGAACGGTTTGCTGCAAGATAAAGGACAGATATAAATGTGAAAGCAAAAGTAATTAGCG
The DNA here is from genome assembly GCA_022702515.1 of Ilyophis sp. 1 JC-2022. NCBI lineage: Eukaryota > Metazoa > Chordata > Actinopteri > Anguilliformes > Synaphobranchidae > Ilyophis > Ilyophis sp. 1 JC-2022. The sequence goes on along the minus strand of CM040399.1, from coordinate 12,679,501 downwards.
CCCCCCCCCACTTAGGATAGCTGGAACCAGGAAGTCTCCTGTGGTCTGCTAGGGGACTTTTGAAAGGTACAACAGGACTTATGTCATCCACAAAGGGATACAGGGATACTTCCTTCTCTGGTTCTGCCAGAATCTGTTTACTTTCTCACACTGAGCGATTCGGCAACAATGGACACCGCTGAGTCCCGGCTGCTGAAGCTGTTGACGCCCTGGTCTCTTACTCTTAGCTGTCTGAGACAGATTGAATGGGAATAGACCTGCCTCCAGCTGGAAAAAGAGTGAGAGCAGCATTATTTTACCTTATTGTTTACGGAGAGGCTGGAATTTTATGCACACACGCAATCTTCGGTATTTACAAAATAGTTTGAGTATAGCCTTTGAAGATAGATGCCACCAGATCTCTCGTGTTCCTCAAATGATCTTGACATTTGGCTGGAACAAATTATGAAGTGGTTATAACCTAACAAATGTGGGGGGGCTTCAAGTGAGCAGCACTATACTTTGACCACAGAATTCCAACCCCCGCATGTTCATCTCCACAGAAATCAGACCAGGGAAGGACCAGATTATCAATACCGTGGCCGAGGACATACATCTCCATGATTCTATACCATTACACCCCCATGACTGGGCAGACGTATTACAATCAATTTGTTTGTCTCTTGTTTTTATAGCCCTGGGCAGCATGTGAAAAATGGATCCCTTTCAAAAGCGATAGAGTAACCATAGCAGGCTGAGGTCCAGAAGATAACAAATGGAGCTGCCTGGCCGGCTGTCCTCTCCACTCTTGTCCTGAATATTTTAATATTGACGCAGGAAGGCTCAACTCGAGGCCAGGATTAAGCAGCCAGGCCTGAAGATCTGCTCATTAGCAGAGACCCTATGGAACTGCAGGAGGACGTTATGAAGACATTCATGGTCTGGCAAAAGGAGGCATGCAGTATCTACGCTACATCCTCTGTTGGCGACAAGCAAATAACATTACATTTTGTTCAAGTCTTGGAGCATGAATCAACCCCCCCCAATTTGTCCAATAGCCCCATTGTTTGTCCTCATGCCGGCGCTGTAACTTTTTTCCACTGCGAGGGGCCACGGCACGTCGCTGCCTGTTTCTGAGGGTACGAGGGAGCCGTCTGTTCTAATTTTGATTTACTTGATGTGGTATCTTGAAGGAAACTGCAGAATGCCTGCCAGTCTGGCCCCCCGTGGGGGCTCCCGGCGTGACCTCAGACGAGCGAGCCGTCTCCACTCACAATGGACGGCCCGCCACGCCACGCTGCGCCTCCCCTGCACCTCCTGAGTAACGTGGATCCCACACCAGAGGAGGACATCCTGGCGGGGGTGGTGGTGCTGTTGTTGGGGGGGAGGGGGGGGGGGGTGGTGGAAGGAGCCGGAAACACCATGGGGCCTTCTCAGTTCAGTAGGCCTATCCTCGGGGGCTTTCGTTCTCAGCCATTCCCACTGGGCCCCTGTAAACATCCCACACTGTCTCTCTGTCTACCCTTTACTGTGTGTTTCTGTGTAATCCCCTCCAATGCAAAAAAAATAACATAAACAAGTCACAAATTAGTCATTTCTGGATGCATATTTACAAAACTTGTGCAAGAAATTTAATCATTGGATAATTTTTTACGAAAAAATAAAAAAGGATCATGCACTAAAATGAGAAAAAATGGAAGGTGCATTATGAATGTGGGTCTTAAAAAATGACTTTGCATTAACTGTGTTTGCCCTGAAGTGAACACCAAAACAAAATGGTTCTGGATAAAAATGCTCAATTGATTCTAACTATTGTTAAACACAAAAGAAAAGACACGGAAGTCTAAAAGAATGAACGCTGTAAGTTAGCGCTTCTTGCCTTTTGTCACGACACAAACCTTGTCCGTAGGCTACGTTGATGTGAAATCTTCCCAGAATAAATTTGAACCTCCACATTTTCTTTCTCAAAAGAAGTCATAAGTGCTCCTTGCAAACAAGCCAGCGTGGCTGTGAGGCTCTGATTGATGCAACCAAAGGAATTTCAGTCTGAGGGAAGCTGTCGGGCGCCAAGAATGAGTTTAGGCAGGCAGGGCCTCATTTATGGAGCAGTGACAGAACCAGCCAGAGCCCTCAACAATCTGCTGGTGAGGCCGAGCGGTGACATGTGACCGTGGGGCCCATACGTGGCATAAAATGGCCACTCAGGGACAGTCAGTCAGTGTGCAAAAAAATAACTAAGCTCAAGGAAACACTTCCTGTTTTTTTTTGTTTTTTTGACACGAGGTTGTGCAGGGAAATAACAACAAAAAACCTCACAAGAGGAGGTCGTCTCAGAATCCCCCTCTACAGAAACAGAACAAGCCTGAGCAATCGTACAAAACATATGTTTTGTCTTTGGGGAAAAGAGTGTATGTTCCAAATGAAAGATAGAAAAGAAACCATTGCGTTATTTTCCATGATAAGTGTGCGTGCGTGTGTTTGTTTAAGTGTGTATGTGTGCGCTGTGTGTTTGTTTGTTTGTGTGTTTGTGTGTCTGTGTGTGTATGTTTTTAACATCCATGTTTGCCTGTAAAGAGCACTATTAGGGGTTTTGTCAAGAGTGTCTTGAACTGGACAAGGCATGCTCCAGGGCTTCTGACACCAGGACTTGGCCTGGCTCCAGGTCGAGCCATCAGATTTTTCATCCTGTAAATTTACTGGCCGTGTCACAGTGCGGGTCGCGAGACGGCCCCCTGCACCCGCCCCCCCATCCCGTCTCTGCGCTCCGGCCGTCTCCACGGAGGCTAACACTGGGAACCACCTCTCATTCGTTTGTTTACTTTCTAAATAGGTCTCTGTTTAGACTTACATCAGTGGGGAAAGAGTGTCTAAGAAAACGAGGAAGGAAACCAGCGGAAAACAAAGAGGAAAGAAACCCTCGGTGACAGAGGCTGCCCCCTCGCTGTTCCTGATTACGCTGGAGTCGCGCGGCGCTTGGCGCCATCGGAATTGGCCACAGGCAGCCGGTCAGGGCAGGCAACCGGATCAGGGCAGACAGGGGAGCGAAACGTTGGCCTTTCTGTGAAAAGATTAGCGACTTTCTCAAATAGCAAGAAGCCGGGCGGCCCCTCCGGGCCTGGAGCTGCATACGGCACATTGTTGTTTTTTGATCCAAAAGAAAGAAGAAAGAGTCTCCTCCTGTGCCTAAGTGTATTTTAGGAATGATATAATCAGAGACGTAATATATGCTGCGAGTAGGTCATAAAGGATGAATATCACATGATCGAATATCACATCACCGTTACACAAAGTAATTTTTCCACAATAGGATTGAGGTAGGCTACCGCCCATTAAGCATATACACGGTCATTAAAATGTCCTGAACAGAGATGCTCTTGTTCTTCAGGGGTTTATGAATATACAGAAATTGGAGGGGTTGTAGGCTGGTGTTTGTGTGAGTCAGTATGTGGGAATTTTTTCTCCAGCATGAGCTGTGTGGGTGTGATTGCCAGGGCGAGGGGAGACCAGGGAGAGACTGTCACAGACTCTGGACTCCTGCATCAGCACGGCTCTCCTCTCCTGTCAGTTCCCACCCCTCGCTGGAGGAGGGAGTTCTCTCGGACTCCCACCGCTGCCTAAACCCCCCCCCCCCCCAAATCACTTTCCCCCAGTGGCTGTGCCTTTCCGAAAACAACCACCATCACTCAGAGGTGGAAATCCAGGGGACATAAAGTAAAAGTCCTCCCCGGTAATTTGCTCCAATCACCTGGATTTGCTAATTAACATAATTTTTCAGCGAGGAGGTAGAACTAATTAGTGAAATCAGCTGGCTGATTTAAAAAAAAAACATGGTAGGCCTTTATGTCCCCTAGATTTCCACCTCTGCTGTCACTGTCCTGACTTTTTCAATCCCTATTAGCAACGTGCATCGTTTCACGACTTTACCAGGAAGTTGGTGCCAGACCAAAGGAACTGAGACAAAGAAAAAAGAATAATGTCCTTCTATAGTTCGCCTGACAAGCTATTAAAGACAGAGAGGAAGAGAGAAGCATACCTTGCGATGTTATTTCCAGGTGCAGTAAAAAAATATAATCGATAAAATCCTATGAAAAAACATTGTACACGTGGATTATTTTACTGACCTTCTGTTTCAATACAAGATGTTCAATGGCTCATATTGTTCAGCCATGGTCTTACTTTAATGGATCGGAACAGCCTCTCCGGGTCTGAGCTTAACACTGTGACACATTGGGCAGATCGGGGGTCAGGAATGAGCTGTGATTGGCTTTTTTACTTCAGGTGACAGCCCTATCAGCTGAAGCCATCTCTTACCGTCTGCTCTTGGTTACAAATTCATACTCCGTTCACCATTCAAACAAACTCTAAAGCACGTCTTCTGTTATCCGAGTTTTATTTTACGTCGGTTTATATGCACAGCATATCAAATGCAGTGGCCGCTGGGGAAGGAAAACGCAAACTCATGTTCCTCCACCAAATGTACAAACATCTCAATTCGCTTTACAACCCTTAAGGATCCAGAAGACCTCTAGAGTCATTTTTCTCCAGGGTTCTCCATGAGTTTATTTATTTGTTGTTATTTTTTCCTGCGGACATCCATATAAAAAGATCATGGGAGAAGTCAGTGAGATGTTCTCTCGTTGGAGGCCTGAAATGCCCTTTCACACAAAGATAGTCATACTGATAGTCTCACTGGACAGCAGTCCAGTCAGTTCAGTGGCCCCTCAGATAAACCGCACCCAGTGTGAATGCTTTGGGTACAATGTAGTGGATGTGACGTACCAGCTTAGACACACCAACGTTACATTCATGTATTTTTTAAAGACCTGATAATGCTGTGTTTGAAACTGCTTTCATTATGCTTTTTGTGGGGTTTTTTGGATTGTTTTTGTGTGTTATATATGTGTGTTTTTTACGCCATGTTTGCGGTTCACATTGTGTGCCTGTGCAGTGTGTAAACGCGTATACACGTGTGTTTGCGTATGAATTCACAGTATTTGTGATTGTGCATGTGGGTCATTGTGTGCAAAGGTGTGTGTAGGTTAGTGTGCGTGCATGTATTTGTTCATGTATATGTGGGTTTGTGTGGGCGTGCTTGTTTTTGGCATGTGTGCGTATGTGTGTTTCCTTGTGTGTGTGTTTGTGTGTGGAATCAGGGATATTCCCAGACTGGCGTGACATGTCCTGTCTGCCAAAGCTTCAGGAATCTCTTTACAGTTAATTACGGAAGTAAGTAGCTCAGGCAACACTTCTTCCCAGAGTCACTTATTTGTTTTACCTGCTGGCTGCACTTAACGATGGAAAATATTTGTGCCAATTACTTGCGTGCTTCCAGATTGGGCGACGCTGCAGTCGTTTGCGTCAGTCTGCATGATGACCGTATCTAATCTCTCTGCTGAAAAGAAAAAATGAGCTTTTAACAAAACAAGACACAAAAAAAACAACAAAAAAAACCGTGGCGATAGGAACTGTGGAGCCATAGGGGTTCGCCGCTACGCCGGGGGACTAAGAGCCGGAGAAGCAGAGATTTTTAAACAGGAAGAGCGTGGCGTCAGCAGAGGCTGGAGATAAGGGCTCCCGCGCTCCGTTCACAAACAGAGCCTTCTCTGGCCGCGGAGCCATGGCCCCCGGCGGGTGTACTCAGAGCAGCGCCATCCCGTCACCCGCAATGCCTCAGGGCAGTCTCCCGCCGCCCCCAATGGAAGGGGCAGATCCGCCACGCTGATACTCCCCCACAGTATCCATGGGCTTCACTGGACGTATTTTTCTCCAGAAAAAAATAGAAGAAAAAACAAAAAAACAGTGCAGCCGCCACACCCAGGGGTTTGACATGTGAGACCTGGGGAATTCAATACCCCCCCCCCCCCCCCCAAATACCCCATCACTGCATTCCCAAGCATTTAAAACATAATTAAAGTTCTGTGATAGAGAACAAACCCCCTCAATGTTTTTATCAGTTTTAGTTATTTTGTCCCACTGGACTTTTTGTGTATTTACATTTTTTTTGTTGTTGATATTATTTGAAAAGTGATTTTTTAGGTCCCCTCCACACTCACTGTCAGATTACATGTGGGACCATTACGCCATCCAGAAAAACTCATAAGAGCTTGGATATCACCAGTAACAGCATTATTGGTCATGTCAATGACAACATTGTCATATATCCAATTATTTCTATTACATACTGTATATGTATTATATTTGGAATCAGACTATGACAGATATGTATCATGGACCACACCTGAGACAACACAAAAGCTAAGTTATCCAAAATCACGTGTTAGTCGTCAAAGCCAGCATAACTCAGCCGCACACGTGTAGTAGGCTACGGTGAACATAGTATTTTCCATGTCTTATTATGATAACATGTTTAAGGAACGCAATGTTTAAACAGAGACATAAATCGTTCCGGTAAATCACTCATGCTAATCCGTCGTAAGGGCTGCTTGTTGTTTTTGAGCGTCTGGGACTGAGAAGTCGGTCCTGAGAGAAGATTCCGGTCAGGGGGAGACGAGAGACCACAGTCTCTGTCAGTGGCACAGCACCAAACGGGAGGATTTATCACCATTTAGTTTTATATCTACGCAGCGTGTACAAAATAATTCCTTGTTAATTCCCCCAGCTGCTGGGAGTGAAGGTGTGTAATCGTCACCCAAGAAACCAAAACACAACTTAAACGCAAAGAGAAACGTGACGAGAGAACGCGCAACAAAGAAACAGAGAAGAGGCTTTTTGGCACGCGGCCCGAGAGGAGAAATTTCCCCCCGCGGCTCTGTGTGTGATGTCAGAATGTGGACTCGGACAGGGGCCCGCTCTGGCCCGGCAGCCTAAGCAGAGAGCAGGGGAACTGGGTCTGGAACTGGGCCGCTGCTGGCAGTGTGAGGGTTGCCAGACTGGGGGATTTTCCCCTTAAATGTAAGATATTTAAAAAATTCACAGGGAGTCAATAACAGATGGGGGATTTTAAAAGGAGGTATGGGGGGAAATTGTGAGAAAATTGTATGGACTCAATTGACTCAACTCAATCAGGTATCCCCACCATAAATGGGCTGCGGAGCGAGCCGTGCTCCGGGTGAGAACCAGCGGCCGCTGTTTCTCACACACACACACACACACACACACAGCCCAGCACAGCAGTGACCCTTCCTCTATGAGTAAAAGTCCACGAGTAAAAGTCCTACCATGTGTTTCTTCCACCCATAAACTCAGCCAGCTGATTTTACTAATTAGTTCTACCTCCTCGCTGAAGAATTATATTAATTAGCAAATCCAGGTGATTGTAGCAAAATACTGGAGAGGACTTTTGTCCCCTGGATTTCCACCTTTGCTTAGTCATTTTTTGATTGACAGCTTCAAGTATTAACAAAAGCTGGGGAATAGAGGAGATGTCTCTCTTGTAAAGGGGTTCTGAAAAATGTTTGTCTGAAATATGTTTTATACATTTTCTGATGGAGGGAAGGGGGAAGAGAGGGAGAGAGAGATAGAGCGGGTGAGGAAGATGGAAGGCAAGAGAACGAGCACGTTAGGGGTGTGAGGACTGAAGGGCGTGTGTCAGATCAAATCATAATGAATACAGTGCCCAATGCTGAATGAACCAGCGGGCGAGCTGGGCGTGTTGTTGCAGACACACTCCATACCTATCCGTGTAATGCACATCTTACAGCAAGGCGACTGCACGGTAAATGGGAGGGGCACCCCAGCACTGAGCCACTGAACACACCGATCACACAGATTTGTCTTGTCAACCCCAAAGTTTATTATATATATAGTGTGCAATGACTTTCATCAGAATGATCTGACTTGTTTATTCAGAGATGCGAGAGAAGAGAGAAAGAGAGAGAGGGAGAGAGAGAGAGAGAGGCTGCGATCTGCAATCTGTAATTAGAACCATACCTCGTTCTGTGATTGCGGCCTGGCTTTTCCCAAACCCACGATAAAAACAAGAATTCTGCTCCTCCGCTTCGGCCTGCAATGCCCGCTGTGTCATCTCAGCCGCATCCAGGGGAAAATGATTCACTTCGCTGCTGAGAACGGGCATCTGGGAGACTGAGGTCAAGGGTTAAAAAGGAGGGCCAACTTCTGTGAATTCAGAACTCGGATGCATTTTTAAATTTATTTCAGCTGACGGACCATGATCTTCATCGTATAATTTACATTTGACAGGACGCCTGAACCTGCAGGAAGGCAACAATTTAGACATTCTAGAACTGGAACACTACTCAAAACGTCCCCAGTTTACATTCCATGCATTCAGATCAGTACATTGTACCTTGAAAGTGATTGTTAGAGTGAAATTCAGCACCTGATGTCGCTCTACGCTTCATAAAGTTGACTTGTTGCCTTTTAGAGACCCTGGCAAAGTACCATGGGTAGTAACCATTACAGGAAACGGGAGGCAGAAGTGGGATTTTCCCAGGAGCTAGTAATGGGAAAGAGAGGTTCCATGAGCCCCGCATAATAGGAAGAGATAAAAGTGTTGCCAATCGCTGACTCGCATGAACCAATCAGAACATTTAGCCCTCCGCGATACACCACGATTGGTTCAAATGCAATAAGTCGTTGATGTTACAATGTGTAACTCCACCTATTTTTGGGCTCAAGGCTCGCCCTCGGTTCGCTGCTGTAGAGTCGTGCTGCTGACCTAAGCGTCAGCGGTGTCAGTCACGTTGCGTTTCTGAATGCGATGCAGAGCATCCTCATTGACATAACCCCAGTTTATGACCGTTGCCTACAATTACTCTGACTAGTCCCTCTGAGGTCGGAGCTGGAGGAGTGCCTGTGCTTAGTAATGTTCCGTCTGGCTCCAGAAAAGACAAAATGATTCATTACCATGGAAACCACTAATGCAAGTCATCATTTGTGCGGGCCATTAATTATTTAGGCGTGCACTCAGACTGTTTTGGCCGCTTGGTTAAAAAAAAAATTAACGAAATAACTTCCTTCTCAGACTTCCGAGATATGGAGAGGAGACGACGCGCGCCGTTTCCGTTCCCGTCCTCTTCCGCGTCATGAACGGATTTTGATGCCTTGTCCGCTAAAAGTTCCTGGAAAGGGAGATGGCCATCTGTAGCTTTGAAGTGTGACTTTGACCACGGGGCCTGTTCGGATTGGCATATGGTGGGAAAAAATATCATATTCTGCACTGAACAAAAAAAACATGGATTCATAAACAGCATCTCAGTAATGAATCCAGTAGCTCCAGCCCACAGGCAGCTGGTTTCTTAATAGTCGTGCCTCAAAGCAGACAAAGACCACTTGAAATAAACTAATTATACAAGCCCACGTTATTCAAGTTCACGTGAAGTGAACAAATATAATTTGAAAATATAAAAATTACACACACACACACACGCACCCATGTGCGTGCGCAGTTGGTCGCAACATCATACAGTTAAATGCAAAAGAATGACACAGTATTTGTTGTTTTGGTTCTCTACTCCAGAACATTGGATTTGAAACAAATCAATATGAGATTGAGGTGCATACTGTCATCTTTAATTTGAGGGTAATTGCATCCATATTGGATGACTTGTGTAGGAATTACAGCCCTCTATGTATACATTACAAATCTCAAAATGTAAAGTCTCAGGTCTTGTACCTGTCATAGATCATAGCTTAACTAACGATGCCATGGGTCACATGGTCTTCCTGGCATTCTCAAACATACATATCAGAAATCTGTCATAACTTGTAACCAGATATCATGCATCTCAAATACTCGATTGAGTTTCATTCAAGAACCAACCATGTCTTTTCCAGACAGGCCTCACAAGGACTTTATCGTGTCCGAAGCGTGCAGTCAAATTAAATCTCATGTCTGGTTGGAAATCTCAAAACCTGGTAGTGCCTCTGGGCTTTTGGCTGGGTGTAGCTGTAGGGCAGAGAATCAGGCTGCATGGGGCTTAGTGAGGGGTCCACCGGTCCTGGGGCCTACTGGTGGAAGCCCACTAATATAGACAACACAGGGACAGGAACCTGATGTGGAGGGATCCCAGAGCTCAGCCCCCCCCCGCTGTCTCGATCAGTAGACCCGCTCCCGCATTGCATATTACAGTCTCTGCTACCGCTGCCTGCTTCATAGACACTGAACTGTGGAAGCTCATTATTAAAATAAACATTTGAACAATGCCTGTGAAACTAATCTTCTCTCAGCCCAAGTTTTCTAATGCAAGTCACGTGATAACAAAAATCCTCGAACGACGACGCCAACTCAAAATGTTAAATCTGCGCCAAAATGTAATCCTCATAAGTATGCAGTATTTGTAAACAAACTGTTTTTAAATATCCATTTAACCTTCCTATTAAGTTCAGATGCACAAAACATCAAAGGGCCAAGGTGGATCCAGGTGTGAAAACCCTCCATCTGCCTTTGAACTCCCTGCACGTTCGGAATGCTCATCAAGAAAACATTCCCATTAAGAATCCGATAATAGACATTCCAGAATGTCAGAGCGCACGGCTGCCTTGGACACAACCTTCTAAACTGTGGCATTCTGGACAAACACTGTTTCCCAAAAAAATATATAAATAAAACAACTACCGGGCCTCAGTCCAAAGCACCGTAAGCTACAACAAAGACATTGTCCATAGCTCTGACATGCTTGAAGGAATAAGAGGGATTTGTTCTAATACTTAAAGCCAAGTTTGTTTTTGCTGTTTTTACAGCGATAGCCAGCGTCCGCGTTTTTTCTTTTTTTCCTAGCCTGTCTCTATTTTTTCCCCGACGGAGAGGCAGAATGTCTGAGAGTTGCTTTCATTTCTTTATTAAATGAGCAGAGATGCAAGCGATTTAACTGCAGGGAAAACACCATCCCGCTAAATAGCCTGTGAGATTCAGTCTCGCCAGGAGTCAGAGCGACTTTCTTCAGAGATAAGCGGGGGCAGGGGGGGGGGGCGGGGGCAGGAGGAAGGGTTTTAGACTGTGAGAGCGAGTGGCCGGGCTGTGGCGTGGTCCGTACAGAAGCAGACGGCCGCGTGTGCAGTGTGTGTTTCCAGAGGTGGGGAGTGTGGAGATAAAGGCAGGCCGAGGCTCCGTTTCGGCCCCGGGGCCGCGCTGTGCAGGAACTCCGCCGCCCGAGCGCAGACTGGCTGTCAGCATCACCTCCGCTCTAATCGCCATCCGCTTCCCTCTCTCTGGCCTCTATTCTTTCACTCAGACGGCTGTTTCTCTCTCTCTCTCTACCCTTTTCTTTTATTTATTTATGCCCTTCACATATTTCAGAAATCCAGTGATGCATTGTGAGTTCATTAATATTTTTTAATTGCATTTTTAAGATAATACAATTTTTAAGATTAAAATATACTAATGACTGGTGTTAAATACTGTACAAAGTTTGAATGTGTGCCTGTATGTTGCGGTGTACATGCATCTTTGTGTGTGTTTGTGTGTGTGCCTGCGTGTGTGTGTGTTTTAATCAGCATGCGTGTGCATTTGCGTCTGGGGTCCCTCCTTGTCCCAGGCAGATTTGCATGGTGCCGGGCCTCGCCGTGGCGTGGCGGGGCGGCGGGGCCGGGCCGCACAGAATACAGCTGGCGCAGATAAACAGCGCCTTGTTTGGCTGAGCCAGCTGATAAGAGCGGCCGGCTTGTGGGATACGCTCAGGGCTTGTGGGATACGCTCGGGGCTTGTGGGATATGCTCGGGGCTTGTGGGATACGCTCAGGGCCTGGGGAGGCAGACACTCTGGCAGCAGCGCTCGCTGCCTCCCGGGCTGGCTAATCTTTGCTCTTTTCTTCTTCTCTTTTTTTTAAAGAAAAGGGCTGAGCCAGTTAATTGCGGAGTGAGAGTGAAAACTATCAGCTGGCAGCATCAGCGCAGGGAGCAGAGACAGGGAGCAGAGAGCAGAGACAGGGAGCAGAGACAGGGAGCAGAGAGCAGAGACAGGGAGCAGAGAGCAGAAACAGAGAGCAGAGACAGGGAGCAGAGACCGGGAGCAGAGACAGGGAGCAGAGAGCAGAGACAGGGAGCAGAGACAGGGAGCAGAGAGCAGAAACAGAGAGCAGAGAGCAGAAACAGAGAGCAGAGACAGGGAGCAGAGAGCAGAAACAGAGAGCAGAGACAGGGAGCAGAGACAGGGAGCAGAGAGCAGAAACAGAGAGCAGAGACAGGGAGCAGAGAGCAGAAACAGAGAGCATAGACAGGGAGCAGAGACAGGGAGCAGAGAGCAGAAACAGAGAGCAGAGACAGGGAGCAGAGACAGGGAGCAGAGAGCAGAAACAGAGAGCATAGACAGGGAGCAGAGACAGGGAGCAGAGAGCAGAAACAGAGAGCAGAGACAGGGAGCAGAGACCGGGAGCAGAGACAGAGAGCAGAGAGCAGAGACAGGGAGCAGAGAGCAGAGACAGGGAGCAGAGACAGGGAGCAGAGAGCAGAAACAGAGAGCAGAGACAGGGAGCAGAGACAGGGAGCAGAGAGCAGAAACAGAGAGCAGAGACAGGGAGCAGAGACAGGGAGCAGAGAGCAGAAACAGAGAGCATAGACAGGGAGCAGAGACAGGGAGCAGAGAGCAGAAACAGAGAGCAGAGACAGGGAGCAGAGACCGGGAGCAGAGACAGAGAGCAGAGAGCAGAGAGCAGAGACAGGGAGCAGAGTGCAGAGACAGGGAGCAGAGACAGGGAGCAGAGAGCAGAAACAGAGAGCAGAGACAGGGAGCAGAGACAGGGAGCAGAGAGCAGAAACAGAGAGCAGAGACAGGGAGCAGAGACCGGGAGCAGAGACAGGGAGCAGAGACCGGGACGGACTTCCAGGAAGAGAGACGCTTGTCTGTGAGCCTCTGTGAGCCTTTTTTTGTGACCAGTCTCTCTCTCTCTCTCTCTCTCTCTCTCTCTCTCTCTCACACACACACACACAGATATACACAAATGCATATGTACTCATACATGCTTTCAAACACTCAAAATATAGTGCAACATCATGTATAAATGCACACACACATTCAGATACAATACACGTATACACATACTTATTTTCACATGCTCATTCTCGAATGCTCCCAGATACGTGCAGCACGCATGCAAGCAAGTATGATTTTACAATAAAGACAAAATGCTTACTGTACACTTTTACATGCATGAATACACACATAGCCATGCTGCTGGTGTTAAATTAGACCCCTCGAACAGGATACGTAGAAAGTGTGTTGTGTGTCTCACAGATTCATTTCCATTGTCAGGTCATGAAAACAAAGCAAATCTGTTTACTTGTGCACTAATTAAAATGAGTAATAGTAAAACATCTGAAAAGGCATAAAATCATTTGAAACATTTAAAAGCATGCTCATTTTTGGCTTGCCAGTTGTGATGATGGGTAGCGGATGCAAAACAATATTTATTTATTGCTTTTTAAACTTTGTTTTTGTCTTACAATGGAGTAATCTTTTTGCTCAAAATGACTTGGCAGTCGTGATTGAAACCAGACTCAAAATCTCTAGGATGTTTTAAAATGGATACGTCTCTCAATATGACTTGATGGTTTCGATGCAATCGAGGAGTACATATTTTATAATATGTTGCCAAATTGATCTGGGAATGCCTTTCACAATTTTTTTTTTTTTATGAAAAGTTATTTGCCTGAAGACGATGTTCTGTTTAGTTTCAGTGCAAGTTTCAGGAGGCAATTCTGTTTTGTGCAAAATCCCAAAGACAAGCAGCGTGGACAATGCATTGACATGTCAGAATGGCGAGAGACAAGATGGGGAGACAGGCTACTCCCCAGAGATTCGCACCCGGCCATTTGAACTAGAGCATGTGACCATGTCCACTATCTGTTCTTGACCATTAGGCACCACAGAGCCAGGGCCATTGACTGCCCACAACCCCCTCAATACCACCACATCCCACCAGTCCCACTTCAGGACTGCACTGTCCATCAGACCTGTGTGGAGACAGGACAGAGACACACATCTCTGAAGCTCAGCTCGCTGGTCTCCCAAACATCCTCTTGAACATCGATCCTGCGGGGGTAGGCGAGGGGGTTTTAAAAACCTTTAATGGAGAAGAGAGAAGGACATGTAATGATCTAAACCCTGATGAGGAACGCAGGACCCGACCGACGATGAGCGGCCGTATCTGAACCGGTCTCAGGAATGAGAAGAGAAACGACAAATAACTCCCTAACCTCAGCTGGGAGGAGAAATAAGAAAAGATGGCCACTGGTCGGTGAAGCTTAGTGCGGTGCGATCGCGAGAGGGCATCTGCGTGGCCTAAAAGCGCTGGTGAGGGGATGGCGGGGTCGGGGGGGCTCTCTGTCGGTGGAGCTGCCTGACCCCATACCGCACGCTGTCGCCTCCCTGTCCTGACCCAGAAGCAGGCGCGGGAGTAATCGCGGCAGCGTGGTATTGCGGGGAATGCTTCGCATTCTCCCCTGCCCCGCCCCCTCCGCACTGGGACCTGCCACAGATAAAACATGGCCGAGAGAGTCCTGTTTTTCCTGTCACACCGAGGCTCCGAGGGGGAGAGAGAGAGAGCCGGGGTCAGCAAGCTCGGGGCAGCACAACTCCTCGTTTACCTGAAATAATGAGGTCCTGTCAAGAGGAGGTGAGGGGGGAGGAGAGGGGGAGGGGGGTTGTCGGTGGCCCTGGAACACTGTGGCACGGGAGAGGAGAGGTGTGGAGGACTCAGAACAGGGTGCCCCTCTGCCCCCTTTTTCAGCCAGAGGACTGGGTTTTGCTTTATCGCTCACGTCATGAGTACCCCGAACGCTCACTCAGAAAACTCAAACTGAAAGTCACTCCTCTCTCAAATTCCCCAATTTTTACTTCTTTTTTTTTTCATTTAATGTGAACGCCGTCCTCGCTGGCGTTGCTTCTCTTTTCCTCTCATTCACTCTCTTTTCTTCTCTGTCACGCTTTTGGAGGCTCCCCCCTTCTTTTCTCCCTCACTCTCGCTCTGTCCCTCTCTCCCGCTCTGTTTATAAGCTGAGCCCGGGATCCCCGCTGATAGCCCAAACATGCAGAAGGATCAGCAATCAATAACAGGGAGGGAATGTTTCTTCTCAGCTCCAGAACTGAAGAGGCCACATCTGTTTTCAATATAACCGCCTCTGAGCTTCAGAGTTACACAATCATGTTCAAGTGTGCATTCAAAAAGCTGATCGCTCGCAAATACAGACATTTGAATGCATGCACGCACACAAACACACACGCGCACACACATACGCACACACGCGTACACGCACACAAACACACACATGCACACACATCACTGCAAGAAGTATCTTCATACAAATTACATCGTTTTTTCACACTCATCAAACACAAAGTAGAAAATACCCAAAAGTAATTGAAATACATATTTCAAATACATAGAATTGAATACATATACTGCCCCTCTTTCTGCACGCACGCACACACACACACATAAACACACACTCACACACACACACACACACACACATAAACACACACTCACACACACACACACACACACATAAACACACACTCACACACACACACATAAACACACACTCACACACACACACACACACACATAAACACACACTCACACACTACTGCAAATATAAACATGCAGCCTTTTATAATGGGCCGACAAATGAGGAGCACGCTGTTACTCTGAGAATTTGAGGCAATGGTAACGGTTAATAAAGCACTTTATGTGGCACGCTGTTCCTGTGCTTGAAGACTCAGTGGAATGAGCAGAAAATCTAGCTATGACTAGAGGTAAAAAATGGTTCTGCTGGCTTGTGGAACTTGCACTAGCATTGTTCATTGTAAAAATTGGACTTAATCGACAGTAAATAACTTCACTGGGTCCTCTCAGGTTAACTCAGGTTAACATGCAATCCCACGTATGATACTCAAAAGTAAACGCTGACATCGACAATGATTTCCTGCAGTGATTGAAGACATTTCAGACGTTGCAAGTAACAGAGTAACTGCTGTCCATATGTGTGTGTGTGTGTGTGTGTGTGTGTGTGCATGTGGATGCGTGTTTGTTTGCATGTGAGAGTGTGTTTGTGTGTGTGTGTGTGTGTGTGTGTGTGTGGATGCGTGTTTGTTTGCATGTGAGAGTGTTTGTTTGTGTGTGTGTGTGTGTGTGTGTGCATGGATGCGTGTTTGTTTGCATGTGAGAGTGTGTTTGTGTGTGTGTGTGTGTTTGTGTGTGTGGCTGGAAGCGAGGTTACGGGGACTGGTAATGGGGTCAGTACTTTATCAGGCGACCTGTGATGATCACAACCCAGAACTGCGGAACAGCTAGAGAGGGATCCAGGGGAAATATCTTAATTTGCAGATTTCCCACAATTCCTGGCAATACACAGCAATCTTTACCAAGAGGGAAGAACTCCAGGCTGATCCTGTATATGGCAATGAGGAAGCTGTGGCTTCCTTGAATTATGGCCGTTGCGTTTTGGGAGGGGGGCGAGATGGAATAACTTCATCAGAGCTCTCGGATGTCAGGTCGGCGGGTTGGGGGAGGGTGTTGGGGGGTAGGGGGCTGGATTCGTAGGGCCACGGGCAAGATGAAAGAGCTGGACGGGTGGGTTTGGCACACAAGCAAGAGTTCAGCTCCTGAATGTTAACAGCTAACCGACATGGGCAGCAGGGCTGGGGGAGATTCACTGACGAGAGAGGATAGCCGTGCTCTCCCTCTCGTGCTACGTGTTTATATCCTTGACGGGCATTAAAACACGAATGCGCAGTCCCCGTCCCTGCTTAATGTGGCATAATGCCCGTGGCGTCTCTGGTCTTTGCTCCCCCGGGCGCATGGTGCGCGACAGTCATTACCACCCCCCCGTGTCACCTTACATCTGGCACACCGCAGGTGGTTCCACGTGGAGCAGGTGGTTACAGCCGGCGTTGGATTTCTGATATCGTCAGCCGGGGCAAGCCCAGCTCACCCTGCAGCACAGAGCAAAACTCAACACCTCCACTTACGCAAACTCCTCAACACCGCAAGGCCACTCCAACGTCCCTCTCCGCCGCTCCTTCCGCGAAGTCCCGCCTTTCCGTCTTCCTCCACCCTCAGGGAGGGTATGAAGCCATTGTCACTCCCCAGGTACCTGCCACAAGCCCACAGCAGAATGCGAATGGATCATTTTAGCGGCTACCACAAGGACTCTGTGGGCGGTGAGCACTTCCACCACCAACTGAACAAATAAGACACAACGTCTAAGGGAAATTTCAGCTGCCAAGAAACACAAATATTTACCATAGCAACCATGGGATACATACTGCATTTGTCACCACCACAGATAAAGAAACGGGTTAATAGAAGGCACAGCAAGGCACACAAAAAAAAGTCAATGAGGTGGACTTCAGCTCTCCTTCCCGTTTTTTTCGTCTTCTCATTCGTCTGCGCTGGCATTCCTTCAGCCATTTTATGAGCGCATGCTTTTACAACCCTGCCAGCTCACGAGCTCAGACTGGTTCAGCCGTGCTAAAAAACACAGACACACTTACACATACGCTCACACGCACACACACACACACATGCACACACACCCTCACTCACACACTTACACACACACACACACAGACACACACACTAACCCTCACACACACACTTACACATACACACGCACAGCTCCTGTTTTTATGGCCATACCCTGCCCTCGCCAGAACCCTCCATTATAATTATCAGCACAATGAACTGATTCAGAACCTTTCATTCAACGGCTCAGAGCACCGATGTTTCATCAGTGACTTCGAGCGCAGATGAACCATGTGTTTACTAGTCCCTGTGTTCCAACTGGAAGCACAACGTGACAGAAATAGGAAATCTGCAGGCAGGACCTTAAACAGAACCTTAGAGGTGATTTGCAGCCTACGCCAATACAAAAAACAACATCATGAAACAGACTCCCAGAGGAACCTCACACCTTCCATATTTCATCCACCTCATACATAAAGGGAGTGCATGACAGGCAGACACAGATGGACAGATTTCTTGACAGTTTGTTTTGTTTTCCGGTGTGGGGGGGTGGATGGGTGGGGCGGAGAGGAAAGAGGGGGGGATCAAGTGAAAATCCCCATGAAGCTGAGACATTCACCATTTGCTCTGAGGAGCTCTCAGGACCCAATGCTGCCCAAGGACACGGCGCCCACCCCCCCCCTGCCCTATTCCTCACTACTCGGAGCGGCCCATGGTGGGAGCCCTAGAGTCCTTTTAAGGCAGCAGGGCGCAGGCTGTGGGACGCGGGGGAGCTGCACGCCCGGAGTCCCGCTGATGACTCAGCCGCAGACAGGGAGGCAGATGACGGCGATGATAAGGCCATGTCCTGTCAGCAGGGCGGCAGAAACGGAGGGGGGGGGGGGGGGGGGTGGCGATGCTGGTAGCCTCTCTACTCCCCGCCTGCCGTTCCAGTCCGTCACTTTGTGCTTGGCCTCGCTGGCGGGTGCCACCCTGTCTCCCATTGTACGCACGCCTACGAGACCTTTCTCATGGCAGGGCGCCGCACGCTCGGTTGAACGTACAGTCCAGACCCAACGCCCCGCCCACAGCACCCGACTCTGCCACCGGCGACAGATATAGGCTTTCTACCAGACTGCAGCCTTCACGCTGTTATCAGAGCGCGATGGTGATGATAGGCATGGGCAGGGTAGGCCTGCGCAAGAGGCCATTGTTCCCCACACTGGCGCGGGCCCTTTCATTCATGCGACTGGTTCATCCTTGAAGTGTCGCTTAGCAACTATTGTATTGTTGTCTTGTAGCATTTAGCATTTATCGTATTGCTGTCTTGTAGCATTTAGCATCTATTGTATTGTTGTCTTGTAGCATTTAGCATCTATCGTATTGTTGTCCTTTAGCATTTAGCATCTATTGTATTGTTGTCTTGTAGCATTTAGCATCTATTGTATTGTAGTCTTGTAGCATTTAGCATCTATTGTATTGTAGTCTTGTAGCATTTAGCATCTATCATATTGTTGTCTTGTAGCATTTAGCATCTATCATATTGTTTTCTTGTAGCATTTAGCATCTATCGTATTGTTGTTGTGTAGCATTTAGCATCTATTGTATTGTTGTTTTGTAGCATTTAGCATCTATCGTATTGTAGTCTGGTAGCATTTAGCATATATTGTATTGTTGTCTTGTAGCATTTAGCATCTATCGTATTGTTGTCCTGTAGCATTTAGCATCTATCGTATTGTTGTCTTGTACCATTTAGCATCTATCATATTGTTGTTTTGTAGCATTTAGCATCTATCGTATTGTAGTCTGGTAGCATTTAGCATCTATTGTATTGTTGTCTTGTAGCATTTAGCATCTATCGTATTGTAGCCTTGTAGCATTTAGCATCTATCGTATTGTAGTCTTGGAGCATTTAGCATCTATTGCATTGTAGTCTTGTAGCATTTAGCATCTATCGTATTGTTGTCTTGTAGCATTTAGCATCTATCGTATTGTAGTCTGGTAGCATTTAGCATCTATCGTATTGTAGTCTTGTAGCGTTTAGCATCTATCATATTGTTGTCTTGTAGCATTTAGCATCAATCATATTGTTGTCTTGTAGCATTTAGCATCAATCATATTGTTGTCTTGTAGCATTTAGCATCTATCGTATTGTAATCTTGTAGCATTTAGCATCTATCATATTGTAGTCTTGTAGCATTTAGGATCTATCGTATTGTTGTCTTGTAGCATTTAACATCTATTGTATTGTTGTCTTGTAGCATTTAACATCTATCACATTGGAGCCTTGTAGTACTGTTGTATTTATCGTTTTTGTAGTCTAGTATCATTTATCTAGTATCTAGTATCATTTAGCATCTATTGCATTGGAGCCTTGTAGTACTGTTGTATTTATCGTTTTGTAGTCTAGTATAATTTATCTAGTATCTAGTATCATTTAGCATCTATTGCATTGTAGCATCTATTGTATCTGCTCAGTAGCATATTCAGGAGGGCCTGTGCTTGTTGTTCTGAGAGGAAACCGTAAGAAGAAAGTCACTTTCCTCCCGTGGCGACTGCAGTCTCTTTCTCCTATAGGGGTTGAGCGGTGAGGAGGACGTGCTTTACATCACAGCTAATTGCTTATGATTCTCCCCCGACTTCAAAGGCGGACGGATCGTGGGTCATAGGGTCAAAGGCTGCGCCGCAGTCCACATGTCCCCCTGTTTCCTGTTCCTGTCTGGCTGCGGCACAGGAACGGGATCGCAGAGGAGGACCGAGCGGCCCGGGGTCAACGAGGCGGAGACCCCACCTCTTTGTCCCCTCCACCCTCGGCCCACGCCGGCGCCTGAGGCCCTGTGACAGAGCTCACGTTCGCATCTCAGCGGGGGACACCATCACACGCGCTCCGTTCGCGCGAGCACGTACCATCACCTCATCCCCAGGCCGACCCCCTCGCATTATCGGGAGGTAGAATGAAAAATGGACATGATGACATGATTTTTTTCAATTCTTGGCTCTGTGTAGGTTTGAGGTTCATTCATGTCACAGGGTGGCCTGTTGGTGAAGAGAGCGGGGCTTCACTGGGCATGCTCAGTTAATTGCCAGTGTCGCCAGCAATTCCTTCTCTGAGACCCCAGACTGAGTAATGCAACGCAGAGACAGAGGGGATTTCCTCCAGAGCCCAGAGGGAGGTTGATCCAAACTGAAGCCTCATCTCTCTCTCTCTCTCTCTCTCTCTCTCTCTCTCTCTCTCTTTCTCTCTCTCCCTCTTTCTGTCTCTCTGGCACTCTTTGTCTCTCCTCACTGTCATTTTTTCTCTCCTAAGTCTGGCGCCTGTATGTGGCAATTTATGGTGCACCATTTTGTGATGGTTTCTCATAAAACTAAAAAGACTGTGAGCTCAGAGCATGTATCTCCTGTCTGTCTGTCCGTCCGCCTGTCTGTCTGTCTGTCTGTCCGTCCGTCTGTTTTCCACAATGTCTGACAATGTCTTCCCGCATGTCTGTGCTGCACTGTTTCCAGACAAACTATTCACACAGCCAAACAAAAACACTGCAGATCGGGGCCATGTTCTTATCAGGTAACATTCTGCAAATCTACACTGTGCCTGATTAGGAAACGGGCCACAGAGAGGGAGAGAGAGTAGTCATGCCTCGCTAAATTCCCTGTTATTTATCCTATGAAATTTAAAGTCATACACAAATAAGGCCTGTATAAATGATCAAGGGAGGTTGCATTGTTCAATGGTAGCAGCTGTTGAATTCTACACCTCTCTTCCCCACGAACCCCCCTCCGTCTCCCACATCTGGTTATGGATTGGCCAATTCGTCTGCCAAACCCAGCTAAATTAATATTGTGGCCGATGAAAACTGCATATGCTGAAAGAATAGGAAAACTGCAAGCACAGTCTTGAGTGAGCTCGCCGGGGGGGGGAAAGCAGAAATGAGAACGCAGGAAGGGCTTCCATGGCGATGAGTCCTGGCAGGCAGAGATGAGGGCAGCGCAGTCTTGGGCAGAGTCCTGGTCTGGCTGTACATTCCAGCCCTATCTGTGCAATAAACTGAATCTCCTTTTCCCGCTTATCAGCTGTCAGGCATTTTCCATCTCCAGCCTTCTTACTCTACTCCTCTCTCTCTCTTTTTCTCTCTCTCTCGCTCTCTCTTTCTCTCTCAGCCTGTTTTACCGCCTCTTCCCCTTTCTCCCTTTAACCCGCGCCATTGACACAGACCAGAAACGGTTAACGGTCATTAAGATAAGGAAGCGCGGAGCCATCGCGTACCCCCGGGGCGGCCTCTAACCCAAACACTCAGGTCCCCTGCGTCAGATACTGGAGGCGCTGTCCCTCCCTGGGCCCCAGGGGGAAGTCGTGACTGCTGACTGTACCCCCCCCCCCCCCAGAACACACACTCACACACACAAATCCTCAGACATACACACACCCAAAGAGAGACATATTGGCTTTTTGGCTATTCTTAATTTCTTTTTGTATTTCGGTTTTTGACCTTCGCAAACACTGTCATTATACACATTCCAGGCCAACACTGTTCTGTATGCTACTGGCAGGCTGTAATTCTGCTTTTATGAACATTTAAGCAGGCAGCAAGGGTGTCCACCAAAGTACACCTGTATCACTAATAACAACATGGAGTTTCAAGCTAAGATTAATGCAAGTATTAGTACAACACATACATCCATTCAGCCCAGTTGAGTGGCCAGAAAACCAGCACCCTAGGAAACCAGCACTCTAGGAAACCAGCACCCTCTGAAACCAGCACCCTCCCACAGGTGGGTTTCTTAAACATAAAGTGGATCTGAGAGGGTAAAAAGAAAAGAACAGTCAGAATAAAGCCCTTTGGTTCTGCTGTAGAGTGAATGCAAATAAAAAAAACCCCGGACAAAGGAAACCTGGTGAGGCCTTTGTGCGAGGAGCAACCGCGCTGTAATTTTACACTCTGCCCCTCTGTCCAACGTTGCATTTTTAAGCCGCCTTTTGCGAAAACCACAATCCTCCTCAACCCGGCACATCCGCACCGCTTCAACCGTGTAATTACCAGGGCTGGAGAAGCCTGTTTTTCAGGCATTAAAACGGAGATGCTGTCTCGCCATTTCTGCATGACACAGCCCCTTGCAAACACGCTGGCAACGGAAAAGAAAAGGTCTAGCGCAACACAACGCCACAGTACAGTACAAAATCCATCTCCATTCATGCTGGGGTGAGCTAAATAAGTTAAAAGGACTCCCATCTCTTGTCATTCACCATTGATTTCTAGATTTCCATATATTATTATTATTATTATTATTATTATTATTACGTATGCTATTATAATTATCGTTTGCATTGCAGCTGCAGTGTTTCCCTGGTACAGCGGCCGGTGACCCTGTTCCAGGCTTTTCCATCCATCTGTTGCTGTTTAAAATGTGTTTTAAACCATAATGCATTTTCTGCCCTTATGACATCCTTTGGTAAATTATTAATGTGTCATATCCATTTCTAACAACCTATATAGCAATTGATTTTTTTTGTTTGTTTGTTTGTTGTTGAGGGGGTGGCCTGGGTCTTGCTTGTGGAGCTCACTGCTAAGTCGAGTGCTAACAACAGAAGACTGTTGTTGTTGAGGCTTTTTGATCACATTTTTTTCAAATATCAGATCTCTCTCACAGCCAGGCAACATTGTATTCACATCCAGCCAATGCAAAGGAGAAGAAGCATTTTATTCTGAAAATGAGGCAAGAGTTTTTCAGCCACTTTTATTATCGCCTCAGGCAATAGATAATAAAAATGTAAAAATGCACATTTCGTGGCGGCGCAGTCTATATTATAGACGCATATGAGTGCATTGTTGCAGAAAATGTCACTCAAAATGGCTGCCCCATCTGTCTCTGCCTCACCCCAACAAATGCAAAAAAAAAGATTTACTGCACCTGCTCAACAGACTAAATATATTACCCTTTTGACCGCAACACTGCATGCCCTCCACAGTTTACCATAGGAGAATACACCTCTCTGATTAAGCTGACATACGGAAATGTCTGATTATATGCAGTAATATAAATGAACTCTTAAAAAGGACATTGTTACAAAAATCGCCTGTAGCGGTCACCCATATCTTATGGCGCTCGCTAGTTAGTTTCCTTCAGTGCATGTTATTTTGTTTTCGCTTAGTTCAATATTTCTTCTCGATGTTGTGTTCACTCAGTTTCGAGATTCCTTTGACTCCGTAGTTGATTGTTGGGCTATGTGGATCAGCTGTTGATCAGTGTCTTGGAGACTAGCTGTTAATTAGTCATTGAGAGCAGCTGTTGTGGATTCTTCTCTTGCCCAATCAGGGTGTGACGACACCCTTCCTGTTGGGATTAAAAGAGGCAGGAAATTGTCTGTCAAAGTTTGTTACTGTTTCTAATGGCAGTAGGCAGCCTCTTTTAGCCAGAAATCCTATTAGTATTTTAGGACTTTCATTTGGGATTTAGTTGTCAGACTAAGGCGTAGTGGTAAAAGTATTAGAAAGCCTAACTATTTTCAGGGTGTTGTATTTAGAAAAACATACTTTTGATGGGACATGGCTATCCATACAGTCCATTGGGCTTCCTGAAATTACCGCCTAGCCCTGCAGGCTTTGTTTTATTTTTATTTAATGTTAAGTTCCAAAACCCTCTGTGTAATCTTTTTTTGTCATTTTCTGTTGTATAGAGAAGAAAGGTAAAAATTGTGAATAATAAAGGAAAAGGGAGAAACTTCAAAGAAATATTTTAGTTTCCTTTGAAACCGAAGAGGCCTTTGTTCATTTTTGTGTATTGAAGAGGCATTTGTTTATTTATATACTGTACATTGAAGAGGTTTTTGGTCATAAAAAAGGCATAACTTCTATCTGAGGTAGGATCTCCAGCCCTTGTATGTAGGTTTAGCTTAGTGACTGTCGGGTAGCATGAGAATCAATTTGACTATGGAAAATGTATTTCTGAGGGAACTACTCTCTTCCAAATTGTGATTTAAGCGTGAGTGTTCAGGATAACCAAAGTCATTCAAGCAATTGTGACGTGAAAATAATTTGTTATTATGAATAATAATAATAGCTGTAGTAGTTGAGGAGCAGCAGGGTTGGTTGCGGTGCAGTACTTGCAGAGACAGGTTGCTGGCAGGACCGGCGGTTTGTGTGTAGGCACATGGCGGTTTGCGTGGAGGCGCGTGACGGCTGCGTGCTTGCCGAGCCGGTCGACTGAAGCATGGTCCCCGTCAGGTCTCACGCTGGGGATTGCCTGTGACAACTGGAGGCAGAGCAGCTCTAATTCAAGCCGCTTCGGCGACAGGCCCTGTGCTACAGCAGGAGGGGGGCAGCCAAAAAAAGAAAAAACACACTCTTTCCAAAGTCAAATCAAACCCCTGCTTCTGGGGGCCTGTGGGTTTACTTTTTGCGATGAAAGACTTGTGAAGAAACCCCCCTTTGTTAGGAACCGAGCTTACCTCACTTACCACAGACCCAGTTGGATTGTAAAAAAAAAAACATTTTAAAAAGCACCTAGATTCAGGCTCTTCAGCAGCACCAAGCGCGGGCGCATGGAGGCGGATACGTTGAATTAGAGAAGCCTTCTTTCTCTCTGTCTCTAACTCTGCAGAAAGAGGGCATGCGTAGACTGCGCATTGCTGGAGCCTTACTAATATCCAGACGGGAGCCTGTAATTATACAGGGAGAAGCCCGGG
This sequence comes from Ilyophis sp. 1 JC-2022, assembly GCA_022702515.1. NCBI lineage: Eukaryota > Metazoa > Chordata > Actinopteri > Anguilliformes > Synaphobranchidae > Ilyophis > Ilyophis sp. 1 JC-2022. Next base: position 12,654,481 of record CM040399.1, on the reverse strand, counting down.
GAGCCGAGCCACGCCTACAGCGCTGTCGCCACCGCGCCCGTGTCCAGCTCCGCACCGCTCGCTGCTGAGATCACCCCGCTACACGAGCCCCGCAGACGTGTCACGGAGCGGGGCGACGCTACACCTGAGAGTCCACAAGAAGAAGCAATGCATGCATTGCGAAGCCCCAGCGGTCTGTTTACAGTATTTTTCGAAACTAGCTTTAAAAACGAGATCTAATTTCTGCCATTCCCTAGCCTCAAACGGTTGAATTTACAGGTAACTCACATACAAATGCTGCTATTGTCAGCACTAAGACGTTCACACCTCCTAATGTGTTGAAATATGTTGTAACAGGGAAGGTGTACTTAGTTTACTTGGTTCAATGTGTCAGAAGCCTTTCCTTACAAGAAACTGGATGACACCTTTTTTTATCCATATGACAAAATGACATATAGCCTACCAATATACCAAAATTTTAAAAAATGTATTCTGACACATAATGCAGTTGTATGCATAAAAATACCAATGTCACCTATATTTTAATACATGCAGTATATTTTGATTAAAAAAGATATTTTCCTCATTTTCAATTTTATATTTAACGTGCAGCGTGCTTTTTTTCTGAAGGGCAGCTATGATCAGTAGGGTCTATGCTACTCGGCAAGAGGGGGGGGGGGGGCGGCTTTCACCATTTTTGGTTTCTACATGTGTGTTTGATAGCATGAGCAGCACTGTAGTAATTATGCTGAGAGGAAGATAAAGGGGGCATGTGTAAGATGGACCTCTGATAGCAGCTTAGCGTGCACGATAGCTCCTATACTCTTTGTGCAGCGAGCGACATGCAGTTGCACACAGGCTCTGTGGAATGCACCCTCCTCCTCTCTCGTAAACTAGACCCCGCCGTCGCGCAATTGGTCATCTTCCAGTCAGCATGGAGGCTGGCGGGCACAGCCCTTTGAAATGCGATCCTGCAGAGCGCCAAAGAACGGCCTTTTCGCCCTAATTGGATGATTATATCCAGAACGACGTTATTTTAACTCGGAGGGGGAAAAATACTTTATTGCTGGGTTGGGTCCTTTTTGCAACTGTGCCTTAGTTTTACAAACTTCAGACGATCAAAGTAATCGCAGTTGCTAATCACCTGTTTAATAACAAAAATCCCGACACTGAAGACTAGTGTTTAGTGTCACAAGATTGTGCGGAGATAAATCATTGTTTTGGGCGCATTCACAGTAATTTAATTTCATTACAAAAATGAACTCCAAAGCACAAACAAATATTGGACAGTGGACATAGTGAACTTTTCTGCTGTGTCTTTCTTGTCAAAAGGAACAGAAGACCATAAATCTCATTAAGCACTGAGCCCTTTCAGACACCCATTCTTGCTGTTCTCTTCAGGTCGTGCTGATGTCAATCAAAATACTGGCGGTGTTATATTCTTGACAGGCAGAAAACACATTTTGATTATTATCTGCGCAACTATTTATGTATTATCTATAGGAGCCATCGTCTCTCAGCTCTCAAATAGATGGCTGTCTGCTCGGAACAATACATAGACACTACACTGGTACAAACATAGTCATAAAAGGGCGTTAAAAAGGCATCGACTGTTGTGACAATGCAGGAGAAATACACCCAGTCCTGCAAGACAATATTCATAGATTTGCGTAAACCGCCGAGATGTTGTCATTTTAGCCAAAATGCACTTTGTCTTCCCGACATGAAAAGGCTTGTTAGTGGTTAAGGGAAACTTTGCATCTCTTCTTGGTGGGGGTGACTGCAGATGGGCTGTCGGAGCAGGACGCGGAACAAAGGAGGGTATAGCTCTGGCCGGGCTGGAACTTCAAGAATGACATTTCGGTGGTCATTCGTATTTCAAAATAAAATCTAAAAACAGAAGAAAAAAAAAAGGCCTTTTAAAATATTTGCTTAAACTCCCTGCACCCCATAATCATGCGGGTAACGGCAACGCATCTGCATTGTCAAAACACCCGTAGCCTGTTTTAAAGTCATACTGATGGACCTGGGGCGACTAGAGGGAACATATAGCCCCTTTTCGTCTCGGTCACTGCTCTGCAGTTGCCAAAAACAGGCTTCTGGATGAATGACCTCTCTGTTAAAGAAAAAAAATTTGACTGGGGTTTACAAGCAGAAGATAAACTTATTAAATAGGACTGATTTTATCTGAGCTTAAGAGGTGAATACCACATAGAAAGAGAAGTAATCAGCAGGCATTTCACTGTCCGAAGAGGATGAAGACCAGCGAGCCGAAGAGGATGAAGACCGGCGAGCCGAAGAGGATGAAGACCGGCGAGCCGGAGAGGATGAAGACCGGCGAGCCGAAGAGGATGAAGACCGGCGAGCCGGAGAGGATGAAGACCGGCGAGAAGACACTTCTGCGTCTCACGAAGATGACTGTGCATATCTTCCGTCGCTTGTTTTGTTGCTTCTCTTTTCTTCAAAGAAGAGACAGAGTCTCCTAACTTTGCTTGTCTCCCCTTATATTAATCTAAGTGCGATTGAATGAATTCAGGAACCTATAGGCAACTCCTGTACACCAACCTAAGATTTGAGCACGTGCTTCAAAGAGGTTTCTCGTTAGCCGTTCGCGAGCACAGTGTTGGGGTATCGCCTTTGAAAGGCCGACTCTTTCAATTAAACGGCTGTGTCTAGTGGGAAGTGTCAAACTTTTCAAACCGTATGCCTACCTTTTTGATGTTCGGCTTTCTTGTGTAGCCGAGCTTAAACGCTTTAACGGCGAGAGAACAAACAAGATGCCTGTTTTGTTCCGTGTGGTTATTTTCCGTCGAATTCATACCCGTCAGCTTGTACACTTCTCGTAATTGGTGCCAGGTATTTACTAGTGGCAGCTGAGAGTGACTTCATACGAGGCTGTGTGATTTAATCTCAAAGGGATTTTATAATGATAAACAGACCATGTTACATTAGTCCAGACAGGATAGGTGAAACATTTCTTTGGCAAACCATTTACATCCACTCGGGATTTGCTAGGAAATAATCAAAAACACATATTTATGGAAAGATTTTTTTAAAAACCAGCACAGAAACTACCTAAGATACTTTGAGTATAATAGATTATTTTATGCCATCCTTGTGTAAGTCATCATGCAAAATCAATGCAGGATAAAGCAACCTGTGAACCAAAAACATGACAGTGTGTGCATTATGGAAATTCTTTAATTTTGCTACTACACATTAAAACTCATGTGTGTGTATGCAAGCGTTCTTGTATATTTTATTGTGTGTGTGTGTGTGTGTACGTGTGTGCATGTGTGCGTGCATCTGGATGTTTGTTTTTATCCAAACCTTATAGAGTGAGTCAGAATCCATTAAGAAAAACACATTCAGGTCAAAATTGCATACCGCACTATGAAATCACCCTCATCAAGACACACCAGTGTATACATATCTGGTCCCCTGCTAAGGGATTACAGAAACAAATCGTTAAAAAAAATATGACGCCACATAACTTGCTAAATAAAAAGCATTCACACACTTCAATCGAGGCTGAAATAAAAACAGTGGGGCACGCTTGCCCAGAGGACCATTTACACGTATGTAAACGTGCTCCTTCCACGCGTGGCGAGGGAGCGTAGGCCCGCTGGCCTCACATAATACAGCCACGTCACTGCTGCTCCCTTCAGATGCTGGCTTCAGACTGACCGGCAGGTGGACAGATAGAGGTGTCAGTGCTGTGTGTTCTGGTTTCAGACTGACCGGCAGGTGGACAGATAGAGGTGTCAGTCACGTGTGTTCTGGTTTCAGACTGACCGGCAGGTGGACAGATAGAGGTGTCAGTCACGTGTGTTCTGGTTTCAGACTGACCGGCAGGTGGACAGATAGAGATGTCAGTGCTGTGTGTTCTGGTTTCAGACTGACTGGCAGGTGGACAGATAGAGGTGTAAGTCCCGTGTGTTCTGGTTTCAGACTGACCGGCAGGTGGACAGATAGAGATGTCAGTGCTGTGTGTTCTGGTTTCAGACTGACCGGCAGGTCCGCCAGCAACTTTACTGACTTCAGTTGAAGCCAGCATCAATGTTTTATGAAATACGCTTATCATCCGTGTCACACAGATAGACTAAATTGTCATGTAAAAACAAAATACTGTATCCGATAGTGATGTCTGATTGGCATTGGCATCAGAAAACCATGAACCTGCCAACGCGATATTTTCTCCAAAGTAGTTAATATAACGTGGGGACGGGGGCGGGGGAGGTGTTACCCCATAAACTAAGGGTGTAAATACCGGTGTAAGAGTGTGTCTGGTCTTGCTCACAGTCAGAGGTACTGCTGGTGCTGGTTCTGCATCCTGAGGCCCGCAGAACTTCCACTGAGCTGCTCCTCACCTTTCCCCTGCCTCTCATCACAACCTCCACTGAGCTGCTCCTCACCTTTCCCCTGCCTCTCATCACAACCTCCACTGAGCTGCTCCTCACCCTTCCCCTGCCTCCCATCACAACCCTCCACTGAGCTGGCACATTCACCCTGGCACTGTGCAGATACACTGCAAGATGGCAAGTCACTCTTCCATCTCTTCCATTTTCCTCTCCCCCCCTCTCCTTTTGGATGGGGTATGCCTCAGGAGGCATGTCTGCGTCCAGGTTTTTTTTTTTTTAAATAAAATAAAAAAACAAAAAACCGGATGGCTGTACCTGGCTTTCTCCCCTCACAGAAAGCCAGGACCAACTCTTCTCACCCCTCCTCTCCAGACCATCACCCACAATGCACCTGGGTGGGAGCCAGAGCTGCTGTTAATTGCGACTCCTTATTAAGTTAAATGCGGCGCGGGCGGCGGTGCAGGAGCTAATAAGGAGCGGCAATGTGGCGGTGCTGCAGGATGGTAATCAAGCTCCAGGGTCTCCTGCCCCAGCCATTATAAAAATTAGCGTGTGGAAAATGAGTCCAGTGCTGTGGAGTGTTTAATTAAAAGGCCTGAGTCCGCCTTTGATCTGACTGACTCTGTACGTGTGTGTGCGTGTGTGCACGTGTGCGTGTGTGTGTGTGTGTGTTAGGTGGTAGCTGAGTGGAAAGGTATCTTTCCATGGCAGAGCCGTGTCCTGTTTACCATAATCTTCACCTTCTCAGGATGTGAAAAGCTTTTGTTTGTGCATAAGAAAATGAAAAGTGTGACGGTAAGCAATCACTAGGTATATTCTGCAGAGATATGTTCGCAGTTTGTACTTTTAAAGCTGAATTCACTGCAGAACGTAACAGGTATTATTAGCAAAACTTTCTGTAGCTATAGTTATACATATTTACAGGACGTGTGTGTGCGTGTGCGTGCGTGTGTGTGTGTGTGTGCGCGTGTGTGTGTACAAACATGTGAATGGGCATGTAAAAATGCAAAAGCAAAAGCACAAAATGTATATTTGAAAGTCTCGTTTCACAGTGTAATTGCATGGAGAAATTAACAAAGGCAGTAAACCCAAACCACATTTTGATGGGGGGGGGGAGAAACTGTTTTTTAAACAATGGACCGTGACAGTAGTTACGGTGTTTTCACAAGGAGATTGAGACAGAATGTAAACTTTGTGGCTTTAATTGGCCTGTGCACTAATGCAATGATGCCCTGGAACACCCTGGTGTGTGAGTCCGCTTGGCCTGTGTTTGTACATGATGGTATCACAGCCTCAGTGGGTGGCGAGGGGACCCACTCAGGGGAGATCCACTCAGGGGAGATCCACTCAGGGGGGACCCACTCAGGGGGGACCCACTCAGGCCTCAGGCACGGCTCCCAATGGGCAAGGTCCGAGCAGGAGCCTCAGCACAGAGGGGCGTGTTAGTCTGCCTTTAATTTCAACACTGACTTCTAGCCCTGGCCCTGGGGAAACAGTGAGTATGTCAGTTAATGAATGCATGTATGCGTATATTAATATATGCATATGTTAAAGAGTAAGCACCAGATAATGGGCCACTTTTATATTAACAAACTAGACCATTATCTAGACAAAAATATAAATTGCTTTTAGCGCCTGGTTTGCGCCTATCGATATACAACGGCCATGGCAAACACTGACAGAGGAGGAAGAGGAATTTGAATATTTTGAGGAGGGAAAAATGGACAAAGATATGTTTCAGCCGTGATCACTTTGAATCGGATGCCGCTCCACGCCAGGATGCACAAAATCCTCCAACAGACAATGAACAATTGAATCGTGTTGAAAGATCAGGCTGGTATAACGATGTTAGCCTAACATTAGCTAGTTAGCTAACTATTTTTGTGGTATAACGATGTTTGCCTAACATTAGCTAGTTAGCTAACTGTGTTAGCTAACCATTTCTGTGAGAAAGTTGAAAACTGTCTTTTTGCATTGTCAGGGTTAGTTAGTATTTGGACGGTTGGCGTTGTTCCCGATGTAAACACTGCTGCACTTGTACGCAAGACACAGAACTGTCTACAGGCACAGCAGTAGACTTGCTGCATCATATCACTGGCCCATGCGTAGTCTTATAAAGAAATTTGCGCACTTCTCTCCATGCAATTAAAACGTTTTTATTTTAAAGTCACCAACATGTTTTGGCAGTAGGCCTATGCCTTCATCGGGGTGCAGTGGGTTTTTTCTATCTAACTTAATCGCCCGCTATTCAGCACCTTTTTTTGGGGGGGGGGAGGCGTTCGTACTACTTTTTCTATTGTTGGTAGTCTAACCACATAGGCTAACTCTTTTCCATTCTTCTCTGAATTTTCTCTTTCTGTCTTTATCATTCTTTCTCGCTCAAGTTCGTCTAGATTTCTGTTTGTCAATTTCTCTCGGCGTGTTGCATTGGGAAGCTGCTGAAGAACGTTGACAGTACCACGTATGACATCAGCAGTTTGACAAAAAAACGTTCTTTTATAAAATACAAAAAAATGTTGGAGGCGGGACGAAAGCGGTACTGGAAACACTTTTTAAACACGATATCCAACATTTATATAACGTTCATATACTTTATGATTACGTAATTTTATACAAGAGTAATTTTTCTTTCACATTTTTTGAATTTCCAGCGTTTTAAATTATCTGGTGCTTACACTTTCACATGACTACAGTATTGTTCATACCTGCAGTGAGTATGGTAGTTAATGAATGCATGTATGCGTATATTAATATATGCATATGTTAATATTACTACAGTATTGTTCATACCTGCAAGGGACAACTGATAAAAATCTGCTTAATATTCTGGTTGCTTCCTTAACCTTGTTTTTTGGGTTGAGAGAAATTGGCTCCTGGAAGCAGGAGCTTAGGAGCTAAAAGTACATTTAGGACTCTTCTCAGAAAAATCATCAGCATTTCACACATTTCTTCAGGGTTTCAATTAAAGTCAGCAATTATTGGAAGGCCGACCCAAAGTAGATGAGCCAACCATACGCCAATGGTGTGCAATGGACTCAGCAAGTCTATGATCATGAGAAGGCTCAAGTGTTAATGCTTCTTTTGTTGAACCACCACCTCTTTGGAGACTCATTTTCCCATAGTTCCACTGTTGGTGACTTTAAAATGGCGGCAGGTCTGAAACTCGCACATATTGTTTCACTCTATGGTATGGACTGGGAAGAGATGCCCGACGTCCACAGTGTTTTTGCTTGTCTCGTCCTGAGGGGGCCTGTCTGGCCAGGGACCAGACGGGACCGTGAGAGACTGAGGTCTGGGCACGTAAGCCCCGATGTTTACACGACTTATGAGATTTTTTGCTTCATGCAGTTTGGCTAAATTGTCCAAACACGACCACACTGGCACTTAATTTGCACGTTATCCCGACCACACAGTGACCATGTTTTCCCTGAGAGACGCAACCCTTGGGTTTGTAAGAGAGCAGCTTATGAGATACGAGGCACAGGAAGTGGGCTGCGTCGGGGTGGGGCGGAGAGACCTGCGCTCGGTTACTGGCCTAACTGAGCCTCATGGGGTATCTGCGTCGGCGGACAGTCTCAGCCTGGTGCATGGCAAGCCGAGGGAAAAACAATGAAGTCACCGTGGTCCCGCCAGCACACGGCGGGGAAAAGGGAAGAACGTTCTCTTCCTAGTGTTAAAGGGGAGGAGTGTGTGTGCGTGTGCATATATGCGTCTATGCCTGTGCTTGTGTGGCAGGGGCAGGGGGAGGGGATTGTGACTGGCATTCCTTTGCTTACCTCTCTGTTTCAGGTTCAAAGATAATTGAGCCGTAATGGAGCTCCCCCCCCTCCTAAAACCCCTTCCCCCTTAAGTACTGCCAATGTACGAGCGGTCACTGTAGATCGGCTTCCTGTCACAGCATTGTCTTCCCCAGCTCTGCGACTAGCTGAGAGCACTTATACGTGTTTGGAGCCGCGCAGGTTCAAAGAAGGGCCAGCTGAAACGCAGCACAACAATGGAGCCGCGGAGGGCCAGGCCGCCGCCGCCGCCGCCGCCGCCGCGTGGGAAACGGTGCTACGCGGAGCAGAATCAAAACAAAGACGGAGGAAGAAAAAAAACAACATCTGCCCCCTCCTCCTCCCCCTCCTCCTCCTCTTTGCCCTGCTGGCTTCTGCAACAGTGAGCTGAAGGTTATTAGCGATGGGGCACTTGAGAGAATAACGGATCTTTGAGGAAGCTGAATTTCGGGTTATTTTCGACGCGCTCACGCAACAATGAGCTCACTGTTTCTCGTTCGTCAGTTAATTTCATCCTTGTTTTTGGAGCCAAGCCTCCTTCCTCATTCAACAGGCCACTCTTGTTGGTCAGAGGTGAACTTTGAGTCCTTTATATTTTGCAGGCAGAGGTACAGTTAATCCACAGAATAGTGGTGCAGATACGATTACAAATAAGATCACAAACTTTCAGCTCAACAGCCATATTTGTATATATTCTACTTGCCTGTGAATGCTTAACAGGAAAAACACCACAAAAAACTTAATGACAGACGTTGGTGGTTCAGGTAAAGTTTTGCCACATCTTAGGGTCACAGACACGAATACAGAGTGTAGGTCAGAGTTCATCATAGTGAGCAAACTCACAGAGAGCCACACGTCTTCATCACAGGACCCAACTTCACATCATCACTTCATGCCTTTCAATCCAGCTAACATTGTCAAAACCAACTGGCCTCGTTCAAAACAAGAGGATGAGTCCGCACACAGACCCCTCTGGAAATAGCGGCTTCATTGAGGATCGGCGGACTGAATGGGAGGTTCTGTAAACAGCTGGACAGCCTTTAGGAGGAGGCAGGAGAGAGGAAGCATCAAGCGTTTGGGCTGGGGCCTGGAGCCAGAGAGGGCCACCCCGTACAGAACATGCACTTTCACTAATGCCCGCACACACATACACACACACACATGCACACACACTTTCACTAATGCCCGCACACACATACACACACACACATGCACACACACTTTCACTAATGCCCGCACACACATACACACACATGCACACACACTTTCACTAATGCCCACACACACACGCACACACACACGCACACACCAACACAGGCACACACTTTCACTAATGCCCGCGCACACATACACACACACACTTTCACTAATGCCCACACACACACGCACACACTTTCACTAATTCCCACACACACACACACACACACACTTTCACTAATGCCCACATACATGCACACACACATATACACTTTCACTAATGCCCACACACACACTTTCACTAATGCCCACATACACACACACACACACACACTTTCACTAATGCCCACATACACACACACACACTTTCACTCATGCCCACATACACACACACACACACACACACTTTCACTAATTCCCACACGCACACACACACTTTCACTAACGCCCATACACACACACACACACACACACTTTCACTAATGCCAACACACACATATACACTTTCACTAATGCCCACATACACGCACACACACACACACACACACACACATACACACTTTCACTAATGCCCACATACACGCACGCACACACACACACACACTTTCACTAAAGCCCACGTACACATACACACTTTCACTAGTGCACACATACACGCACACATATACACATGCACACTTTCACTAATGCCCACATACACGCACACACACACACACAAATAAACCCTGTACACACGTACACTTTCCCTAATGCGCACATACACGCACACACACACACTTTCACTGATGCCCACGTACACACACACCCACACACTTTCCCTAATGCCCACATGCACACACACTTTCACTAAAGCCTATACACACATACACACACACACTTTCACTAATGCCCACATGCCCACACACACACACACTTTTACTAATACCCACACACATATACACGCACACACACACACTTTCACTGATGCCCACGTACACACACACACACACTTTCACTAAAGCCTATACACACATACACACACACACTTTCACTAATGCCCACATGCCCACACACACACACACATTCACTAATGTCTGCACACACACCTACATGCACACTTTCACTAATGTGTGTGCACACACACACACACACACACACACACATGAACCAGCATGCCTTTCACACAATACACACACTTTAACAGACAAAAATGAACACGCTCACAGCACATGCACATAAATGTGCACACACAACCAGGGATCGCCAACAAAATATTTTCTCTCAACTTTCATGCTGGCTGTTAAATAAGCTGATCTCTACTGTAAGAGATTTAACTACCAATCAGAATGTGCATTCGTGTAAATCAGGTCTTTTTTATTTATGGGTTTACTTTGAATCACGTTTATAACCAATTTTTATTTTAGCAACAAGTACCCATGAAAATTACAGATGAATCTAGTATGTTGCATATTATAAAGATATGTCGTATGATAAACTTGACTTTGTCGTGTTTAATCACAAACCTAAATTAGTTTACCAGCAAACAACATTAGATTTATGTTCAAAGAATCCAGGGCCCCTCCTTCTAAAAATTGTCACATGATTCCTTTGCATATATCCATAAATCCACTTTCCCTCTGGACAGAGGCCCAGGTTGTCAGTCAGTCATTTGATTCATTGATCATTAATCAATGTATACTAACAGTGGGTTATAATGGGCCTGCTGCTTTGGAATAGAAAGTTTATAAAATGTTTTAATTAAGTACCATTTTACCCTTTTTAAGTCGATGTAAAACTGGAATATAAACCAAAACAATTGTCTAGTGGCTGATACTGTGCGACCCAGTAACCACAAAGTGACCAGCAATTTTGTCTGCATATATATATATATATATATATATATCCATTTTGGTAAATGACATTTTAGTTTGGACTTTTTTTGAATGAGTGGGATGGGCTTCTTTTATGTGCCATGTTTATAAGCTGCCTGTCTGTCTGTCTGTCTCTCCACTCATGCCTCAGTGACAGCTGTGTGTCCTAGCTCATGTGAGCAGGGGGAGTTTTAATAAAAGCTCAAAGGAGAAATGGTGGCGGATCAGATCCGCGTCCTCCTTCCTCCTTCCTCCTTCCTCCACAATGGCTTTAACACCTGGGCTGGAGGGGGTACTGTGAGTAAAATCCATACTCCACTCTCACCTGCACCCACGTGACCTCCATCTTAGGCCAGGCTGACCACTTCTGCCTGCTCCAACGCCGTACCGAGGGCCTAACCCAAATCCAGTCTGCAACCTCTAAAACTTGAAACTACTATTTTCTGTTTGTGACGTGTAAATAACTGATAGAATTCCTCCCCACTTTTTCCCTCAGGAGACATTCTTGTGGTTTTCCCTCCCCTAGAAAACTATATCTTACTACATGATGTTCCATTTCACCATAACCTTGTGGAGAGGCCAGCATTGGTTTGACACATCTCATTAGTTCTAATTCTATTACTGTAGATTGTTTACTAGCGAAGGGTCCACTGGTCCTTCTTTGATGTCACATCTGTTGTAACACAAATTCCAATGTAAGAGGTTCTGTGACAGCTCATTTGTATCAATTATGCTGAAACGTATATTAAATAAAATGTACGTCCCTGATTGGAACAGCCCTCTGTCCTCGGCAGGCCAGATCTGCGAGCGCATAACTGTTCCTGTGGAAAGTGGCAGAGTTCAGAGAAAGAGTGTTGATGCTGACAGACTGCAACTAAGCCATTTTTTTCCTTTAAAAAAACAACACAAAAAAAACAAGCACAGACCGCCTCTTTCATTGGGCAGCCTAAAAACAAGGAGCGCTCGTTTCAGGGCTTCAGCCCCCGATACCCGATCATCAAACCACGGCCAATTACAGCATTAGGAGAAGAAGTCATTTATTTAGCCTCTTTAAGAAAAAAAGGTGCTAAACTCCCAAAAAACCATTCCCTCATACCCTGCTGAAATTTCATCCAAAAACTGCCTTTGCCCCACAGAGAGTGAAAGAGGGACATTCAAGGGCAGAATGAGAGAGGGACCCCAGGAGACCAGAGGCGCGAGACGAGACCCTGCCAGGCGAGGGCGGGCTTGAGAAACACCAGCCGCTCTCTTTCCCTCCCTCACCCCCTCCCCAAAACTTCCATCTCACACACGCAGAGGCGGGAGCCTGGGAGACTCTCGGCACATTCTTGGGGGCTTAAATAACCGGCGCGTTCAGAGAACAATGGCGGTGGTTAAGGAGCAGCGGCATGTGCATGAGGCGCTCGAGGACCTTTTTCTAAATCCCGAAAACATCAGAAAGAAAGGAGGACAGTCACTGCGGGCCAGCGTGCAGACAACGTCAGGTTCACGGTGGCTCAACTCCAGCTGTGCGCCACGGATCTCTTCCCTGGTGCAACCTGCCTTTACCTTGCCCTGCAATTTCATGTGAAAAACTCCCCCAAAATGTCCCATCGTTGTTCAGTTCCCCCCCATGGCCCGGGCAGCTTTTCCACAGCTCCCTGTAATCAGAGGAAATGATGGGTGTCTTCTTGACGTCTCTATGGCAACGTGCTCTCTCACGAGACTGTGGCCATCACTCTATTGGCGATGAGACCATCAGATTCCAGTGTGAAACCACACAGTTTCAGGGGAACAGAGGCAGCAATGTGCTTATATTCATGTTCCCAGACTACGGGGAAGCAGGCAAAACCCAGCTGGTTGGTTTTGCCCTCCAGCTTCCACCAGTGGCATTTAGGAAATCTCTCTTGCCCACAGATTAAGATGTTCATTGAACCCTAGAGTTCTCTCCATTGTATTCTAAATGTGCATAAAGGATGGGTCACATAGAAACGTTGCACATTATCAGTAGCAACAATGTACTGGTTTTGTAAAGAAATGCTAAGATAGTTTGAAAACATACGCTCCTAAAAGAATTAAGGAAATCCTTCATAGGGTGAGAAGGTAAGCAGTAGAAAGTTCTTCCATGCCGTGATACATATCGTAAACCCATGTGACGGTGATGCTCCTGAAAGATTTTTGGCAGAGCAGCAAGGATGATGTTGAGACATCATCGCTCGCAGGAAGAGCATCGGAACGAGATGGATTTCCCTGCGTCCGTTTTTGGAGAGCGCGAGCAGGTCCTCTGCGGCAGGTCAATGGCCCTCTTTAATAGCCATTCATCACAGGACAGCTGGACAAGGGCAGCGCAAGCCACGCTGTCTCTGACCACTTCCAGGCGTCCGCAAACTCCTTGGAAGGATAGTGTAGTGTTTAAGTAGACCATTTAGCATACATATAAATGCACTTATTGTACGTCGCTTTGGATAAAAGCGTCTGCCAAATGATTGCAATGTAATATACAAGGCAAGTGACATTATTATTATTATTATTATTATGAATGCCCTGAAGGGAATTTGTTTTGCACAAGAACCTGAGCATGAACATAAAATGCATAAGCATAAAACAATACTGACAATTCAACATTTGGTATAAAAATAGATTCAATACTTAATGAAGGAGGGTGCCTCCCTGCCACTTTTTTGACTCCAAGTACTCTGAATGGATTGGGGGGGGGGGGAGGCTATGAAAAAAATTGTTTGGGGAAAATCATTTGCTTGCAACAGGTATCTGACAGGTACATCACGAGTAGGCAATTTGGCTCTAGTCTACCCTAAAATCGGATAATTGCAGTGTGATAGACAATTTTACACTATGTTTGAACAGCTTTCACATTGAGCTAGTTATTGCCTGTTGATTAGACTAGAATTATAAATAGCTAGCGAGAGTTTGCAAGTATCTTAAATCTTGCCCTCAATGTCTATCTTACGTTGCTATTGACAATTACCTTTTGTCAAATGAAGATAAAAAGAGAGCTAACTTAAAAGTTCAAATAAGCAGTTTGACAGTTAGATATCGTAGCTTGTATTTCACTATAGCTGCCTGGATTACCATACAGATCATGTTAATTTAGTTAGTATGATACATGCTAGCTAGGGTATATTTAGGGAGCTAGCCTGCAGTCTACCTAGCTTGCTAACTGTTACCATGCTAGACACAAACTAATTTACCCACAAAAGATATCCTTTTGTTTCCTGGTCGTTGTGATTAAATTTTATTTGCTAACTCACTGTACCGTGTCTTGACTGATGTTTATTGTTAGCTAGAAAACATACGTTAACTTGATTAATTAACTTAGATTTTTTGGTTTATGAACCAGAACAATGTATTGCAGTGAAAACTCCAAAGCAGCCGGTTGGGTGCGGGTTTTTGTTTTTGCCCAGCACAAACAAAAACCTGCTCCCACACTGGCACTTTTCGGATAAGACAGGACACCCCAGGGAGCAGCAACGTGTTTACCTTGGCCAACTCTTATTTATCCTATTGAGAACTACAAAGAAGACGAACTTCAGTCAGCCTGGAGAGCCTTCTTTGATTGCAGGTGTTATCAATTATCACATTAAACCTCCTCAGTGTCCACGTTTATAAGTCAATTGCCACTTAGCGATGATTGACAGCAATGCTCCCGCACTATCAGGCACTGCATTCAATGTGGTGAACTACTAAAATATGTGGCAGTAGCATATATTTATTGTTGCGCACACACTTATGTAAAAGCTGGTTCTCAGAAGGCATTGCCCCACTATTGATTGTATGGTTATGCACATCATTTGGGTTATGCTGTTTTTCTTGCGGAAACTTTGTACTCAGAAATGCATTGGTCAAATTGTGAATGACATCTGTCCACTGCTCCTGCTGACTGATGATTCCTTCTTGGTTTCCATATAACAATACCATAGAGATCTGTTGTTGTTTTGTGTACATGTATGGATGAATTGCAAACTGAATATATTGAATCCGTGTGTGCAGTGTACCAGGTGGATACTCGTGTAAGTAATCAATCTAAAACTTGCACTTAGTCGATCTCGGACGTTTTGTTTGCCATTCATTCCATCCTATAGTTCTTTCCTCTCCATCTGTTAGGAAAACTGTTGTATGATATGATCCACAGATCTAATGCGTTCATCGTCATTTAAAATGAGCAGATGTTACTCTTGGTTGAAGGTTGAGGCAGAGGATGAAGTAGCTAGAGCAGATGATAACTAATATAACCCAAGTTCAGGACTTTATTGCATGGCTGTATTCAGTTGTCTTGTCATTGTAGTTACTTCTGTGAGAAAGGTAAGTGCAGACCTCTTGTTTGGGTACGTGATACGCCCACCTAACACTGAAAGGTTTCAC
Organism: Ilyophis sp. 1 JC-2022; assembly: GCA_022702515.1. NCBI lineage: Eukaryota > Metazoa > Chordata > Actinopteri > Anguilliformes > Synaphobranchidae > Ilyophis > Ilyophis sp. 1 JC-2022. The sequence continues at coordinate 12,638,959 of CM040399.1, read as the reverse complement.
GGAATCCGAGCTGTCTCAACAGCTATCAAAAGACGGTGTAAGTCAAAATTGTTTGCGATGGCCGGGAATCGAACCCGGGTCAACTGCTTGGAAGGCAGCTATGCTAACCACTATACCACCATCGCAGTCGACGACGTTTGTTGCCAGGTATATAGCATCTGCAAACGAATGTGATGCTATCGTTTGATAGTAGTGATTTTTTATGGTAGTGTTCTAGCTGACAGAAATGATAAAAGAGACTTCTCTGCAACTACTGTCAAAATTAGTAGCAGACGAGAAATGGATAGTGCCTCAAATCGCGGTGAAACATATTTATTCTTGCATGTATTCAGGTTTCTAAAAATGTAGGATTTATTGCGTCATGAAATGAGAATAGGCTATATCTCATTTTGCCTCTATTATATGCATTTTTGTTGGGGAAAAATATGATAGTTTGTGCTGTAAAATTGCACGAATAGCCTATACATCATATGTAGATGCATTGTCGTTATTCGCGTAGGCAAATTATTTATTTTTATTTAGGCTACAGAATAAATCAGCACAATTCGCCAGTATGGGTGTAATTAAATAACTCACGGACCGTGACTAAAAGTTAAATGTGGGTTAAGTCAGAGATGCTTTGATAAAACAGTGTCTGGATAAATGACTCATTAATGAAATGAAATCAACATCCTGTGCTAAGCGTCCGCGACGTACAGCGCTGTGTGCGCTTCTCCAGTTTGTGATGCATTTGAACAAAGAGCGCGCTCTACCGGTCAATTTCCATCCGTACCTATATATAATTTGCTTCAGAAATTGATTGACATTCTTTTGGGGTTTTGCCATGAGAACTATGGGTTTATTAAAATTTGTAATAAAAATAAGTTATTTGTAGGCTACGAATTAATAGTGTGCTCAAAACGCAGCATGATTTTGAAAATAGATCTGGCCAGCTTGAGCATTTGATTTGGGAACTGCAAAGACGTTTGCGCAATTGATGGACAGAGGCACGCAATAAATAATATTGTCCCAAGACACCTGCATTGCAAATCGGTGCATGGCACACACGTTGTGAAATTTGCAAGTATCTTAAGAATACCTTCAAATCACCTTGTAAACACATCGTTGACCTATTACTAATCCAAACGACAGCGGAATAAGCTTGCATTAATCACAATAAATGGTTTGCCATGGCGAAGTTGACAGTAAATATTTAGTTCAGGTATTGTTTGGAGCGATATCTAAGCATTTATTTTTTCTCTCTAACAGAGAGGATACATACTGTAGATTAAATCATGTTTAAGGTTAAATTGGTTCAAAATCAAATTTGATTTGGTGTTTTTTGACAGTGGGGTATATAATTCACGAGCGATCAGTGATTTTTCTCTTTCTCTCCTAACATTACTGGGAGTACGGACAGAAATAACGGCATAAAACCATCAGAGCAAGACCACTGTGCAGCGATACTCTACCCTCCGCTTCTTCAGCTTGAGAGGCAGTAATGAAGTAGCCTAGTTCTGTTTTCCGTGCAGTACTATGCCTGCGGAAACAGTTTTAGCCACAGCTGATGAATTTCAGCTGTCTTGACATCTCGGTGAAAACCTCGAGGTAATATATCACTCAATAGGGAGCGAGCGCTATATCAACACCGTGACTGCGCTCTTAGGTAGGTTAGTGGAAAGCATGCAAGTACGACAGTATTCCTATAGCCTTCACCCAGCCCGTTCCACAACGTGGAAGGGCTATTTTGTTTAAATATATATTTCTCATGCGATATACTTGGTTAATTATCCTCAGCCTTTATGTTATGCATGCGTAAGTGTATACCATATACCACCCATATGCTAACCAGATGATTCCTTGTGTGCATTGCATGTCCAACACGTTGTATATTTTGTGGTGATTCAACATCATTGCAGAATATATCCTATAGCCTTATGGGTTCCCAATGAGGACCGTTCTAGTCAGAACGCCAAAGAATAACAAATCGTGGAAACCAAACTCGAAGTAGGGCCAAGTATTGAAAAAGTGTAGAATGTCACACCGCAATACATAGTTAAACGAATGTGTTGCGTCACGCGAGATGTATCAAGCGAGACATGTTTAGTTTGCTTAGCTACATGTTTATCTGCACTTCATCATTCTGTCCATCGCTGTTTGATCTACCAAGTATTTTATAGTTTTAGTAGAAGCTCTAAATGACTAGTCCCAAGTGACTGCTTGCATGTTGGCTGCGATCAGATCCGCTGGGAGACAGGTGGAGATAGTTGTCATTAATATACGTGTGAGAAAACATAAAGAATACAAGGAATATGTACCAGACATGTCTGACATTTTGCCCCAAGTATATTAGCAGCACTTGTGACATTGAATGTGTTGTTCTTTTTAAGGATATTATTGAACAGGTGTTGCGAATGTGGGTATTTATGTTGCTCCGGGTTGAGGGTGTTCTGAGAGATGCAAGAGGGTTGTTGCAAGGTTGTATGTTCAATTATGCAACAATATTAGGTTCTGCTAGCGCCTTGATGCTCTCATGTCTGTCTCAGTGATCCAACCATTAAGCTCCTGTTGATTTTGGTATTAATTGAGCAGTAAGGGAATACCATAAGGTAACAATCCTGTTTTGTTGTCATTTTAAAGGGACTATAATTTGAGAAATTTGGTCTGTGGAATAGTGGACCAAATCTTAGGAGGGGAAGCCACATTTTCAGCCCTGTGTTCACATACCACTGTACACCATGAATTAAATTTAAAAGAATGTATTGAAAGTACTGTATTTTCCACAGAACCAAAGTCTGGCCTACAATAATGACATAATTCTCCACCATTAGAGACAAGGGCTGTATCATAACTCACACACCAGGGAATAGAATATTTAATACACTGGCCAGGCTCAGGATTCCAACCATAACATCTCCCCGCCAAAGGGAAATTCCTTCGTCTCACACACTCCTCTCTGCAGGGACGCATTGCCCCGCTAATCCCGCTTCCTGCAAATGAAGTCATTTCACAATCTAATTTGACGCTTTTCATGAAAATATCTCCGCCATTTGCCTTAGTCACAGGAACAAAAATAATCCAGTTGATCCCAGGAATGAAAGAAGCGGCGCGTTCCTTTTTTATGTCCCCCTTTTCGTTGGAGAAATATTCTCATGTTACATATTCCTAAACCCCGTGTTGTGAGCTGCAGTTTGTCCTCAGAATTCCGGGACGTTAACTGTCTGGCACGAGGACGTAATGAAACAGACGGGGGATATTGTTGAGAGCCGCACCCTGCCAAAATCGACTCGAATCGCAGCTTTGAACGTGCCTGGGTGACGGGGGGGCCGCGAGCCCTGTCTTTAAGCGGAGGTGACAGTGTTTTGTGTGAAACGCATTACAAGTCAGAGGAAATTGGAGATAAACAGATTTTGGGGGGGGGGGTCACAATCTCTGCTGGAAGCGGCAGTGTACAGAGAGCAGGAAATAAACCTGTATTTAAGCTCATTACCCCAATGGAGTCCTCTGCCCTTTCAGCAACTCGACACAGGCTGGCCGCGGCGCAACCGCTGCTGTTAATGAGAGATTTGCGAGGGGGAAAAGGCAGCCTTGTCAGACTTTAGGGAGTGTTAGTGATGGCTGGCTGGAGGGGGGGGGGACGTGCGGGGCTTTTAATTGGGCCTGTATGGTGTATCGCCGGCTGGCCCAAGCACTGGTGATAATTGCAGGACACAGGTGGCTATAGTGACAGCTCAGCTCGGGCCAGCCCGGGCCGGCCTGTCCGTTCCTGTCAGGGCCCGGAACGCTGAGCAGACAGCTTCCCAGCCCCACGCTCATTACCCGAACGTGCCCACCCCCTGTCTCCCTGGCAACGCACACTCAGCCCCCTCCACAACACTTCCACAGGCATCCCAACTGTGCCTGGGAAGGGTCGGGGGGAAAAAACACACAAATGTTACCTTGTGAAGTGGACGCAAAATAATAGCGCATTAATAAAGCACGTTAATAAAGACAAGCCGCCATCTTGTCTTTACCACGAGAGAACAAATCAATGGACTTTTCGGGAATTCATCAACTGTACAGATCTTGTCACTGAAGCCAGAAATCCTGCTCTGGCTCTCACGTTTGGATCAATGAAAGATGGTTCAGCACACAGGCAGTTTCTGTTTAAAATGAAGGAAAGGTGAATTTCAATGCCGTCTGCTACATTCCGTGTGTTTCAAACAGCTAGATTTTTTTTCAAAGCTCATTTAAACCCACATGTCTTTTCTAGCGCCCAGTTCTACCTCATTTTCTTTAAAAATGTTCCCTCTGAAGTGCCTCGCCAGAGGTTATCAGCCAGTTCTCATCCCAAAGCTTCCAAACATGTCATAACTGGAAAGGCGTGCCATACGCCTCGTACAATCAAGATCTGCCTGATAACCATCCAGAAACAGCGTGTCAAACACATGCACAAGGGTTGTTAAGATCTCGGAAGCGTGCTCGTAAAAAAAAAAACACCGCTGTCTCTACTGGCACGAATCGCCCAACGGGCCGCGACCAGAGCACTGCAAACTTCCTGTCCAGTCCAGTCTCGGGCAGGAACATGCTGGCAGAGATGTTGAGAAATACAGGGCCAGTGTGTGAATCCCCACTGCCACCTAGAAAAACAAATCCTTGCAGCATGAACGTTGAGGAAGAAAACACACTGTGCACATATTTTGTATTTCAAATAGATCGATATACGGTATTCAGAAGCAGAATGGTGAGGGTCACATGGTGAGGGTCACATGGTGGAGACAGAAGCGGTGCACTTTCAGCGCAACTTCTGAAATGCATTTGAGTACGAGTCATTTCATAAATCCAATAAATTTGTCGGAAGATCGGGTCCAGGGGGGAAAGGGGGAGGTCTTCGTCTGCTGACTGGAGGATGAACAGATCCGTAAGCGGCCGAAACGGATCACAGCACTGGGAGAGTTGAAATGGCGAGATAGTTTGATGACACAATAGATGATGGATGTTGGTCATTGTAACATTGGGAGTGCATGGTACGGAAACGATCGGCTCCTTGCTAAATTAATCTTCTGTGCTTTTAGAAGGGGCTGCTCCACGTTACTGTGCCTGCGGTGGAAAGTGTATTCAGACAGAGGGATAACATCAGCTGTGAAAGTGACGCTGTGCATATTCGGTGCCCTAAAGAAGAAGAAAAAAGGTTTGCTGCAGACCTGAAAAAGGCCCTTCTAAAATAAAATATATAAAATGCAGTGCACTCCACAGTTATTGACACCCCTGGTAAAGATGAGTAAAAAGGGTTATAAAAAATTCACCGTTTGGTGAATTAGCTTAATTTCACACTGAAAAAAATGAGAAAAATCCAACCTTTAATTGAAGTAAATTTATTCTGAGAAATTCAAGAAATAATTATTTTTAACAAAACCACATGTGCCACAATTATTGGCACCCCTGCATTTAATACTTTGTACAACCTCCCTTTGCCAATAAAACAGCACTGAGTCTTCTCCCGTAACATCTAATAAGGTTGGAGAATACAGAGCACGGAATCTGAGACCATTCCTTTTTACAGAATCTCTCCAGAATCTCTCCAGTCCTAGGTCCTCTCTTGTGCACTCTCCTCTTCAGCTCAGCCCACAGGTTTTCAATGGGGTTTAGGTCAGGGGACTGAGATGGCCATGGCAGAACCTTGATTTTGATTTGGATGTATGTTTTGGACCATTGTCCTGCTGGAAGATTCAACGACGACGCAGTTTTAGTTTCCTGGCAGAGGCAGCCAGATTCAGATTTCAAATTTTTTGGTATTTCATGGAGTTCATGATGCCATGTACCCTAACTAGGTTACCAGGGCCTTTAGAGGAAAAACAGCCCAACAACATCACGGAACATCCACCATACTTAACAGTGGGGATCAAGTTATTTTCGGTATTGCCATCCTTCTTTTTACGCCAAACTCACCTTGAGTGTTGGTTGCTGAAAAGCTACATTTTCGTTTCATCTGACCATAGAACACGGTTCCAGTCAAAGTTCCAGCAGCGTTTAGCAAACTCGTGCTTACGTTTGTGGTGAAATGACAGGAAAGGCTTTTTTCTGGCATGCCTTCCAAATAATTTGTTGGCGTGGAGGTTGGCATTTGTTGGTGTCTAATGGTAGTTTTGGAAACTTGATTACCCCAAGATGCTACTTTTCTCTGTAATTCTCCAACAGTGATCCTTGGGGATTTTATTTGCCTCTCTTACCATTCTCCTCACTGCGTGGGGGCAAAATAAACTTGGTTCTGTAAGGATCTGTGTTTTGCGTGTTATTTGTATCTTTATTTTGTATGTATTGTTTACTCTTAGTTCGTATCTGGCTTGTTTATTTTCCGGTTTTTCCTAGTTGTCCTTTGTCTGCTTGTTTACTTCTGATCTGGCACTCCCTGTTTACGTCTCTGTACCATTCGGGTGATCTCATTGGTGTTCGGGTTCCCTCTTGCTTCACACCTATCTCTGTGCACTTAGATTTACTAATTACCACTAACATACTAACGATAGATTAGATCTACTAACTCCACTAACAGACTAATTTGTATATTACTACTAATCGTACTAACGGCAGGGGTGTGTATAGTTACTAATCTCACTAACATATTAGAGCGCACATTTTCACGCTGTTCTGTCCTTGCTAATCATTCTCAGCTGCATCTGATCTTCTCTCCCTGTCCTCTTAATCTATGCACGATTTCCTGAAACTCCAGGTCATCTGTTATCGTGTGTATGTTTGGAATCCAGTCCGCGTTTTCCCTAGTTGTCTCCGTGATTGTTTCATTGTTCCCAAATGTATTTCAATTGTCTCTCGTTTGGATCCCCGCCCTTTCACACACCTGATTCCCTTTGTGTCATTTGTACCTTGTGCATTTAAGCCCTGTGTTACTTCCAGTCTGTGTCAGAACGCTGATTTACTTTTCCTGTGCGTTACTTAAGCCAGTGATCTGTTTTATACTTCGGAAGATACCCTTTGCCTGACCATTCTTTAGCTTAACCCTTATCTGCTCTGTTTGTTTTACGTTTTTGATCTTGCCTGTTTTTTGACCATTCTCCTGCCTTGTCCACTGGTACTGCCTGATTTTTGGATTGTCCTTGATTGCCCCTTTGCCTGCCGTTTTGTACCTCCCTACTTCTGACTTCCTGGCTTGACGTAAATAAATTACGCCTTTTGCCTGATCCTGTGGTCCGCGTCTGGGTCCTTACCGCGAACGTAACAGAGAACGTAACAGGTTCCTCTTCCAGGCAAGTTTGTAACAGTTCCAGTTGCTTTGAACTTTTTAAGTATTGCGTTAGATATGGGCATTTTCAGGTGAGTAGCTATTTTTTTATAGCCATTCCCTGACTTATGAAGCTCAACACACTTTTCCCTCATTTGATTAGTGTGTTCTCTTATCTTTCCCATGTTGATGTATGAATAAGGGAATATGGCCTCACCTCATATTTATACCGCAGTGAAACAGGAAGTCATGGATTACTGGTTAAAAGTTCCTATACACTCTGATCAACTTTAAAAAGTAAAATATAAATGGAAAAAATGCTTCAGTTACATTTTGTTCATAAGAATTTGTAGGGGTGCCAATAATTGTGGCACACGTGGTTTTGTTAAAAATAATTATTTCTTGATGAGGGATTTTCTTTTTTCAGAATAAATTAAATTCAATTAAAGGTTTGATTTCTCATTTTTTTCAGTGTGAGATTAAGCTAATTCACCAAACGTTGGATTTTTTATAGCCCTTTTTACTCATCTTTACCAGGGGTGCCAATAATTGTGGAGGGCATTGTATACTTTATAAAACTAAAATGCTCATCCCATAAATGGCCCTTCCAGTTTTGATGGATGTAAGATAAAGGAAATCTTCACCACTGAGAAATCTGTGTTTATGGTCAGTCGCAGGGCTGATCTCACTACAGTACACTATACGGTAGGATGGTATATAATTACAGAATGGTGGAGTATCATTGTCATTTAGATGTTACTCGGGAAGACAGGTTTCCCATGAATTTGTTCATTTATTTTTTCTTTGGGTCGCTGCATAGCTACAGAGTCACCGTACAGAGAATATCACCACTGCAGAAGGCACAGAACTAACATTCCAAACTATGTTTATCCATGTCTACGTAAGCCTTTGATTTTAAAGGATTTACATGCTATGTATCATATGACTCTTTATGGCATACAAAAAGAGGCTCAATTCTGTTGTAAACGCTCTGCTCACTCTGCACAGAAACTAACGGAGGCCATTTCTCACTGACAAAATGGGACCAATAGAATTTCTCGGTTTGTGCACGCAAAATATCAGACAAGATTTTAGTGTTTGGGTGAGGCTCAGGGCTGTCCGCGAGCCGGGCGATCAAAGCCAACGGAGCCGGCGCTACAGCGTTCGCATACAGCTGCGTCTTCCCCGGGTCGACGCTTGGCCTCCTTGTGCGAGACCTCAGCCCTGGAAGAGTCTGTAAATAAACGGTTTTCTCACCGTATTAACACATTCCCCCGTACGCCGGGACCCGCTTAACCGCGAGCCGCTTACGACCGCTCGGACGCCGCCTCTGACATCACCGCAGGAGAACCTGCGCACTTCCTGCGACCACTGCCTCTGCAGATGTGAGCGAAGAAACCCCCTAACTACAGCGTTCAGAGCTATCAACTGTCACTCTTTCTCATTCATTTTTTTCTCACTTATTTTTTCTTAAATTTCTTGGCACAGCCATGCTTCCACATATACTGTATGTAGTAGGCTACTTGACCCCCCCTGGTCTAATTTTGCGGAGGCATCTGTTCGGCCTTAAATCCAAACTGTTGTGCATTACTTAGCTTCATATTTCTTCCAGTAGAAGTGGACAGAAAGAGATGGAATAACAGGCGAGATTAACTGTGTTTGTGAACGTGTGCCTCACCCTCCCTGGAGGTTAACAATTTCTTCACTTGTTAGACTTGAATATTGTTTCAGTGTTCCTCAATAACACTGTTTCTAGACTCCTACAAAGTAAAATGTGTGTGTATAGTCGACACGTTAGAGGTAGTAGTGAGCTTAGGTAGCGAAGACGCGGTGAATTATCTGCGTGGGTTTGGCGTGTCAGGTTGTAGCGTGTGGAGCCGGATTGAGGGGGGAAGCGGGATCTCTAGGGCGAGGGGCACTTGGTGCATGAGGGTAGAGGGAGAGGGAAACGGGACGAAAATCTGGGAACTCAATCTCATTTTCAGGAATGTATGGAATTTCCCTGGGCCCTGTCTCAGCCAATATTTGATTTAGATGAAATGATAGAAGAGGCACAGCCCCCCTCAGTCTAACGCTGTGAGCCCCCCCCCCCCCTCACACACACACACCCAGACATCCCAACCCCCACCCCAACACAAAATTCCAACATACACAGAAAGCATTGCAGACACCCATGTAAACACAAACCATGTGAACACTACAAAGCTATATGATTCTTTGATCTATATCACCACACAAATGGATAAAAGGACCATAAGACTTATGCAATTTATTATTAAAACTAAGGCCCTGACAAATATGAAAATCACTGACCCCCACCCCCCAACATGCTCAGATCATGGGTAAGCCTTGTATTTACTTCTGGATTGTTCTATGTGGTTTGGGAACCGGTCTGTTAGTGGTCAATTTAGGAAGTAATCAGTCATTTCAGTTCATTATCAACATCATCAAAGAAAATATGACATCTGGAATCCTTTGACCTCCGGCTGACCTCTGACATCTTCCATTGGCTAAAGAACCACTTTGTGTGACCAATGCCCAGCACAGACACAAGCTTAGTAATCCCCTCAATCCTGTTTTCCCTTTGTTTTGTGCGAACTAAATTCAAACAAACTGTCAAAGTCAAATTGCATTCAGAGGTCTTGCTAAACATAGCAGACATGGCTATTTGGCTTCTGAGATTAACACAAATATCCACTGAGAGGGTGTTGCCTTCCGAATAATTATTACATGAAAAAAAGAACATAAAAACAGAAGAGAATTGTTCCCGGGTCAGCCTGACGTTATCAGGTTCCATATACCAGTGCTGCCGGGAGTCAAAGGTGGGAAGTGGTGCCTGTGCCAGAGGGCTGATATATGCCATGTAGGGCTGTGATAGAAAGCCCAGCTGGAGGAGAGAATGAAGGAATCATTAATCACACGAGCGCACTGTGCTGTAGGCCGGACGGCCATTCATGTTTCACACGAGGAGAGACGGAAAGCAGGAATGCAGCGTACGGGTGGTCAATTAGTTTAGAGTTTCAACTGTGACTGACTGGCTCCGAACCGTGGGCTCCCTCCCGTCTTTTTAAAAAAAAAACGCCGTCGCCATCGCCGTCGACGGGGCAGAGAAAAACGCGGACGAAAATGCACGCCGCGATCAGAAGCATTCCCCGAACTGAGACGAGAACTTCAGCCCCGTTACTCCGGTCTCGATCAACAGCCTTTTCCGCCTTCTTGTAGGATCGCTTTACAACCGACCCCGGCCGCCAATGTTTTTAACACTGTAGCATATTATAAGCATAGCTTTTTGCTGTTCTGGAACAAAGCAATGTTGTATGTGTTTTGAGTCCTGTCTCTCATGAATATGCCAGCTGACCTGGTCATTTCAGATAATTAGTTGAATAACTTCTGTGGGGAATGTAACAGCCAGGAACGCATAAAGCCCATTTTGTCACAGAAACAAAGATATGTATTTACGGTATAGTTTAAAAGTAATGCGGACAGGATAGAGGCCAGCCAGCCATACATAAATGCTGAACCTTGACTGAATATTCCCTGAGAGCTTAATAATTTTCAGCTTTCATTTAAACACTCATTACACTGCGCCGGGCCTTCAGCTGATCCTCAACCGCCAATAAATTCTGGTCTGGGAGTGTTGAGAGACTCTGGATCGTTACCAGAGACTCGCTGGCGATGCCGATGTGAAAGGCTTTCTCTCTGAGAGGAGGTCGATTAATATGACCGATTGTGCGTTCTCAAAGTCCTGGTGTTGAGAGGGGTGTGAACGGGGGGAGGGGAGGGTCAGCCGCAGTCTCTGGTTCGCGGTTCAAACAAGGAGGCACCTCGTCAAGAAACAAAAACACGTCAACCTATAACACATTTCCAAAACAACCGCCGGAGTCATTAATGACGGAGCCAACAAAGGGGGGGGGGGGGGGGGGGGGGGGGGGCGGAGAAGGCGGCTCAAATTGGTTGTCGTTGGCTACCTCGGCTCTTCTCCCGGGTCTGTCAGAAACCGGGAAGGAGCGGTTTGACTGGTTAATAACATTGGAGGAATTATGATAACAGACGCAGGCCGCTATATTATCCCTCGCCGCATTTCCGCGGCTGCTCTGATTACGGCGCAAGTCTCGGTTATTAACGGCCTCCTTTGCTGCAATAACAATACACATCCAGTCAGAGTAGGCGGTTCATTTGGCCTGAGGATTTGAGTAAACAATAAGGGCCGACAGTGAGCGCACGTCCACACCAGCGTTCAGGCGGCAGACGCGGACCCGAGATACGCCGCGATTCGGCCTTTTCCCTTTTCCTCCCTGTCGGGTCACACGGCCTCTGACAATTAAGTCTGGCTCCACTCCACGTTGAAAAAATGCGCCGTGTCTGTGTGCGTCTCCGTGTTTCCGTGTGTACGTTGCGTACGTGTGTGTGTCTGCGTGCATGCATGCATGTGTGTGAGTGTGTGTGTCTGTGTACGTGTAGATGTGTGTGTGTGTGTGTGTGTGTGTCGGAAGTCCAAACAGGAAAAGAGAAGACTTGCGACTATGCCGGGAAACAAAAGGCCTAGACTCCCCACAAACTCGTTTCCCTTCCTTCGTTACACGCTTGCTTTCCTTATTCAACAAGGATCATTCCTGATCACTTCTGAGGCGCTGCCCTTAACGGGGACCATCCTGAATGCACACCCCTGTCTGTGACCTCTCTTTCAATACCGGTTGAAGTGGGAGGGGAAACACAGATTACATCTCTGGGGTGTGGAATATTTCTAAGCTTACACTTGGGGGGGGGGGAGGTTGCTCTTTAAAACTGGAGGAATATTGTTTTCTAACTTTTTCCCTTCACCCAGGCACACTGCAATACTCACAATCTATCTGTCTACTTCATTGATTGATGGGTTTTTTCACTTACATTGCACAGTCTGTGGTCTCCCCCCTCCCTACCGCTCTCACTCAAAATTGAGTCATAACTTCCTGACTGCACTGTCCAAAGGTCAGGCTCTCTCGAAGCCACCCTTTTTACCCAAGCCCCCCCTGCCCTTCTCATTTTCCCTTCATTGGGCCCCTCAAACAACACGCCCAACTCAGCATTCCACACGGAACACCTTCAAACAGTCCGCCACGGCGGAAAGTAACAGAAATCCCAGCTGCCCCCCGCCCCCCCCCCCCCCCCCCCCCACACACACACACACACACACACACACACAATACCACAGCACAATAAAGACGTCTGAGGGCACGGCGGTGTCACAAGCTCTGTGATGACAAGCGGAGGGCAACTGGGGGCTCTGAAGGCTCAGATAAATATATGTGGCGCAGAAGCCATGTGTATCTGCTCCTGACGTGTCAGGCTTTGAACTAAGCCCCTGCAGAACTACTCACCCTCCTACCCCACCTCCCTCATGGGACGTGTCCCCTCTGACCCCGAGCCTCCTTCTTTGTGGGGCCCCACAGCGAAGAAGGCTCTGTCTGTCTCCTCCCCACAACTCCTGTTGCTCTCATATACTCTGCACTTATAGAGTCTGTCTCCTCCCCACACCTCCTGTTGCTCTCATATACTCTGCACTTATAGAGTCTGTCTCCTCCTCACGCCTCCTGTTGCTCTCATATACTCTGCACTTATAGAGTCTGTCTCCTCCCCACACCTCCTGGTGCTTTCATATACTCTGCACTTATAGAGTATGTCTCCTCCTCACGCCTCCTGTTGCTCTCATATACTCTGTACTTATAGAGTCTGTCTCCTCCTCACGCCTCCTGTTGCTCTCATATACTCTGCACTTATAGAGTCTGTCTCCTCCTCACGCCTCCTGTTGCTCTCATATACTCTGCACTTATAGAGTCTGTCTCCTCCTCACACCTCCTGTTGCTCTCATATACTCTGCACTTATAGAGTCTGTCTCCTCCTCACGCCTCCTGTTGCTCTCATATACTCTGCACTTATAGAGTCTGTCTCCTCCTCACGCCTCCTGTTGCTCTCATATACTCTGCACTTATAGAGTCTGTCTCCTCCTCATGCCTCCTGTTGCTCTCATATACTCTGCACTTATAGAGTGTGTCTCCTCCCCACGCCTCCTGTTGCCCTCATATACTCTGCACTTATAGAGTGTGTCTCCTCCCCACGTCTCCTGTTGCCCTCATATACTCTGCACTTATAGTCTGTCTCCTCACGCCTCCTGTTGCTCTCATAGACTCTGCACTTATAGAGTCTGTCTCCTCCCCACGCCTCCTGTTGCTCTCATATACTCTGCACTTATAGAGTCTGTCTCCTCCTCACACCTCCTGTTGCTCTCATATACTCTGCACTTATAGAGTCTGTCTCCTCCTCATGCCTCCTGTTGCTCTCATATACTCTGCACTTATAGAGTCTGTCTCCTCCCCACGCCTCCTGTGGCTCTCATATACTCTGCACTTATAGAATGTGTCTCCTCCCCACGCCTCCTGTTGCCCTCATATACTCTGCACTTATAGAGTGTGTCTCCTCCCCATGCCTCCTGTTGCCCTCATATACTCTGCACTTATAGAGTCTGTCTCCTCCTCACACCTCCTGTTGCTCTCATATACTCTGCACTTATAGAGTCTGTCTCCTCCTCACGCCTCCTGTTGCTCTCATATACTCTGCACCTATAGAGTCTGTCTCCTCCTCACGCCTCCTGTTGCTCTCATATACTCTGCACTTATAGAGTCTGTCTCCTCCTCATGCCTCCTGTTGCTCTCATATACTCTGCACTTATAGAGTGTGTCTCCTCCCCACGCCTCCTGTTGCCCTCATATACTCTGCACTTATAGAGTGTGTCTCCTCCCCACGCCTCCTGTTGCCCTCATATACTCTGCACTTATAGTCTGTCTCCCCACGCCTCCTGTTGCTCTCATATACTCTGCACTTATAGAGCCTGTCTCCTCCTCACACCTCCTGTTGCTCTCATATACTCTGCACTTATAGAGTCTGTCTCCTCCTCACGCCTCCTGTTGCTCTCATATACTCTGCACTTATAGAGTCTGTCTCCTCCCCACGCCTCCTGTTGCTCTCATATACTCTGCACTTATAGAGTCTGTCTCCTCTCCACACCTCCTGTTGCTCTCATATACTCTGCACTTATAGAGTCTGTCTCCTCCCCACACCTCCTGTTGCTCTCATATACTCTGCACTTATAGAGTCTGTCTCCTCCCCACGCCTCCTGTTGCTCTCATATACTCTGCACTTATAGAGTCTGTCTCCTCCCCACACCTCCTGTTGCTCTCATATACTCTGCACTTATAGAGTCTGTCTCCTCCCCACACCTCCTGTTGCTCTCATATACTCTGCACTTATAGAGTGTGTCTCCTCCCCACACCTCCTGTTGCCCTCATATACTCTGCACTTATAGAGTGTGTCTCCTCTCCACGCCTCCTGTTGCCCTCATATACTCTGCACTTATAGTCTGTCTCCCCACGCCTCCTGTGGCTCTCATATACTCTGCACTTATAGAGTCTGTCTCCTCACGCCTCCTGTTGCTCTCATAGACTCTGCACTTATAGAGTCTGTCTCCTCCCCACGCCTCCTGTTGCTCTCATATACTCTGCACTTATAGAGTCTGTCTCCTCCTCACACCTCCTGTTGCTCTCATATACTCTGCACTTATAGAGTGTGTCTCCTCCCCACGCCTCCTGTTGCCCTCATATACTCTGCACTTATAGAGTGTGTCTCCTCCCCACGCCTCCTGTTGCCCTCATATACTCTGCACTTATAGTCTGTCTCCTCACGCCTCCTGTTGCTCTCATAGACTCTGCACTTATAGAGTCTGTCTCCTCCCCACGCCTCCTGTTGCTCTCATATACTCTGCACTTATAGAGTCTGTCTCCTCCTCACACCTCCTGTTGCTCTCATATACTCTGCACTTATAGAGTCTGTCTCCTCCTCACGCCTCCTGTTGCTCTCATATACTCTGCACTTATAGAGTCTGTCTCCTCCCCACGCCTCCTGTGGCTCTCATATACTCTGCACTTATAGAGTCTGTCTCCTCCCCACACCTCCTGTTGCTCTCATATACTCTGCACTTATAGAGTCTGTCTCCTCCCCACACCTCCTGTTGCTCTCATATACTCTGCTCTTATAGAGTCTGTCTCCTCCCCACACCTCCTGTTGCTCTCATATACTCTGCACGTATATAGTCTGTCTCCTCCCCACACCTCCTGTTGCCCTCATATACTCTGCACTTATAGAGTGTGTCTCCTCTCCACGCCTCCTGTTGCCCTCATATACTCTGCACTTATAGTCTGTCTCCCCACGCCTCCTGTGGCTCTCATATACTCTGCACTTATAGAGTCTGTCTCCTCACGCCTCCTGTTGCTCTCATAGACTCTGCACTTATAGAGTCTGTCTCCTCCCCACGCCTCCTGTTGCTCTCATATACTCTGCACTTATAGAGTCTGTCTCCTCCTCACACCTCCTGTTGCTCTCATATACTCTGCACTTATAGAGTCTGTCTCCTCCTCACGCCTCCTGTTGCTCTCATATACTCTGCACTTATAGAGTCTGTCTCCTCCCCACGCCTCCTGTGGCTCTCATATACTCTGCACTTATAGAGTCTGTCTCCTCCCCACACCTCCTGTTGCTCTCATATACTCTGCACTTATAGAGTCTGTCTCCTCCCCACACCTCCTGTTGCTCTCATATACTCTGCACTTATAGAGTCTGTCTCCTCCCCACGCCTCCTGTTGCTCTCATATACTCTGCACTTATAGAGTCTGTCTCCTCCCCACACCTCCTGTTGCTCTCATATACTCTGCACTTATAGAGTCTGTCTCCTCCCCACACCTCCTGTTGCTCTCATATACTCTGCACGTATATAGTCTGTCTCCTCCCCACACCTCCTGTTGCTCTCATATACTCTGCACTTATAGAGTCTGTCTCCTCCTCACACCTCCTGTTGCTCTCATATACTCTGCACTTATAGAGTCTGTCTCCTCCTCACGCCTCCTGTTGCTCTCATATACTCTGCACTTATAGAGTCTGTCTCCTCCTCACGCCTCCTGTTGCTCTCATATACTCTGCACTTATAGAGTCTGTCTCCTCCTCATGCCTCCTGTTGCTCTCATATACTCTGCACTTATAGAGTGTGTCTCCTCCCCACGCCTCCTGTTGCCCTCATATACTCTGCACTTATAGACTGTCTCCTCCCACGCCTCCTGTTGCCCTCATATACTCTGCACTTATAGTCTGTCTCCTCACGCCTCCTGTTGCTCTCATAGACTCTGCACTTATAGAGTCTGTCTCCTCCCCACGCCTCCTGTTGCTCTCATATACTCTGCACTTATAGAGTCTGTCTCCTCCTCACACCTCCTGTTGCTCTCATATACTCTGCACTTATAGAGTCTGTCTCCTCCTCACGCCTCCTGTTGCTCTCATATACTCTGCACTTATAGAGTCTGTCTCCTCCCCACGCCTCCTGTGGCTCTCATATACTCTGCACTTATAGAGTCTGTCTCCTCCCCACACCTCCTGTTGCTCTCATATACTCTGCACTTATAGAGTCTGTCTCCTCCCCACACCTCCTGTTGCTCTCATATACTCTGCTCTTATAGAGTCTGTCTCCTCCCCACACCTCCTGTTGCTCTCATATACTCTGCACGTATATAGTCTGTCTCCTCCCCACACCTCCTGTTGCTCTCATATACTCTGCACTTATAGAGTGTGTCTCCTCCCCACGCCTCCTGTTGCCCTCATATACTCTGCACTTATAGAGTCTGTCTCCTCCCCACACCTCCTGTTGCTCTCATATACTCTGCACGTATATAGTCTGTCTCCTCCCCACACCTCCTGTTGCTCTCATATACTCTGCACTTATAGAGTCTGTCTCCTCCCCACACCTCCTGTTGCTCTCATATACTCTGCACTTATAGAGTCTGTCTCCTCCTCACGCCTCCTGTTGCTCTCATATACTCTGCACTTATAGAGTCTGTCTCCTCCCCACGCCTCCTGTTGCTCTCATATACTCTGCACGTACATAGTCTGTCTCCTCTTCACACCTCCTGTAACTCCTGTAAACTCCAGACATTCTGTGAGCTTCGCTCGATGAGACTCTCCCCTTAGCACATTCGGTTTCTCCGTCATACCTCTAAACACTGTGGGCTCCACAGCAGTACTGTTTGTTCCCTTCACACTTCATTTATGTTCATACTCTACTCTGTGGAATTTTCATGTCGAGAGTTTATCTCATTCTGCTCCTTGCTCCTCCACATTCATCAGATAGAGTTCCCCGCTGCCTCACAGTTCCAACATTGAGCTGGACATGGGGGGGTGGGAGAGGTGATGAGGGAAAGGCATATTTGTCCAGAGATGTTTTAGGAAAGCTCCCTGAACCCAGCTATTGGAATGTCTCTCCTGTTGTTGGTTGTCAACAAACTCGTACTCTCGGCCACATTCCAAAACGCACTAAGATTCAGATTTGCTTCTCATTCATGACTTGGATATTTGTTTTGAGTATATGACAGGACAGGAATGTGGTCTGTAAGCTTTCTGTTTATTATTAGTTTTTTTTTCAGCTTTCAGTATACTGTACTTTTTTTATATAAAAAATTCCAGAAATTATATCCTTCCAGCATGCAGCTGTATGAATATCTTTGAAAATGCATTAGTGTTACCATCAGCCCTTGGGCCTGGATGTGATGCGTGCTACAGCGTCCCTCCGTTCTGTCTGGCTGGGCCCCTACACTCCTACATCTATGCCGATTTACTTCCCTGGCAGAAAACTTCAAAGTGCCTTCTGTTCACACACACAAGAAAAAATTTCCCAGAATCCCTGAGGATCTCAGCACATGTACCATTTGATCTTTGGAAAATTGCTTTTCTGGGGCTGCTGGTAGTGCATGTTATTTGCATTCGTTTCTGTCCTCCCACACTCTCTCGACTAATGTATATATAATGTAATCCCACGTCAAATATCATAAACTATATCAGCCGAAAATAGAGCCAGCCGGACAGGTGCACTGTGTGCGATAGAAAAGAAGGAACCGTCTCTCTGCGCCTAAAATCATTAACCTGTCAGCAGCTGTGCAGGCTTCAAACAGCACGTCGCCGCTCAGCTCCTGGCAATCCTAGCCAGGAGCTACCCTATCTTTCCCACTCTCTGCCAATCTGCAGCAGAGGTGCCCGGAGCAGCACGCCGCCACTGCTTTTTCATCACGGGCGCAGAGATTGCACGCAACAGCGGGAGATAACGCCAGCGCGTCGCACGGCAGGTCAAGTGCAGCATGAACTCCCTTCCAGCAGCGGCTTCACACGCAGAAGTACACGTGTGCCAACAGTCCCAAAAATGCCCTCACGCACACACACCCACATACCGCACACAAGACTGGGAATGAGGTAAGACAGGGAACCATACAAGCCCTTCTTACTTCACACAGCACAGTTAAGTTTAATTTGCGCTCCGCGCATCCCGCGCTAACAACATGAGATATTGACCACACGTTTTTAATTTGCACTCAATGCATCGCACACAAACAAATCGACTAGGTCCCAGGACACATTGTGTGGATTGTCATAATTGTCATTTGAGTTCCAAGCGTTTGGCGAAAATTCAAAGCTGTCATTACTCCACGCAGCAGGAGAGATGCTATCAAGTAGGCTTCTTCTTGATTCACATGATAATATCTGAATTTGTTTTAACATTCATAAAATAAACTTTCATGAAATTACATTACCTTCAGACATATAATAAGAAATATCACAAATACTATTTGTCAGAAAACATATTTCAGACAGTGTCCACTATAACAGCAAAAGCAATTAGGTTCTACAAACATTTACAGGAATCGCATTAACTGGAAGGCTACAGGAAATAGTTGACAGATTTTCTACGATGTAAGTGAAAGTTAAAATACATAATATTTAATGTATTTTATTTAACCTTTATTATTAAAAAAATTATTTACAAGAGTGTCCTGACCAGACATAGCAGCAGCAGCCACAACAAACTTTAACGTTAATTTAGCACCATGTTATTATTTCTGTGTAGGACAACAGCTGTTGGGCTCAAAGATTTCTCAATGCTCTTGTGTGACATCAACAAGGTATACAACAGGTGAAACAAGCATGTGATTACCTGCTTTACTTAAGTTTGAAAAATCAAGGTATTTTCTTTAAATTGGACGTATATAGTATATAGTTTGTATGTTTTGTCTCACCGGATTCCCTGGCCACGGTCAGTTGTTACAAATAGTTTTGGCTAAGCTCCTGATTAAAAACTGAAATCAGCAATTATCCTCTAATACCCATTACTGTCATCGCACAGAGTGCTAAATATATTCGGTGGGAATGACTATACCATCCAAGAAGCTGGACCCATATAATTTTTAGTCATCTAGCCGAATTGTGTATGGATTAAGATCTTGCTAGTGCATCACATGTCAGCAGTACTGAGTAAACAAATTAACTTTTCAAATGTATTGGGTCTGAACTGAGAGTTGAAGTGGATCGACTGAGAGTCAATAAAAAAAATGACCCTTCTTTGCTAAAAAAAAAATACATGAACTTTATGGATGGACATGATCGACGCTAACAACAGCACTGGCCACACTGTCGTTTAGCTTTAAAAAAAAAAGAATCCAAGCATTTGACCAGGGGCAAAAACCGCTGTGAGGCGACGTTAAGTTATGGACTCCAGTCTACGCGCAGTAATTACCAATGCAAACATCTGGATGGGTTTAGGCAAAGCATGTTATAAATTTACTAATAGGCTTAAGTAGCATTTTTGGATGCTGATTAAGAGGAGTTTCAGATCTGGTTCACAATTAATTTCTTCTGTGATTTATAAAAGATTTCTATGAAATTTGCCATTATTTTTAGGGTTGTATCAAAGTGAAACTGTGTAGGGCTATGCTGATGCTGTCTTGATACAGGGTCCCAGTTAAGAATATGAGCCTCTTCTTTTTATGTGGCATAAAATAGCCTGCACAAAAAGCCGCTCTGTGTGTGTGTGTGTGTGTGTGTGTGTGTGTGTGTGTCTGGCCAAAGCACCAACTCTCACTCACTCACACACACACAATAGGATATATGGCCCTAAAGGAAGGTTTTGGCCTTAAAAGTATTTTATGAGGAAGAGTCACACCACAAATGCCATTTGTTACAAATTAGGCTTCCACGTGTAATGAAGTTGACACCTGCTAGTTCAAAAGCTTTTATGCGCAGGTGAGCACAGAGGGACAGAAGAAAGGTATTTGGAGGGCAAAGTGAGATTCTGTACATTGCTTTTCCCCAGATTAAATCTACAGTGTTAATCATTTTGCTCATCTGTTTCTGGTAGTGCAAAAATATATAAACATCACAAGACTAATAATACTAAGTGTTAATTTCAACAAGCTTCCAATTCAAGTTAATTTCATTTTATGTTTTAGTTGCAGTTTTTAATAATGTATGTTCTGCTCCAGAGCCGGTTTTTGGCATAGGCAATATAGGCAAATGCTAAGGGCGCCACCACCCAGAGGGGGCGCAACAAATGGGGGAAAAAAAAAAAAGTTTCGCTTTTAAATATATATTTTTTTCTTGTAATAATTTTTGACTAATACTACTAGTTAACACTGTTATTTCGAAATATTAAATAACCCCACAACAACCAGCGTAGCTCTATAGCATAGCCTATTAAATAATAATTTCTTAGTTCATGTCACCCCGCCCCCCTCCAGCCAGGCAATTAGACTTTATCTGCGCTCCCTCTCTGGGCAATGGTAAAGTGTGGCTATCTGACGTGACCCTCGCATTATATGCTATCAACATGTCGAAAAGACCAAAGCTTTCCGGTTTATCTGTTAGTATCTAACTATAAGACAGACAGTTAGTTGTTAGTATACATTTATGTTAACTGGTTTAGTAAGTGCGCTTAACTAATAAAGCACCCGAGTGATTGTTAGCGCGAGTTAGTAATCAATACAATTACACGTAAAAGAAATCAGGAAGTAGCAGAAACGAAAGCCTCGGAAAATCCCGAAGTCACCTAAACAGTGCATACACGAGACAGGGTAAACAAACACACGAATGCGACTCGGACAACCCACGAACAGAGGGGAATGCAATGATGATAATACACAGACATATGTACAGAATATAACACTCTCAGTCACTCTGCACCTTCTTGCTAGCTAGCTGGACAGCGGCAAGAGAATGGTCGCCTCATCTTGAAAAATACATAGACTATGCGTGCATAACAGTAGCCTACATAAAATAAAAGTAGGCTACATAACAACTAATAAAAATAAGAGAACTGTAGTACCAGTCATCATCAGGGAAATTAGGTCTATTCAGCAGGTGTTAGCTGTGTCATACTGTAGGCTACATTTTTATTGACATCTGGTTACCCTGTAATCAAAATGCTATTCCTTTTCATCTCCTTTATAATTAATTGTTGTAGTAAGCCTTTGGTTTGTTGTGTTACAGTTCATAATCTCTAAAGTTAGTTTATATAGTTAGTTACATCAGTGTTTTAAAGTGCATATCATTAATGTTAATGCCAAATAAGCTTTCCCATTATGCTATATTAGTATTACACTGCAGTTTACTGCTTTTTTTGGACTTTCCATCTTAAGCATAAATCATGTGGTCTCAAAACAGTTGTCTTATGATGATGTCATAGATGACTTTGCTGCAAGAAAGGTTAGGAAAGTAAGATTGTAGGTAAAGTGAGCTTGATGAGGGGGCTTCTAAGTCTGTTATAAGTCGAAGCCTTGTGCTTGTGTGCCTTTTGTGTTTGTGTGCAATTATTTGTGTGCAATTATGTATTTATTTATTTTACTAAGTTAATTGTAATTATATTTTACCTTACTTTATTTATGGCAGTAAGCTACTGGTTTCTTTAATATATATATTAAAGATAATATATTGTAAATATCTATAATAATAATGTCACTTGTTCACTGTTTTGATGTTAACTGTTTGATTTTGTGGGTTATTTTCAGTAAAAGAAAAATGTGAAAACAAAAGTGTGAGTGCATGTTATTGGTAGTGAATAAACTGTGATGCAAGGGGGCGCCAGATAAAATCCTGCCTAGGGCAGCCGATTGGTCAGAGCCGGCCCTGTTCTGCTCACTCAGGGCTTCTCAGGTTTGGTTATTCTCCATATTGCAGATTTAAACCTGACCTAACCTACCACAGGTAACCAACCAAAGTGAACCAAAAGCCAAGAGGCACAACTGCGCCATGTTATGATACTGGTGGTAGTGTTAATAAACAAATACCGTGTGTACAAAATATAACCCAGTCTCCATATCCATATTTTGTCCATAAGGTTTGTTACTGGATATGGTCTCTAGGTGTCGTTGCATTCTGTTTTTAACTGCGTGCAGTACAGTCCTGTGTCCACTACGCGGCAGTGGCTAGCTGTCGAGAACAGTCTCATTGACAAATGCTTTCGTTCGTTTGAGTTTCAATACGTTTTGAGGCTATTCTACAGTGAGTACTTAACGCAGGGAAAGGCTATGGATAGCATTGTATGCTTTGATGTAGCTAGCTAACGTAACGTTCACATTTTGAAATGATGTGGAACATCATTACTTCCAGCAATAATAGCTAACGCTAGAGCCTCGGTTATTTGCGGTAACGATAGGTGTTGGGAAGTCTCATTTTCGAGGAGGTAAGGTTTTGCTTTGCTTCTTTATGATGATCCATGACGCTGCTAGCTAGCAAGCAAGCACGCACTTAAAATACCGTCCCTTTCGTTGAGAAACGTAAGTTAGAGGATGCCTCCTTTTGGAAGCGTTAGCGAGCTGGCTATTAAATTGGCTAACGTATTTTCTCCATCCCCATGTAAATGTGGCGTTATCACATTGAATGAGTGATCTTTTTACTTTGTAAATGATTTATTTGCTTCTGAGAAATTCATTGCTAACCAGCAGCGGTAGTTTGCACACGGAGCTATATTACGAATGCACAGTGTACGCCCCCAGTGTTACGTTATGCTCTTAAAGCGGAACATGATCATCCGATTCAGAGCAACATTACCGCGTTGTAGTGTGACCGATCACGCAGGATCAATTAACGTGTAGTGGTCAAGTCATTTCGCTCATATGTGGTGCTTTGTAACTGGGGAGTGATGGAAACGGTGAAAGTGCTCGGAGTAGTAATCAAACTGGGTCTATGCGTGTGGCTTTGCCCGTGACAAGTATGTATCTTGTGTTGTGCAGTGTCCAGTAATGGTGTAGCTGCAGGTACACTCAGTAGCTAACCATGCTGAGCCGCCTGCAGGAACTGAAGAAGGAGGAAGAGACGCTGCTGAAGATCAAAGCCATGCTGCAGGATCAGCTTAATAGGCTGAAGGTCAGGGCACCTTTGTGTCAAGAGAGACTGCCTTGTGACGTGTGTGTGTGTGTAGGGTAACCAAAATGCTGCACATGAGATTCAGGTGAATTGTGACCTGTTCGTCTCCATTAGTTGGATCGGCGACTTATGATTTTAATTAACATCATAATAAACCGAGTACTAGTACTACTAATAGTAATAATCACAACATGAAGACGATGATGATTACCACAGTTGTTCTGAGAAGGTGCCTGTCTTTCCCAGTTTGAAGAAGGGGCCCTGAGGTCAATGATCAATGCCCAACATGCTGACAGCCCAGCGCTGGCCACTGCTCCAGAGGTACGAGTTCAGATACACGGCACTCACTGGTGCAAACCCACAAGGTCTCGCAGCACGTGTCCAGTGCTGTTGTTCCGTTGTTTTTTAAGTGTATTATTGTACTCAGATGGACCCGCAAGAATTACATTACATTATAGGCATTTAGCAGACGCTCTTATCCAGAGCGACTTACACAGCATTTTTGCATTTATACATAGTATCCATTTACAGCTGGATATATACTGAAGCAATTCAGGTTAAGCACCTTGCTCAGGGGTACAACGGCAGTGTCCTACGTGGGACTCGAACCTGCGACCTTTCGGTTACAAACCCAGTTCCTTAACCATTATACTACACTGCCGCCCTTACGAATTAAACATGTATATATTAATGTACTGCATAAGGAGAACTGCAGTAAGGAGTAATGACCGTGCTGTACACTGGTCTGTTCACTAAAATACACCCTGATACAGGTCAGTTATTGCCGCAGCCTATTTGCTAACGTAAGTGTATTGTGCTTAGGTTCCTGTGCCGCTGGACAACGAAAGCGAGATAAATCAGACAAAGTTGCAGCTGAGCACAGTAGTGGAGCATGACATGGAGGAGGAGGAGGAGGAGGAGGAAGACGAAGAGGAAGAAGAAGAACAAGTAGACCACGAGTTTGAGATGATGGAAGAGGAAGAGGAGGATGATTACTGAACAGCGGACACCTGAGAACTTTATTAATAGATGTGATTGGACAACGCCCAAGACATCGGCTGTTATCAATCAATCCGCAGGTCTCCACCCTTCAGTGACGTTATGGAAATGTTGCGTATGTATATATTGGTAGTTGTTTTTGTTATGTTTATTATTCAGGATGTTAAGGTTAGTCCTAGCCTTGTTGTTCTTGGATAAATGTACCACCTTTTCACGAAATCTACCCCACGAGTACATTGAGAATGACTTTCCTGCTGCTTGTAACACATGCCTTAAGCTGTAAACCTGTTTTGTTCTCTGCTTGCTGCTTTCGTGTAAATGTTGTGTACCAAGGAAAAGATATTGTACTGGTTCCGAGCTGGAATCTCGTAGCTGTATGTGTATATTTTTGAGTATGACGTTGTTAAAATAGTTGAAACTGGAATAAACTGGAATTTTGCCATTTGTTTGTCATTGAAGCCTAAATGCATACCTTTACTCTAAATTGAACATGTAGTATGTTGCTCTTTACCAACATTATGGCAGATGTTAGTATTATTAACAGCTATATTTTAACTCACAATGTTGGCCCATATGTTGTTTACATGGTTTTATAACCTACTGCAGGCTATCTAGCCTTCCCAGAATGCATTTCTTTCACCACCACTTTTGTTGAAAATGTATCTTACAAATAAGTTTTGCATTCTTTAAACATGTTTCCTGTTCACCCTTGACATAAATATAGAGGCGTAACTGAGCTGAAGATTTAGGATGTATCAAGCATTCCAAATGAATGGCCCATGGAGAGTTTGAAATGTGAAATGAAGTGCATGTTTTACGACATCTGCTTTGACAGCTCTTGTGGAAATCAAGATAAAAATCAGGCGCCCGTTCTTTAGAGGGAAGATGTGATGCGGTGGTCACAGGAGCAGGCCAGAATTATGGATGGATGCAGATTTCTACATATCTACTAAACTAGGATTACTATCAAGAGTTTTGTTGAAAATGTGAACTTCATCAGTATATGAGGTAATAATAGACTCATTGATAGAGTGCTATGTGATTGTTTTTTTTTATACTGATTTTCAAAAGAAACGGGCTGAACCCCACAAATAAAGCAAAGGCAGTTTTTTTTTTTTTAATCCTTTTATTATTAAAATAGCTTTCTGATGGGGTGTGCGACTGGATGGTTAGACGGCTTTCTTGCAATGCGTGGTGACTTCAGAGGTGTCGGCCTGGAGGGGCGAGGCTGGGGCTCAGCTGAATCGAATGCGGCGAATGGACCCCACTGTGCTTCCTTGAGCACCCCAGTCAGAGTAATTGTTGTAGTCCTTCTTCTCCAGCACATAGTGAGAACCTCTGTAGTTGGGCTCCTGGTAGACCACCCAGCTGAAAGCAGCAAGTTGGAGATAGATGAGTTAGTATGGGTACAGAGGAGACAGTTAAATTGGTACTAAATGCCCCCAAATACAATGTGCGTTCATGCAAATCTCAGAATGCATTGCTCCAACTGTCATTTGGTTTATTGTAGCAAATTAGAGTTCAAAGTCATTGTTAGGCATCCTTTGACAAAAATATCTTCTGATTGTTTGTGGACAAACATGGATGTTTTCGTTGTAGATGCTGGGTGTGTTGATATGACATTAAATGGCCCTATACACAATGCAGCTAATAGAATAATAACTTCAAGGTTAAGTTCTTGATCATGAAACACCATTAAAAATAACAGGATGAATATATCCTCTCCAAGCAATAAAAAGGCCAAAATCGCAGATTACCAGATTTTATTATTACTGATCTGAAAAATATTTGTAAAAAATTTGAATTCAATAGTTCATAAATGTAATTAAATAACTTTTTTTTTCAAGTTTGTGCTTCAGCAAACGAATAATATGAACGATCTGTTAGGCCATGTGTTGGATCAATGTTAAATGTGTTAACGGCCAGATTATCCTGCACAGCGAAAATCTTGGTGTACATTTGAGACCGTGGTCTCATATAAACACTCTAGGGTGTTAAGTGTACACCAGCAGTGTTAGATTTCCACCAACATTTTTGCTGTGCGGTTGAGCTGGCCCTTTGTGCAGCCTGTGGAGCATCCGTTAGGAGAGCAGAGACAGGAAGTGGGTACTTACGCCCCGCCCATGATTCGGATGGAGGTGGCCCTATTCAGGCTGTAACGGCTCATCAGGTTAGGGATGTCGTCATGGAGCTCGGTCTTCTTTCCTGAGAACCCAGCCCTCTCAAACAGCTGCGCTCTGGGGGGGGAGGTATCCTGGGGGGGTATAGAGCATCGATCAGAGTTTGTGTGAGAGGGAGCACGTCCGTGTACGGTGTGCTCTAAATGCATCAATAATGGAAGGTTCAGTCAGGCTGTGGCCTGACAGCAGTCCTTTGTGACCTATCCTCAAACGCCTGACAGTTTCTTCAACAGGTGAACTGTCAAGGAGATTTGAAATGTGTCTATTTGTTATATTGTTGCAATTTTACTACTTGCCACATTTTTTACATTCAAATATTTTAAATGTGTAGACCTGTGGGAAATTTTGCTGATTTACAGTGCACACAAATTCACACCTGGGGGTTGCAAAATACAGGTCAGTGTATTTTGGTCCCCAAGGGCTTTCATTTGGTGTGCTGGTACACGGGGCTCACCTGTTTGACAGCGCGAACAGAGGAAATGTGGTCCACTTGACCACACCACTTGTCATAGCTGTTGTACTCTCCCCGGTCAGACATGTCCCACAGGTAGTGACGCCCACGGAAGTTTTCATGCTCGTATCCTATCCATCTGTGCACGGGCCAAAAAAAAAAATAGTTTTATTTGAGAAAAACCAAAACACATCTAATAGAAACATAGCAGTTATTGACGGAATCCAAAGTGTTGAAAGGGGGACATGTCATTAATGAAGTTTAAGTGGGTATCAGAACGTTAATAGGATAATAGTACCATCATTTTCCTTTAACCCTCCTATTATGTTTGGGGTTAATTTGACCTTTTCAGTGTTTGACACCTCTTAAAAACCAGTAAACCATATTTTTTCATCCTGTATGACTTTTTCTAATTTGGTGGGATTAAACTGAAAAACATGCAATAAACAAAAGGCCTGTACCAGCTTTGTATACAGAGGCGTTGTGTGGGGTCATTTTGACCCCAGGCTCTGTTGCTGTACAAAACCTAAGAAAACATGACCTTGTTTTTATCTCAGATTTCTTCGTGCGGGTGTTTCAGTGCACTTTCCCATACAGGTTTTAAACTTCACAAACTTTCACTTACCTCCAGCTCTAAAATGAGATGTTTATCACAGATTCTTAACATTTAGGGATAAAAGGCGACTCAATTGGGAGAAACTAAGAAGGCGATTACAATAATTTTGTGTCAGTATAAACAGTTGGGGTCCATTTGACCCCAAACATACAAGGTGTCAAACAATGTCAACATAATGAGAAGGTTAAGGAAAATACTTTTCTGAAGGGTAAATAAATAAAAAGGTGGAAAAATGCAGCGTTTGAAAGAAGCAGAAGACAGGAGGCGCTGTAGGTGACGGGGGTCCCGGCACACGTGTACGTACGCTCCACTCTCCACCTGCACGGAGTTGCATCTCTCAGGGAAGTTCTTGTCACTCAGTTTCTGGCAGTCGGAACTCAGGTCCAGCCGTCGGCCGGCAAAGTTGCGCTGCTCGAACAGGGTCACCTGGAAGGACATGCCATGCAGGAACACACGTGTGCACGCACACAGACACGCACAAGCCCTTAGTTCATAGTCCCCTACCTACTTCTCTACTGCATCAATAAAAAATGTAAATACTTATTTATCAGAGGACAGCATAATTTGCATCTATTCATAACAAATTCTGATCTAAAGAAAAATTACGGTCCATTTACTTTTGTTACCTCTTGTCAAGTTACACTTTAATATTTAACTTTAGGGGGGGGGGGGGGATCCAGGAGATTAAATTCAAATGCTACCAAAGGAAACAAATTATTTTATTCAAAGATCCAGATGAGGGTGAATTGAAAGGACGGCGCACATGCGGGAGAGAGCGCAGACTCACCTTCCCACTGGACCCATAGAAGGCACGTTGGAGCACAGAACCCAGCTTGCTGTGAGGGACACAGATGGGGGACTTTAGAATCCAACTCTAGTCATGTAGTCCGCTTTCTCAACACACAGCTGACTGGACGGGTTGACATTTCAAAAGCCTGGACTGCCTTTTATAGATATCACTGGACAGGGCAAAACTATTTCCATGAGAACTGATCATGTCCATAGGCTTTAGTACAGATGAGAGTTCTTCCGTATGAATGAACTAACATACTGCACAGCTGATGTACAGACGCCAGCATGGGAGACGCTGGTGATAATGAGATGTGTATGTGCGGTAAGCAGTGTACAACTGATCCAGGATCAGGGCAGAGTGACCCAAAGCAGTGAGCACATGACCACATTAATTAATGTGTCTTTTAGATGGTCACCAGAGTGACATTCAAGGTCAGTCGGAATGATTGATTTTTTTTTTCTTTTCTGATTTGGGAAACACTCTTTGGGACATCTCAGAGCCAATGTGTCTCGGTTTGTTTT
Source organism: Ilyophis sp. 1 JC-2022 (assembly GCA_022702515.1). Taxonomy (NCBI): domain Eukaryota; kingdom Metazoa; phylum Chordata; class Actinopteri; order Anguilliformes; family Synaphobranchidae; genus Ilyophis; species Ilyophis sp. 1 JC-2022. Next base: position 12,609,950 of record CM040399.1, on the reverse strand, counting down.
TGATTATGTTTTTTTAAACATGCACGTGCCTCTCTCCTCCTCTTTTGTTGATGAATGGTTGTGACTGATAAGGCTAATATCTCAAATATAAAGATACCATTTATGTGATCTTGCATTTACGTGTCTTTAATTCTATTTTTTATTTCCATGTTTTATGTAGGCCTATGTGTCTATATGCACGCGTATATGTAGGCTACTGTAGCCTAGGCTATGTAATTTTATTCTGTTTTCTGTTCTTTGTGGACCCCAGGAAGAATAGCTGCTGATACAGCAGCTGACGGGATCCAAATAAATACAGAAATAAGTAGGTGGCAGGAGGAGACAGAGGCATGGCACTTCCAGGCAAGGGGGTTCGCTACCGCGGAGCAGCACGAGCCCCGTCGCTAACACTTCCCGACGCTCGCGCTCAGCACAGCACTCCGAACATACCTGGTTGGTTGAGCTAATCCTGGGACCTTAGTAAAGATGTTCATGTCAGCTCAGCGAGGCCAGGAACGTGTCCCTTAAATACAGCAGGTAAGGTCAATGGGTGGGATACTAGAACATACAAAGTCCTTCTGCCGCTCTCTTTCTCCGGGCCCTGGCCGCATTGATATGCTAAACACAGGTAGCACGCGCGCTGTACCCTTCTCGCAGGCCTGAGCAGAACACGCGCCCTAACAAATGGGGAGTGCAGTGCAAACAGTTCTCCGCCCGACAATTCAGCGTTTTTCAAACGGCTTAAAACAATGTGCCCCGTCGCATGATAATAACTGCATTCATGCCTGCAGAGATGGCTCTGGGGTTGCCTGCGTTTGAAAGGGCGGTAGCCTACCGCTGCAGGAAACTAACAATGGGCCTCCCGTCAGGTCCCATTGCACTAGGGGAGGTCTCATAACTGTGCAACGGCTGTTTTTCGAAACTAGTTCTTACCCATTTGTGTAAGACACTGCTAACAAGGTTATGTGTGGGTGTTGTGTATGATTTCTGAATGTATTGCTTATTAATTTGTTTGATCCTTTGCCTTTTTGGAGTCTAGCGTAATAATTAGGCTACTGTGTGACTATACTACACCATAGGCTACTGATGAAGACAAAATGCCCATACAAAAGTTAGCCATGATAACTGTGAACATTGTAGGCCTATTGCAAAACTACAGAAGATGTGTATACAAACACAGTAAATAATACACCAATACACCCTCAGATTGTACATATGCATATAATTCTAGGAATTTACTTTATGCTAATACAAAAATGTGCCTTTCTATGTTGTGTATCAATTCATGCTTTATAGATTATCAGTGTGTATATCTATTTTAAAACAATTAATTTACATGAACAATAACAGCACTTTTATATTACTTTTTTACAGAGAGATCTACTTTGGAGTACCCTAAGGGTGACACTCAGGTAGAACTAACAACACGCAGCTCCTGGTGTCTTCTGAAAATTACTGTCCACGATTTGACATAAACATGTAATAAAGATCCAATTATAGTCGGAGCTTAAATCAAGTTTTAAAAAAATATTTATAACCATATTTATAGCATAGAATATATAACATATAATATTTATAACATATGAAGAATTAAGCCCAGAGGTTGGACAAGCCATGCATTCACAGAGTAAATGGCTGTTGTAGGGATCATTTATGAATGTTTACATCGCCCAACTATTCAATTGAACTGAGCTCAGGTTTTACACAGGATGAATGAAGCTGAACATTAGAAGTTCTAGTATAATAGTTATGGTGCATCTTTGGCTGCGAATTAAACACGGGATGTGATGGGAGTGTTTTAAATGCGTGCAGGGATGTGAACGCTCGTGTCAAAGTGCTCGGTGAGCTGGCAGTGACAATCAACACCCTGAGTCTCCCGGTGCCTTTTGTCACAGCGAACACAAGTGGATCAGCAGCACACAAAAATGAACTTTGCTTACAAAGTGAAACCCCCCTTTTCTAAGAGATTTGTTTGCCCAGCGAAATGCGCTCGCACTCCGTTGAGCTTCAATAGAGGAGCGGATTGTGGCCTGTGTTTGAGTCACAGGATCCCCTCAATAGAATGCGAACCTGCTGGACGCTTCTGCGCCCGCTGTTTTTGTGACGGCCGTGCCGTCATTGTGCGACCTCGGAGGTCTACCGCGAGGGTGAAGTAAGTCCAGAGCCCGGGGTCACTTCCTTGCATTTGGGTGCAGTTTCCAGTCAGGACAAATGCAGGTCGTGTAACAGGTACGAGACAAGTGCGATTGAGTGAGTGAGTGAAAGAGGCAGAGAGGGAGAAGAGCAAGAAAGGACCGTGCTGTGATGCCGCTGTGCGAAAGGGGATTTTCTTTAGAGTCTTACTGAAATCATTTTGAAAACATTTTGCTACTCAAGGCATCGCCTGTCACTAGGGATTTGTAAATACTGGAGAAATCATCTTTGTGTACGCTGTATTTCTTCTGGAGATGTCATTCATATGGACCCTGCTGGACAGACTGAGATATTGTCTTTTTTTTTGTTGCATTCTGCATTAATGTTTCATTTAGTTGGCTAAAATGAGACTAGTCCATTGCCATGCAATGGGGGTATAATTATGTTGTGCTTTCCCAAAGAAAGAAGGTAATAGTTTGATCCAGATTATTGAATAAAGGCTAACTTTTTTCTTTCACACGTCTGGTACACTGGCCTCTTGGAGGAAGTTGTCAGTGTTTCTCACCTTTGAGCGAGCTAAGGGAGAAAATTTAACCAAGTTTTTAACTTAAAAAAATCTATTCTTTCGCGTAATTTTGCGCCTATATTTGTATATGCTGTATTATTCTGTAGAGAGGCAGAGCAGTCGCTGTTCCCCATGTCATGTGTAACTACAATATGCAGCAAGAAGGGGACTCGCATGACATATATCTATATAACACTGTTTTATGTATTAAACTATTTGGACACTGCACTCTTTGTAATCGATGTACGAACCCCAATTCCAAAAAAGTTGGGACAGTATGTAAAATGCACATGAAAGCCGAAAGCAGTGATTTGTAAATTCTCTTTTACATATATTTAATTGAAAACAGTACAAAGAAAAGATATTTAATGTTTTACCTTATCAACTTTATTGATTTTTGTAAATGTACGCTAATTCCTAATTTGATGCCTGCAACACATTCCAAAAAAGTTGGGACGGGCAAAAAATAGACTGGGAAGTTTAAAAAAACACCTGTTTGGAACATACAGGTGAACAGGTGATGATATCATGACTGGGTTTAAAAGGATATCAAAAGACTCTTAAAATCTTATTTTCAGAATGGATTTTTGAATGGATCTCTATGGGAATGGGGGGGGGTGGGGGTAACCCATGGTTGGCTAAATGGCTGCAAGCATCAAGGGTCTGAGGTATTAAACAAACCATCACTCTGCTGCCAGATATGCAGTAGATATGGATAGATCACTTTAAGTGTTTCTCCTGACTCATTTTCCGATTGGACTCTGGAGAAATAAGTCAGAAGAAACAACGTTTCAAGTCTTTTTAAATTTTTTAATATCTTCTTATATCCATTCATGATAGCAACTGTTTACTAGTGGAATGTTTCAAACAGGTGTTTTTTGAACTTCCCAGTCTTTTTTTTGCCGCTGTCCCAACTTTTTTGGAACGTGTTGCAGGCATCAAATTTGGAATTAGCGTACATTTATAAAAATCAATGAAGTTGATAAGGTTCAACATAAGATAAGGTTTTTTATTTGTACTGTTTTCAATTTTAAAAATATAAAAGATAATTTACAAATCACCGCTTTCTGCTTTCATGTGCATTTTTTCATAATTGGGGTTTGTATATGTTCTGAACATGCATACTGTATATGTAGTATGCATCAGTGTGGTTAAAGTATGGATGTATCTAAAGTTCTCTGAAAATAAATGCTAATGTTAGTTGCTTTCTTCACAAAGACAGTTTGGCATGTCACCAAAGTGAACTTTACAAATTGTGTTTGTAAAGAAAAACATTTACATCCATCTTTAAGTGACATGTTGGTGAATCCAGCCAGTGTTCCTGGGTAATGTACAGGTAGCACCAGCCAGTGTTCCTGGGTTATGTACAGGTAGCACCAGCCAGTGTTCCTGGGTAATGTACAGGTAGCACCAGCCAGTGTTCCTGGGTAATGTACAGGTAGCACCAGCCAGTGTTCCTGGGTAATGTACAGGTAGCACCAGCCAGTGTTCCTGGGTAATGTACAGGTAGTGTGTTTCACAGGTGCTTGGTGTGAAAGTTGATATTAAGCTTCGGTCATGAATGCAGCGAGCAGCAGCACCTGATCGCTGCCTTCAGATAAAGGGTAATCTGCAGCCTGCGGGGGGTGCAGATTCCGGGGTGACGGCAGCGTCTTCTCTCCCGCAGGTTTGACTGCTGAGCGAGAGAGCGAGAGCCACCATGCTACCACAGTGCATGTCGAGAGCGAGCCGTGTGCTCCTGCTGGTGCTGTGTCTGTCTGCGGCTGAGGACTTCGACTGGACAAAGAATGACCGCGGCTCCTTCTACTATGGCACATTTCCGACTGGTAACCCCCAAAAACAAAGCCCCCCCCCACACCCCCTACACTCTCTGAGATGAACATCCCCCATCATGCATTTCACTGTACACCATAGCCACAAACAGCAATGTTAAGCGATTGATTCCATGTTTTTCATTAGCATGGTCTGGCTGCTACATAGCATGCAATGTATGTGCTGTCAGCCCTCACGAGGCAATAGAGTAAAGGCCCGTCCACACCAAGAATGATAACTATAACCATAACTATGTGAGCATCCACACTGATGAACGATAACGTTCTGTAAACACCTAGGGCGCCAAGCACGCCCTGTAAATTCTGATCCATTTTGATTGGCTGTCAGTGTTTCTATCGTTCATAAAATCGCTCTGAAAGTGATCCCTGAAAGTATTTATTTAAATAAACTGCATTCATTCAAAAGGACACAAAATAATATTCTACTAGAGGCCAAAGATTGTAATGTTTTGGCTTTGGGCCATCTTCTGTGAAATTCTGTTGGCAACCTTTTTATACATAACTCTAAAATGTGTTTAACGGTTTTGGTGATTAATAATCAGTGCCTCCATTTTAAGTTCCTAATCCATGGCAGCGAATACAAAAAAGGAATTTATTAATGTAAATGTAATGTGACATTTTTTTAGTGTAGTTATTTACTTTCCATTTTGACCCATACATCAAAAAATATAGATTTCAATTACTCGTGTTTAATTATGTGTAGATTTCAATTAACCACATTGATTTGCTAAAATTTCTACTCTAGATTCATCATTCATCTGGGCTGTGACTGAATACGACCCCTGTTCCCTGTCCACTATCCCCTGTCCACTCAGACCCCTGTGCCTATGTGCCCTGTCCCCTCACTTTGCAAGCAGTGTGCGAAAGAAATCCCGCAAAACTCTTTCCAAACTAGTGAGGAAGTAGTTCGTAATATTTATTTAGAATTTTTTTTTTTTATTGAGAATATCAATCAGTTAACATATGACGATTGTTACAAGGTGTAGATTATTAATTCATAATTAATAAAATTTTTAAAAGAGGTAGTTTGTAATATAACCCTATCTTATACCATAGATATACATATACGTTCTATGCCTTTTGCGTTTTACTTCCGGGTTACTTACTGAAATTGTCGGATGAGTGCACCGTTTTGCAGATGAGTGTGCTCCTGAATTCCCTCAACAAAACCCCGGAAATAAGGGGTTCATCCTGGTATTTTAAGTGCCACCATTTGTGAGAAAAAGTCGCCCACTCAAAAGCTTTTTGACGAAGTGGATTCAAATATGCGCCCTCAAAAAGGTGTATGGGTCGTATTCGTAAGTCTTTTTTTGCCCTCATCAGTGAAATTATTCCTATGGCACTGTGTCACTGCTGAAGCCAGTATGCTGAATCATTTTAATCTTTAGCCTCGTCTTTAATAAAAACTTTGAGCATGGATACAGGCCAGGAGGAAGTCACGTTGGACGTCACTGTCCTTCTCTCCTGTTTGTCTGTGCTGTGACAGGATTTTAGCATGGATACAGGCCAGGAGGAAGTCACATTGGACGTCACTGTCCTTCTCTCCTGTTTCTCTGTGCTGTGACAGGATTTTCGTGGGGTGCCGGCAGTTCAGCCTATCAGACGGAAGGAGCCTGGAACAAAGATGGCAAAGGCATGAGTATCTGGGACGTGTTTTCCCACAAGAAGGGAAAGATATTCTTGAACGACACCGGAGACTCCTCCTGCGAGGGATACTACAAAGTCAAGGTGACCATATTTTTAAAAAAAATAAAGCTAATAAAGAATGATCGTGAAATTGCTCATCCTCAGTGTCTAAAAACAAGCTTAAAAATATCTTTAACACACTTGGGTGGGCTTACCTTATTAAATGCATTTCTACTGTGTGTGTCACCACACTAAACACACAGGTTTCCTGAATAATACTTTTCTATAGCATCATTTACAGGGGTGGGAGTGTCAAGGCCTTCTGCTATCTCACTGAGCGTTAATGACTACTCCTCTTTGGTCGGGGGGGACTAGGAGTCTACCGGCACCAGCCACACAGCGAACGATGCGCACTAGACCACACAACTCGGCTAGTGGACCGTAAAGTGATAAACATGCGGCGGCCTTGCGTTGAGGGACACGCGCGCTAGACTTTGCTCTCCGAAATCGACGGCGGAGACTGCAGTGACGGACAAGGGAACAAATGCGACCGGTTGCGCGCGCACAGAAATGCGTACAGGTTTACTCGTACGCGACGAAACCTCCGCGACGCAGCGGGCTCAGAACCCTAACGCCTTCTACGTTCCGTCCCCTCTCCCCTCTGCAGGATGACATCACCTTAATGAAGGAGCTGAAGCTAAACCATTACCGTTTCTCCATCTCCTGGCCCAGGGTCCTGCCCACTGGAATTAAATGTAAGGGACTGTGACACTCTCATTGGCGTGCCCTTCCCCTACTAAGGGGAAATGGTACAACGTGTTACGGGTTGCAATCTGAAGTAGATTCCTGTGCGTTTACCCAGCGGACCACATGAACGAGAAGGGGATTAAGTACTACGACGACATGATCAATCTGCTCCTGGAGAACAAGATCACCCCCATTGTTACCCTGTATCACTGGGATCTTCCACAGGTGAGCTAATCGCCGTTCATCGTCTGCTTCGGCTGTAGTCCGCCTAAAATAAAGTGGAACTAACTGGCCATCGCCCCACACTGTAAATATCCCAGCGATGGTCTTCCAAGCGGTCAATTCGAGTTGTAATGAGCGTGCTTCTACTCATTGTGTGTCTCCATCTGACTGCGACTTGCGCGATTCGAGTTAAGCCTCGTACCGACAAATAAGAAAACGACAGTAGGTTTTGTTTATGCGAATGCATTCACGTTTACATATTACGCGTATTTATTTAGCTGGCTGATGCTCTCGTCTTTGTATAATGAATTTCTATGTGGTTTCTACCTTATTGTACCTGGGGCTTTTGCCTTCATCGTTTCAATTGTACAACTCACAGACGTGTAGATTTCACAAAGCTGTCCACTTCACCCCATTTCTGTATGTGCGCAGCTCTTGCAGGAGAAATACGGAGGGTGGCAGAATATCAGCATGGTCAACTACTTCAACGACTTTGCCAGCCTGTGCTTTGAGAGATTTGGGAACCGGGTGAAATACTGGATCACTTTCAACAACCCGTGGGTACGGTATTATAGGTCAACACCGAGAGCCAGCTCAACGCGCTGTAACGTACACAGCACTGAATGAGGCCTGCGCACCGATGGGTTTGATATACAATCGCAATGTGCTGTCCTTTGCAGTCAGTAGCAGTAGAGGGCTACGAGACAGGAGAGCACGCTCCGGGCCTCAAGCTGAAAGGAACCGGGGCCTACAGGGCGGCCCACCACATTATTAAGGTGAGAAACGGCTGAGGCCATTCAGAGGTGACGCACGTACACCCAGCTCTGCGCGCGCATGCGGACGTAAGAATTTCAGCCACCCTCAGAGAGAAATGGAATTAAAAACACCCTTCTTTGTTCTGATATCCTAAAAGGCCAACGGGTTTCACCAACAAGTCTTCATCAGGAAGATGAACGGCTCTCTCTTTTTATCATGGGACGGGTTGGTTTTTACACGTTGTTTGCGTTTGGACTTTCCCTCAGGCGCACGCCAAGGTCTGGCACACGTATGACACCCAGTGGAGGAACAAACAAAAAGGTACAGTGCAACATTGAACACTGACTGCTTGAAGACCTGTGGCAGCTGAGGCGTAGCTTGGGATACTCTGGTGGGTTGGGTTAAGGGGGGGTCCCTTTAACATACAGAGAACCCACATGGGAAGAAGGCCTGTTTCCCCAGACATTTTGCACACACCAAATTCAAAACTGCACCAGCTGGTGTACCTGCAGCGCATTTGACACATATAATAAGATTTTGATTCCATAAAATGTTTGACTGTATTTCTGGTGAGGAACTCAAAAAAATGCAATCACTATTTTTAAGTGGGTCATGGCCTTTGACAATTATGTAACCCCTGGTTTGAGAGATTTGTTGTTGTGAGATGCCCATGTGGTTAAACAAAGGTTCAGTCTAGGGCAGTAAAATCATGAGGAATTGGAACAATGAGGTCCGAACTCTAAAGGAATGCATTGATGCAGCACAAGCACTCAACAGTACGTTTGACATGACAGTTACGATTTCCCTTGTGAAACAGCAGTGTCAAGGCTCATCGCTCAGGGCCGGGATGAGAGAGGTGTCTCTTCACCGTACATTATGTTTTACACTGACTCATTTGGCAGACACCTTTTGCCCAAATTGACTTACAAGGCCATTATGAAAATTAAAAACGAGTGAAAATGACACTTTTGCTGTGAGCACAGTTACTCGGGTGACAGTGACACCACAGACATTCACTACAGTCGTGATGTAAGTGGATGAAATTAATATATTGACAAGACTTCCAAAACTAGAATAAACACTCCTTTTGATAAGTGACTTTTCCCGCAGGCTTGGTGGGCATCTCTCTCTCAGGCGACTGGGGCGAGCCGGTGGACATCACCAACCAGAAGGACATAGAGGCAGCGGAGAGATACGTTCAGTTCTACCTGGGCTGGTTCGCCACGCCCATCTTTCACGGGGACTACCCTCAAGTGATGAAAGACTACATTGGCAAGTCACTCCCAGTACACTCATCGTGATCTTTAGGTGGAGACAAGCAGATGATTTTAGGAGAACATGAGCATATATGAAAGGTTAGACCTTGTCTGGGAACTGTCAATAAGGAGTGTAATGCTAAATCAGGTAGGCTACTCTCAGCAGGGTCTGGGGTAAAACTGGCTGTAGGTGGTAGCTCCACAGGGCGATGAATAGCCGTAACCTTCTAATTAATTCATTTAATTTCAATACATTTTATGAATTCAATTAATTGAATTGGAATTGATGCCAACCGTGTCTGGCAGTACAAGCTTCTGAGGACACGCGTTTGTCTTGTGACCTCCCAAATTAACAGAGTGCTACAGGTGTGGGGCAGACCTATTGATATGACCTATTGATATGACCTATTGATATTTTCAAAATGAGGGAAGTGGAAAAAATTGTATTAAAATTTGTCAAAAGATTAGTAAAAAGGCCATGTCTCAGTAGGCCTTAAGCTTGGGTGTGGTTAGTATTCTACAGGACAATGTGACACTATGTGAGGGCGGGGCACTCACTGTGTTTCCTGCGGCTCTCGTCTGCCCAGGAAGGAAAAGCGCTCAGCAGGGACTGGGCAGCTCGCGGCTGCCCACCTTCTCGTCCCAGGAGAAGAGCTACATCAAGGGTACCTGCGACTTCCTGGGCATCGGCCACTTCACCACCCGATACGTCACGCAGAAGAACTTCCCTTCCGGACGAGGAACCACCTACTTTACTGACCGTGACCTGGCCGAGCTGGTGGACCCGCGCTGGCCTGACCCCGGGTCTGAGTGGCTATACTCCGTCCCCTGGGGGTTCCGCCGCCTGCTGAATTTCGTCAAGGTACGCGCTGCGCATTGCCAAGCCACAGGGCCTGCTCATTTCCGTTCACGTTCGGCGCTTGATTGATCAGTTACAGCAGTCCCACAGTTAACTCACTTCAGCCTGGGTTCTTGCGTCTGAATTCATTGATGATTTCAAGATGAAAACACAAGCCAGCGCACCTCTGCAGGACCAGGGTCGAGGAGCCCTGCTATAAACTCGGCCCTATTCATCTTCCCTCTAGTCAGTGGTTGGTTTTTAGTTTCGTTTTTTCAAATCTCCATCAGCTGTGGGAGGTCGCGGGCGTTGTGTGTCGCTCCGCCAGAGATTGTCTTGTTTCTTATTTAGACCCAGTACGGGAACCCAATGATCTACGTGACAGAGAACGGAGTTTCGGAAAAGATGATGTGCACGGAACTTTGCGACGACTGGAGAATACAGTACTTCAAGGATTATATAAACGAGATGCTGAAAGGTGAGCTCCGTAGAGCTGCAGAACCTCCTAATGTAGGGGCGGACAAGGAGGGCTACTTCTGTTTTCTGCACTTCATGCCAGCTTGTACTCGTAGTCATTTTAACTAGTACAATCATTTACATGATTTGTCATGTTTCAGCTCAGTCTCTTGATGAGCTGACTGACAGCTGAAGACTGTTCTTGTGCCTCTAAATGAAATGTTTTACCGTGGTCAAATCTACCAGTGTGCCTGCCCTTGTGTAAGTAAATGAGTTCATTGAGCCAGGGTAATTGGTAGAAACAAAAACCTGCATACACACTGGTCTCCCCAGGGACAGTATTACCCACCCTGGCCTTAATGTTACCTCAGGGTTGCAGATTAGACTATAGTTTTAAGGATAATCTGACCAGCACATGAGCCCTAGGATCTTCCCTACACTCAGATCTCGGTATTCTTGGTAATCCGTTGAGACACCTCTGTATTGGTGGCCCAAACTTAATAATTATCTCGAGGTTATTCTGAAGGCTGATGGTATATCCAGACCGGGGATTTTGTGTGATTTCTCACAGAGGGCTGTTGCTGTTGCTCTCCCAAACACAGCTATTAAGGATGGTGTGAATGTGAAGGGCTACACAGTCTGGTCCCTGCTGGACAAGTTTGAGTGGGACGAGGGATACTCGGAGAGGTTTGGGCTGTACTACGTGGACTTCAGGAACAAGAACAAGCCGCGCTACCCCAAGGCCTCGGTTCAGTACTACAAACGTATCATCAGCTCCAACGGGTTCCCCAATCAGAGAGAGGTGAGGACCACTGAAATTGCGCGTCACCTTATTTCCACACCCTTTCACGCCACTAACTAACGTTAATCCAAATGAATGGATTAACACACTCCAGGTGCAGCCAATGACCTGCTGAAGACAGAGTACTTCATTGAGGTTCCTGACCTCCTGCACAGACACTAGGAACATTGACGAAACTAAATCTACAGAACCATAATGATCTCCAGGCAGGGCCATTTATCAAAAAGGTATTAAAATGTAGTTGAGGAATGCATAATTAAAATTGTCTGATTATTTCACTAGATAAGCATGCATTAAAAAAACTATTTTACATTTTGAATAGCTCCACATTAATTTTTAAATTGGTATTGTCTATCATTTTGCAAAAAAAGGTTGAGGGGGGCATAAATAGTATTTTTAAAGTTTATTATTATATGTATGTGGCAGCTCTGAGTATAAATGGAGAATCTACACTTTAGTTAATGAGGGGATGAGTTTGGGTTTAATAGAAAGACAAGTCTCAAATGCTCTGTGCTCCATCTGATTTCAGTTTACTTGCTAAAACAACATTTTTTGGGAGACGGCAATGCATTATTCATGGTGTGAGAACAAAACCCACTTCATATTCCTCTGAGGAAAGTGCAACCAGAACATGCAACCAGAATGCGAGCTGGGAAGGAGAAACTGCAAAAAAAATTACAGTAGCTATTACTGTATCACAGAAATAATAGTATGGCTTAATAACAGTTAATCACAGTCAATTGTGTGTTGACGTTTTCACACCAGGGTGAATGCATTGTGTCTGCTGAAACATACATATATTTTGCCGTAAAACAGAATGAATGTGTAGGCTCATTGGTGAGGTGAATGAATAGTCCACCTCTGTGCCACTGATTGACTGATGCTGTTGAATTCTCATCCCAGGTGGAGAACTGGAAGAGGAAGGCGACAGAGACCTGCTCCTCCAGCAATCAGCTGCTAGCAGCAGGTTAGCAAACCCCAACATTACCTTTTCGTCTTCTTGCAGACACAGGTGAGAGGCTAGCTGGGGCAAACAAACAAAAAAATAAATAGATAAATGTAGTTTTTGTAGTTTACCAGCATATAAGGAAAGGCAGCTGCAAACTGACATTCTGGAGGAAATCTGAGCAAGCTCTAACCTCTCCAGCCACCCGGAATAAAGCCATATTAAATCACAGCGAAGTAATGCACAACAGCCCGCTCAAAATGAAGCCATCATGACTGTTATATCAGCACTCTGCTGCAAGTCCATAACAAAAGAAGGAAACATGTCCACAAAACGTATAAATGAGATCAGTATATTTTCGCGTATAAATGTGCGTGTGTACAACTGCGATGCGTGCATCTCAATATGTACTGTGAGTAATTCTAGCCTAATGCAGCATTGCTTCCCAGTGAACCCAGATCTGAAATCAGACATTTGGAGGTTGTCGAAACAGCTTAGACGCCAGCGGATTAGCCATCTAAACCTCTAACAGGATTTTTTTTTCTTTGTTTGCCCCTCCAGCTAGAAGAAAGTCCAAGGAAAATAAGGAATATGCAGAAATGCCAAAGGTTTGGCCAGTGCATGATGAAGTTTAGGTACTAGGAATCAAACAAGAGTTATTTATTTATTGATTTATTTTTTTGTTTTTGGCTTGGCAAGATTTTCGCCCTGATTAAACAAGCAGATGTCATGGCACAGCATTGATTCTTTACGGACTGTGATATTGTCCCAGGAATCACTCAGATTGGCAAGGAAACATTTCCCTCATTGTGATTGGCTCAAAGGCCTGGAAAGGCATGTCCTGATTGTGATCAATGAAGAGCACAAAAATGTCTTTGCCCAATGACAGTGCTATCTGTGGGTTCTTGTTTGCTGTGGCAAATTTCTTCTTTTTCTTTTGGGGGTCGGGGGGGGCAGTGTTTCCTTGAGAACCACATTTCAACGTGTCAATCAATTAAATGTTGGAACAATTTCACTGGTCTTGATTAGCACTGAATTTATTCAGGTCTTCCAAATCAACTCTTTCTGTGTAAATAAAACAGATGCCTATTGAAATCTTTTCAACCTGGCATTGCCAAATATTTAACATTTATGTGTCCTGTTTCACTCTCTACAGAGTTGCTGTATTGATAAAGTGGTAGTGAAGCATAGGATCCTTTAAGATGTCTTCCTCAAAACCCTCTTCAAATATACAAAAAAACAAACCCCAAGTGTTTGCTATAACTTCTTTCAAATTGCACAATTTTTAAGTTTTGCCATTGTACTCCGTTGCTGTAATTTGAGAGCTTTTCCGTCTGTTGCTGCGATACTTGTTCTTAGGATTGCTTTCGTTTCCTAGTTAGCTATACTTCTCTGTACAACTGGTTCTGATAATTTTGGCCAAATAGCTGAGGTTGAAACTTACAGTCAGAGTGAGCGGACCACTTCCACACAGCGCACTCGCTGCCTACGCATCCAGCTAAGCGGACCACTTCCACGCAGTGCGCTGCCCACGCATCCCGCTGTGATATAACACTGAGTGGGGAAGTGAAACGTGTGTAGGCGTCAGATGATTTTCATAGTTTACCCTGTGGGAAGATATAACGCCAAGCAAACTTTTAACAATCAGATGCAGCTCTGCTGGGGTGAAATAAGGACAGCGCAAAGCAGCCATTGCTCTGTGGCACTACAGATCTGGACACAGCCACTGACCAGAATTCACTCAGCCATGTTGTCAAGGAGACATGTTTGCACAATCAGTTTCCCTGCTGCTTGATTAAATTGATCAACAGTCCTCAAAGGGTTAATGTCTCTTGAAGCAACCCTTAAGCCATTTTTTTCTCTTTGATAGAAGAACAGCGGAGTACTGCTGCCAATATTCTAAGACTAATTCATGGTAAGCTCTTGCACGCATGCGCATTAAAAGCAAAAAAAAAAAAAAAAGCAAAATGTATTGCAAAAGTAATTAACCCTTTGAGTGCTGAGCATAACACTCTGCGCTTGGCATTCTGAGACTACATGAGTGTGTGCACTCAGGGTGACCCCATGCAGCAAGGTTTGTTTAATGTGTCGTATCTGTGTGTGTTTCAGACCCCCTGACCAGTCACATGGAAATGGTAACGGAGATTGTCGTCCCCACTGTGTGTACGCTGTGCATCCTCCTCAGCGCGGTCTTCCTCATGTTTCTACTGCGCAGGCGTAACTAGCGACGCACTCAACTAGCGACGCACTCAACTCGCGACGCACTCAACTCGCGCAGCGTGACACAAACACACCTGTACTGGGCCGTTCCGTTAAGTCTCGGTCACGCACAGGCCCTTTGAAGCCCAACCTGACAGAAGGTTTAATGCTGAAAGGACTCTGACATTAAATCCGGTGCTTGTTGATGTACAGTAAGTGTTACTTACATTTCACAAGAAGCATTTTTCTTCACGTTTCGGTGTATTGTGTTTTTATTTATTCATTTATTATTTTAGATTCAAAGATTGGCAGCCGACATCTTAATGCTGTTCAGAAATCGACACGGGTGAATTCAGGTTTGATGTTTGACGTGAAGTTAATTCTATCGGTTGCCTTAATAATCAAACGGTGTTTTAATTGGGACACATGTGCAGAATCCTTTTTAACAACACTATCGGTTGCCAAAGTGAAACAACATTTGCGATTACAATAAGCTACTGAATGCATATTTTTTTATAATTACACACTTCTTTATACACAGTGGGGAAGCAGTTGTACTGGCATGTGCATGTGCTAAAATGGGGGAAAAAAACTTTAAATTACAAGTGAAACATGTTCATTAATAAAGCTATACAGCTAATATTTCAGATGAAAATAAACCACAGCATTAAAGATTTTAAAGATATACTTTGAATACTTCTGAGCTGTTTCCCTGACCTGTGACTGAGTTCATTGTAAGCTAATGATGCCGCTGCACATCCTGATTGGGGCCAATCACTTTCAGCTCTAGCAGTTGCTTCAAATGGTAGATCTGAAATACACAAACACAAGAAGTAGTACATGGGGACACTATAGGTTAATGTAGAGTTCCGATTACTGTTTTTTGGAAATCAGCATGAATCTAGAGGGCTGTGTTGGAATCTACTAAATAGTCACAAACATAGCAGCCTTCTTCATACAAGGCAGTGAACAACGTTTTGTGTACTTTTTTTCTGGTATTAGTTTTAATGGTGTTAAGGGACAATAGCTCTGCGCAACGCTCTATGTCAGCAGTAGAGGGCGCCCCTTAACCAGGCTGAGTAAAGTATTGCAGTCTCCATATTGTCCAGCAGGTATTGCTGTTGTCTTCATTGCCACAACAGGTTCACGATATGTAAGGGAGTTCATTCTCAAGAATACAAACCACAAATCTAGACCGTGCTATTCAAAACCACAGTCAGCAAAACAACACCAACCCCTACAAAACATGTTTTCTGATTTATATGACATGCATTTACATTTCATTTTGGTATTTAGTATATGCATACGAAAATGTTAAGATAAGAGCAGAGGCAATAGCCTACTAAAGCTATTACCAGTGTCGCAACCAACCAATATAATTTGTATGCTCTAGTTAATCCATAGAGCATTTTATAACAAATTAGTCATTCTGCACACATGGTGAATGCCTGCAAAATTTTGAACACTTCCAAGATTGATGTTTACTCTGAAAATACAGACAGCATCACAAAAAAATCCCACCAGGTGGTTTTGAAGTTCTATTGAATTGAAGTGATGAAAGTAAAAAGAAAACTATACTAATGTTGCATTTCTTGACATGACCAAAGATGTTGATGTGTAACACTATGAACCGGGCTCTGTACAAACGCATCAAATGCAGACTGAAGAAAGTGTCGCCCAGACACACAGTACATGTTCAAGTGAAAATCTACAATATTTCCATATTGTCTCTTTATATCTGCTTCATGGTGTCTGGTGCAATGGCTGCTGTGTTAAGTTGCTGAGCAAATATAAAATATTTTATTTGTCAAATATGACTGAAGCAATCAGGCCTAATTCACGTGTAATATTTGTAGTCCTTTTTTTATTCAACACGACTGCAAATATTTTCGTATTGACCGTGAGGTAAGAAAAAAGCCCTTTTCTCATTACCTGATTGGATAGTGGCATTGCAATCAGCGTAATCACCCAGAATAACTTTCCTCAAATTATTGAAAAAAGGTAATATACACAAACCAAGAGGATAACCGTTGCACTGTGTGTGCATGACTGAGTGAAATAGTACATTTTTCCACAAAGAGAACCGACCACTTGACAAAAACACACTATGAGTGAGACAATATATTTATGAGGTGTTGGAAACTGCCCTTCTGGCATTTATGGTTTGTAGTTTAAAAACTAAAAATATAATTATTAAAAATTTAAAATATAATTATTATGGTTGGTAAGTGATAACCTACTGTGAGTGTCTTGAAATGATCTTCTCTGTAAATAAGGAACTTTGAGGACTTTTTTTCCCCTCAAGGACACCCTCACCACATGTACTTTTTTTAAATGTCTCGGCTGCGGGGTTGCCACAATAATTATAAGTTAAGAAAAAAGTTTCTCACTCACCCGTTCACACACCAATGCGGCAGCTGCCATGCAAGGTGCTAGCCTGCTCATTGGGAGCAATTTGGGGTTTAGGACACTTCGACATGCGGACAGGAGGAGCCGGGGATCGAACCGCCAACCCTGCGATCTACCTCCTGAGCCACCCAATAAGTCACTGTGCAACCATTACATTACATTACAGGCTCTTATCCAGAGCTACTTACACAACTTCTTACATGTATCCATTCCTATACATCTGGATATATACTGAAGCAATTCAGGTTAAGTACCTTGCTGAAAGGTACAACGGCAGTGGCATACCTGGGAATCGAACCTGCAACCTTTCGGTTACAAGTCCAGTTCCTTAACCATTATACTACACTGCCGCACTTTCTCCAGCTTCCACAGCACAAAGTGTTAAATGCTTAATTCCAGGAGCCTTTAAAGGCTGTATATGGTTCATCTAGCCTACTTAACTTAGAAAGAGTCTGCCTTTTCCACCCTGCTTGCTAACTAGCTAAATAAAGAAGTAGCATAACAACAAATTAAAATGAAAAACCAGGTGTCTATAAATGTATATGATGGGAGTCTGCACGATAAATAATTGTGTTTATAAGTGTTTTAAAAAGCCTGTGTAGTTAACACATTTCCCAGTGCTGGTATTTTATATAGCATCATGTAATTACACGGGTATAATAGCTCATTAATAATGACATGAGTCATCAAGCTACGTATCTGGAATACCATTTTTAATAGGATAGTTGTTTAATCGCGTTCTTTGGTGGTTGTAAAGTTTTCATGGTTTACAGTAGGTTTACAACATTATACGTTGTAAAAAAATAATAATTAAAAAACTGAATAGGCTTGCAGTGCAAGACCACATCCCTTGCTCGTCTTATTCATATTTTTGTATAATTTCCCCTTACCTAAAGAATCCAAGCGCCGCGCGCTTTTACGTCACGCGCGTCATCGATGGTATTCACACACACTCAATCAATTAATTCTTTTTTTTTCAATTACGCAGGCTTTGAATTACGTGGTTTTAAAAATACATGTGTATGTCATAAACTATTTGAAAAATGTGTTTGTTTAATTTCTTTAGAAAATTATTCCAAAAGTAGTCCGGTCTCTACGTCTATAGGTACCCTACGCCAAAGCGGTGAATAGGAGCCAAATAGTTCCAATTATAACAATTCCACCCCATTTTTAGACTAATTACTTTAGAAACGGACGTTCAGTACCAGCGTGTTTATATGATATATTGGATTATTTATTTACAGGGTTAGGTCATAATTTTTAACATTTTAATTCCGAAATTTTTCATTGTCGGAAGTGACCGGCTGTCGACGTATATACTATAGGGGGCGAGCAGTAAACTTCCTTTTCATCCGTGGTCGCCATCGTTGGAAGACCCCTGGGCTCCTGAGAAAAATGGTTAGAAACGCACTACTTTCATTTATTTATGCTGTTTGTATTTATGCTGGTGTGTTCGCATTTTGTTTATTTGGCACTGGATGTACTTATCCCATAGGCTAACTGAATGTTTATTATTGTGTGGCTACTTAATATCTAAAGTTGGAGAAGCCATTTTACTTGCCACCCGCACGTGTAGCTAACATGGAAGGAGTAGGCGTGGGGCACGTTGTGCGTTGACTTGTATATCGCGAATTTAATTGAATGATCAGTTATGCACGTGCGGAATAATTGTATTTGTGGCGGACAGCTATAATCTATTATATGTGCGCAACAATCTTATTTTGAAGAGCCAATTTACTTATCCGCACGTCCACTGTGGTGGATAAGGTGGGAGAGGCTTAGTTGCTAATACTAGCTTGTTAAATAGCTAACGTTAACTATAGCGCGTGCGAGCTAAACCCATTTACTCGGAAGCTTGTTCACGTGCTCCGATATGATTGTAATGTTATTTGGCTAATTTGATGCTCAGGTCTGAAATCTTAGTTAACGTTACACAATTGGGTTTGTTTTGCTATGAGCTCAATGTAAAAAGGGGTGTGTTGTTTAATCCTCCAGTTATTTTTTAATACGGATGGATACCGTCAACGTGATGTCCCTTGATGTAGTTTGTCTACAAAAAGTCTTAGCAAGTTGGCCTAACGTTACTTAAAACTCCCAATCTGTTTCTAATTTTGTCACTATCCGGTTACATGATAATTATTTTAGTAAAGTAGTATGAGGGACTAAAGTATCCAGTTTTAAGGACGAAGACAAAGTTCGCTAGCCAACTAGGCTAACATTTGCTAATTTATCCAGTGACGTTAGAACTGTAACGTTATGTAACTTTAGCCACAATAGTTGTTCTTTTAGGAATCGTCCATATTTTAAAATGCCCTTTTATATTTATACCCACTTTTATATTCCATTAATGTTTATGTATATATGTGTGTATATATTTATAAATCACCCTTATTTTCAAAGTTGAAAAAGCAAAAATGCCTAGCATTCCAGATATTCACTTTGGCTGGCGGAAATTTGTGAACAAAAGAATACGTGTCAGTTCTGATTAGAGATTTGGTGCATCTAGGGTCTGAATACTCATTTGGAAACCTACGCTTGCTTGCATGTTGACTGTAGGCTGAGCTGACATTAATCCCTGAGTAGCGTTCGTTTGTCTGTTGGCTTATATAGGGCGAATAGTAGCAGGTAAACGTTCTTGAGCCAGATTAAAGTAGTGTAAAAAAAATAGTTTCAATCAATTCAATCTGGGTGACTAACATTTACAATTTTTAATTTACACGTTGTTTCAAAATAAATTTACGGTAACGCATTGTGTCCACAGGCCTGCGCCCGACCCCTCATATCGGTTTACTCCGAGAAAGGAGAGGCCTCAGGCAAAAATGTGGTTATGCCTGCTGTATTCAAGGCACCCATCCGCCCGGATATTGTGAACTTTGTTCACACCAACATGCGCAAGAACAGCCGTCAGCCCTATGCTGTCAGCGAACTGGCCGGTGAGTATTCTCTTGTGCCAACTAAACAGGGCCCTGTTTCCCAAAAGCATCTTAGAATGTTTTGTGTTTGTGCTTTATTCATTTTATGATTAAAATGATTAGTATTTACTGACATTACATAAAACGGATAATAAAAATGGAGGAAGACTGACAAAAAACAAACAAGCAATGAAAGTAATATAAAAACAAAATAGCCTAAGATTATCTTTATCTAAGATCTTTTTGGGAAACGGGGCCCTGTTTGTTAGGTGACCATACACCCCATCACCTGCTTGCCACGTCATCACGGCCTGCTCACCATTACTCTTTTACCACTCTTGGCCACTAGTAGCCTACACACGAGTCGTAGTCTATCAACTTGTTGCAGTTTCTAAAAATGTATGCCGTTATCTGCTTATTAAATATACCTTTTGTGGAATGAGTCGAGTCTTATTTCACCTTTTGCTTTTGCCAATTCACTACTGACAAAATACGATCGTATTTGACTCATGACAGAAATCTGTTAATCCAGTAGCAATTAGCCTACTGTTGAGTCAATGCATTTGCAGTGCATCATGTTCCCACACCTTATAGTGAATTGAAATAAATGTCGATTTTGTTTTTTCTTTTGCAGCTAGTACACTAAAAGCTGCTAGCTCATGCAATGCCCGCATTGTAAAACACATTTTTTTGTTAGTTTGCTACACTAACACTAGAAACTTGAAGAAAGCACTGAAGGCATTGGTTTGCACCTTTTGTTATAAGCACCATGGCAAACTATGTAGCTAAGCATTAGAGTACCTTAGCATTTTTAACCTTCTGTTTTATCATCACCCTTGTTGAAGAACAGTGCTTTCGCTTGCTAGGTACAAAACAGGATGTCATTCACAATTAACTTGCTTTGTTGTCTCGTGCAGAAACGGTAACACTTAAATGAATAAGGACAAAGAAGTTGCAATTGCCATTAGTTGCAAAGCGAAAACCATAGCCTAAACTTCGCCAGCCTAATGGTAAGGTATAAAATAGAATGGCACATTCATATAATAGGATTTCAATAGGCTACTTCAAGAAACGTGTCAACAGAAACATTTTTACAACATGTTTTGTCCAGACTGAGCACATGGTCTGAGCCATACAAGCAAACTTTTGCAGCATAAATGTTAGGTGTACCACAGGTAGGTGGCAAAAACACATTGGAGAGGGCCGTGTTGAGGTTCCGGAGGACTTAACTTTAATGAAAACAAGGTAAGGGCTGGCATGTTAGGTCCCCGTTCAAGTTAAATACGTCACTGATATATGCTTGGGGTAGGATTTCTTATGGCTAGTGGAACTCCATTAAAAGCTTCCTATCATTGCTAGGTTGAGAAAACGGAACAATTCTGACAATTGGCAACATGCCACCTGAACTATTTTTAGCATTCAAGTGGGAAAATTGTTTATTTTCCCAATATCCATATCAGAAGTGCCTGTGAGTGTACCGTTAAACGAATTAATGGTGTATTTACAGCCATTTCTGTTAACTGGGCATTAGAGAACATGCAGAAATGTATAGGTACTGTGTAGCTCTGATCATGTATATAAAGCACAACATTACTGTAACAAATGGCTTCCTAATCAATTGTATTGAGAAGCAGTATGGCGGCATATGTATTAATTAAAATTTATAGATCTAGGCCTACATCTTAACATTGTTTCCATAGATAAGATTTTTGATACCTTATCTGTGTATACGTGGGACGGTGTCCAGCTGGCAAGTATACTGTATATAGCTATGCCAGCAACACGTCATGTATTTACACAATGTACACTAGCACATTTTCCCACTGGTTTTAGAAAATAAATGGGTGATTGTATTGCTGACAACCAGGAAAATGCTTAAAGGGACTGCCATACAACCAGCTGTCTGATTAAAATGGAGTTAGAAAATCTATGCCATTCAGCAGTTTGTTGGCTTGTATGTGGAGCAAATGTAGTTAACATATCAAATGCTTTCTTGAGGATGATGTTTAGAAGAGGCTTTGTGAGGGTGATAATGGGCACTGTAGTCCATAGTAAAATTTTGGATTCCTTTTTTTCTTTTTTTGGGACTTGACCTCTTAAGGGTATAGTTTACTTTCTGGAGTTTTTATGATATTCTATATTTTAGATACTTGTAGAAGCTTAGTTATTTCAAGTGTATTTTCTTGCTTTAAGCTACAAAATGCCCTTACACTAGCCATTCTAGGTCATCTGAAACTTCTGTATCCAAAATGTCTCATTGCACACAAATTTAAATGATGCGTTTTATTAAATTTTACTTAAAAAAAACACCTGTTAAAAAAAATAACTTTTGAGTTCAACTGGTTGTGAAGATATTTTAACTTTTGAAAGCTTTTCATTAATTTATTCCTGTCAGTATTTTTGAAGTTTATTTAAATATGTTTGAGTTGGTGTAAGGGGGTGATAATAATGCACTGCCCAATCAAAGTTGAATGATTTGATCATATTTTTACTCTTGTGTGTGGGAACCTTGGAGGGCTTGCCTCAGCAATTTGTACATTCAATGCTAACACACCAACACAGTGGTGTTTTTTTTGGACTAATCTTGTGCATTTAGTCCTGATAGTAGTGTGTTGTGTGTTCCAGGTCATCAAACCAGTGCAGAGTCCTGGGGCACGGGCAGAGCTGTGGCACGTATCCCCCGTGTACGCGGAGGTGGCACACACCGTTCCGGCCAAGGAGCCTTTGGAAACGTATCCTGCTTTTGACCAGCAACACATCCCCAGTGTATATCGAATTAAATTTGCTCTAAGCATTGAAATATCAAAGCAACCATGTGCATTTCCTATAGGAGGGGAGCGGGGGTGGGGTTTAGAACAGGAGACGGTGCAAGTTTCCGGCATGTTCTTTCTTCGTGGTTACAGTGGTGAGGTCATTGCCCTCTGAACAGAGATGGGTTTCCAGCTAGAATATGGTTAGCATGGTTAACGTGCACTAGTGTTTTTCTGGTGTTGCACGTTTACTTGCTGGTCTGAGAATGTAATCCAGGTCTGGCACTATTGCTTGTGTTATTAATGCCCTTATGTCTGCAAAATGAGCATAATGTCAATGCAAAAAAAGATTGAACTCAAGAGTTTTACAGTGCCATAAATGAGCAGCGTGGTTGTATTTATGACCCAGAGGCGCGTTTCAGTGTCAAGTAGTCATCCCTGGGCCTGAGTGCACACGTGTAGTTGATCCCTTGCCTTAACTCAAGGCTAGATGTGCCGCGGAGGACGAATGTTTGCCCCCACCAAGACCTGGCGTCGCTGGCACCGCAGAATCAACACCACCCAGAAACGCTACGCCATCTGCTCTGCTCTCGCTGCCTCTGCCCTGCCCGCCCTGGTCATGGCTAAAGGTCAGTCACCTTCCTGGGCCCCGTCAGCTGCAATAATGACACTCTTGAACAGTGGTTCCCAAATGGGGGTGCTAGGTCACGAGACGGGTTGAGGTCGGTCAAGAGATAAATGGGGGGGGGGGGACTTGCCACCATAATAAGACGTTCACACTATTAAAATGAAATGCTGCACCTAATGGTGTTTATATTGAGACTGTCTGACACGTAAGTTTGGGAATCTCTGCCCTGGAAAAATACTCTTAAGAGGTTAGTTTTGTTGTTTATAGAATTGATGATCAGTGTTGACCAAGGTGATGGATGTCAAGGTTCTAATAGGATTCTTGCAATGATGGTGTAATTTGCGTCCGACTCTGCGCACAGTGACAGTTGCCTGCTGTCTCCATGCTGGCGCCGGTGGTTGACGACCATTCGAGTCTGAGCAAGATGGCTTCAAGCTTCCAATGGAAACTAGAACCGCTTGGCCTGGGCAACACAAGAACAGGTGGATCATTGTTGGCATGTTTCCACAGGGCACCGTATTGAGGAGATTCCAGAGGTCCCCCTGGTGGTGGACAACAAGGTTGAGGGATACAAGAAGACAAAGGAGGCAGTTTTGTTGCTGAAGAAACTGAAAGCCTGGAACGACATCAAGAAAGTAAGCCACTCCCAATGTGCGGCTATACTTTTTGTTTCATATTCCACTTTTGATGGCATCGATGCTAATGCAAAGGCCCTGTCTTCTTTTGGGATGTCTGCCTATGCTTGTGCATCTTGCAAGAAGTCTTTGTGGCACTGGCACAATTAACCTTTTTAGGATATGCATTTTTAAATGGAGATCTAACCACACCGGCCAACGGTACGGTGGCTGAGAAGTGCAAAACACAACGACATTTCACAAAACAACGACATTTCACAAAACACAACGACATTTCACAAAACACAACGACATTTCACAAAACACAACGACATTTCACAAAACACAACGACATTTCACAAAACACAACGACATTTCACAAAACGGAAAGGGTAGGACAACACTTCTTGTTTGTGATTGGACAGAACCCAAGCCCCTCAATGTAATTTTCTTTCACAAAACGGAAAGGGTAGGACAACACTTCTTGTTTGTGATTGGACAGAACCCAAGCCCCTCAGCGAAATTACGAATCCTACTATGGCCATGCCAAGACCCGCCCTCCTCTGTCTCTGATTGGCTGGTCGTTCTGTGCGCTCTACCCACCCAACTCTCTGTTTGAGTTTAAGGTGACTCTCTTCGCTGGAGCGCATTGCAGTAACTTATTTTCCGAAATTGCATGCAAATTCAGGTAGCCTAACTAACGTTACAGCATAAAACGTGTACTGACATCCATTAGCCTAAAATAAGTTTACGTTTTTAATACCACCAATGTTGATAATAGTTCTAGGCTATAGGACAAATCAGAATGTTTGTAAACAGAGGTTGCTACGATACTTCCGGGTGGCCACTCAGCACTTCAAAACCGACTGAACCAGTCGGAGCTGTGTAGAAACAGTTAGCTAACGTACACTATGCCGAAATCGTGTTGTGTTTGGGGCTGTAATGCCAAATGTAATCTGGCACACCGTGGGTTGGGCTTTTTCCGATTCCCCGCTTTAAAGTCTAAATCGACCCAACGGAACCTGTGGATTCAGAGACTTTAAATAGAGGATACCCCAGATCATACAGTCCGTTTGGCTAGCTAGTGAAGGTAACCATATAGCTCGCTAGCTAACGTTAGCTACTTGTTAACGCTAACTTAGATGAAAATACGGTGTTAGCGAACTTAGCTAACGTTAACGTTAGCTGCTTCCCTCAGAAAAAAATCGAACCATCTATCAATCAATAAAACAATGTTTGGCTATCTGTCTGTTGTACTTGTAACGTTAGCTAGCCAGCTAAGAATCCAGAGGTTGAGTTGTCAGATTTTAACTTGTGTTTTTACTGTAACGTTAACGTTATTGACAACTCAACCTCTGGATTCTTAGCTGGCTAGCTAACGTTACAAGTACAACAGACAGATAGCCAAACATTGTTTTATTGATTGATAGATAGTTCGTTCATAGCTGGAATTACCTATTATTTTTTTCTGAGGGAAGCAGCTAACGTTAACGTTAGCTAAGTTCGCTAACACCGTATTTTCATCTAAGTTAGCGTTAACAAGTAGCTAACGTTAGCTAGCGAGCTATATGGTTACCTTCACTAGCTAGCCAAACGGACTGTATGATCTGGGGTATCCTCTATTTAAAGTCTCTGAATCCACAGGTTCCGTTGGGTCAATTTAGACTTTAAAGCGGGGAATCGGAAAAAGCCCAACCCACGGTGTGCCTGATTACATTTGGCATTACAGCCCCAAACACAACACGATTTCGGCATAGTGTACGTTAGCTAACTGTTTCTACACAGCTCCGACTGGTTCAGTCGGTTTTGAAGTGCTGAGTGGCCACCCGGAAGTATCGTAGCAACCTCTGTTTACAAACATTCTGATTTGTCCTATAGCCTAGAACTATTATCAACATTGGTGGTATTAAAAACGTAAACTTATTTTAGGCTAATGGATGTCAGTACACGTTTTATGCTGTAACGTTAGTTAGGCTACCTGAATTTGCATGCAATTTCGGAAAATAAGTTACTGCAATGCGCTCCAGCGAAGAGAGTCACCTTAAACTCAAACAGAGAGTTGGGTGGGTAGAGCGCACAGAACGACCAGCCAATCAGAGACAGAGGAGGGCGGGTCTTGGCATGGCCATAGTAGGATTCGTAATTTCGCTGAGGGGCTTGGGTTCTGTCCAATCACAAACAAGAAGTGTTGTCCTACCCTTTCCGTTTTGTGAAATGTCGTTGTGTTTTGTGAAATGTCGTTGTGTTTTGTGAAATGTTGTGTTTTGTGAAATGTCGTTGTGTTTTGTGAAATGTCGTTGTGTTTTGTGAAATGTCGTTGTGTTTTGGGAAATGTCGTTGTGTTTTGGGAAATGTCGTTGTGTTTTGGGAAATGTCGTTGTGTTTTGTGAAATGTCGTTGTGTTTTGGGAAATGTCGTTGTGTTTTGGGAAATGTCGTTGTGTTTTGTGAAATGTCGTTGTGTTTTGTGAAATGTCGTTGTGTTTTGTGAAATGTCGTTGTGTTTTGTGAAATGTCGTTGTGTTTTGTGAAATGTCGTTGTTTTGTGAAATGTCGTTGTGTTTTGCACTTCTCAGCCACCGTACAACGGCACATATTTTCATCTTTGTGTCTGTGTGGGATATGTAGTTGTGTAAAATGTGAGTCTTGTTTGTGTCTTTCTAAGGTGTATGCTTCCCAGCGGATGCGCGCTGGTAAGGGTAAGATGAGGAACCGCAGACGTATTCAACGCAAGGGGCCCTGCATAATCTACAACGAAGACAGTGGCGTTACAAAGGCCTTCAGAAACATTCCCGGTTAGTGTCTTCAAAAGTAATGTCTGATCGGCTGGGGATTAATTTTACGAGTGCAATGACCCGTTTGTAATGAAAGGGGTTTCATAAATTATTTGCAGTGTACAATGCAGTCTTTATCGACCTGTGAGTAGGGGTGGGAATCGAGAACTAACTTGTCCGATTCCTCGGAATCGTTCGCCTTCGAGCTTATCAATTATTTTATTGGTTCCAGCATGTATTCCACTAATTCTGCTAAAATAGAATCTCCAGTCACTGAGCACCAAAACTGAGTTGTTTTGAGTTTTGGGGGCAAGCTGAGCTGTTGTATGGTTATGATGAGTCCACACTTCATGGTCCGTGTTTCTGAATGCTGTGATTTCAGTGGAAGTTCTGAACTACTATCTCAGTGAAATGCCTCGGGTTGTTAATGTTCTCGTTTCCATTAGTGCACTCCTAGAAGCCGTTCTCTGTATCGGTTTCATAATAGACATGTACTGTTGCTAGTATAGCTGGGGATTAATTTTACTAGTGCAATGACCTGTTTGTAATGAAAGGGGTTTCATAAATTATTTGCAGTGTACAATGCAGTCTTTATCAACCTGTGAGTAGGGGTGGGAATCGAGAACCAATCGAGCTTATCGACTTCGAGCTTATCAATTCTTTTATCGATTCCAGCATGTATTCCCGGCATCTACACGAAACTGTCGTTTTTCATTCAGTCAACGCATGCTGGCAGGCAGAGTCTAAAAATATAAAATGTAAACGTAATTTTAAATAAATAAAAAAACGAATTTAAGCTACTATCATTTAAAAATCAATAGAAATGTTCACATTTAGCTCTCCATTTTGTTACCCGTCTTCAGAAATGATCAACTATTCAACAGATTAGCGTAGTGTGTGGACTTCCCTCGGGAGCCTATGGCTATAACCAACTACAAGTGTAAAACTACAGTGTTTTGATTGGCGGTAGACTAATCTGACAACGATTGCCTGCTTGGTCACGCACATATGTATCCTAGATTTGGAAAGCGAATAACTAACCTATATTAGCTAAAAGATAATCTTCAATCTTTGTCATCTTCAGCTAATAAGAGAAGCCAGCTTGACTCCTTGAAAATGGTCAGGTAACGTTAAATATCTCACCTTCCATGTAAATGTATAGGCTTAATGAGAGGGGGAGAATGGTGACAGTTGAAACTGTTCTGATAATACAGAAACCAATGCAAACGTTACGGTGCAGCTTTATGAAACACGCCAAGGAGCGTAACTAGTTTGCGATCTTCGTTACAGAATTAAACTAAATATCCCAATCACAAAGCAGCGGTTAAACAACAATATTTTAGCCATCTT
The DNA here is from genome assembly GCA_022702515.1 of Ilyophis sp. 1 JC-2022. Taxonomy (NCBI): domain Eukaryota; kingdom Metazoa; phylum Chordata; class Actinopteri; order Anguilliformes; family Synaphobranchidae; genus Ilyophis; species Ilyophis sp. 1 JC-2022. Next base: position 12,582,157 of record CM040399.1, on the reverse strand, counting down.
TTTTGACATAACGTTAAACTGATCATTTATCCTCTTCTCGCGTCCTTTTTCATTATTTTCCGGTGTCTTATTTTCTTTTATGTCTGATATTTATAAGCACTCGTATTGATCAAGCCAATTATATTTATAATTTACAGAATTATACAATTCTGACTGTTATTGGATGCTCTGCCACTTGTGCAGGCATAAATATAGCAGATAAATATTTTCTATGATATGACTAAGAAATATGAATGAAAAACAAATGCTTTATACTTCATAAATATTATGTCATTGAATCCATTTTAGATGACCACCCAATAGTAATAGTTGGTCCTTTAATAGCCTGAGAGCAAATACTATTTAAGGAATCGATAAAGAATCAGATCGATAATGGCATCGCTATCAATAAAATCTAACGGTTCCCATCCCTACCTGTGAGTGTGTTGTCCATTCCAAACACCCGGTGGAAAGGACAGGAAGCTCCTGCTATGAAGAGTTGCCTCTTCATTGGCTGTTTCTCAGAACCCTAAGTTCTGAGCTTTTCCCTTTCCATACGTACGGTCTTGGAAGTTCTAAGGCCGTGGACTACAGGTTGTTTCCCCACCCCCACCCCCCTGTCTTATTCTAGACCGTTCATCTTACCTTAGCCTGTACAGGAATAAAACGGCCCACAAAATCCCCCATCACCACCACCATTATGTCCCGGTAATTTTGTAATGATTACAATCCTTTATTACTCAGCGGTATTTTTTAGGTGCAGATTGTGTGTCTGACCGGAGAGGCAAGTCTGACTGCATGTGGGAAACTACATGCTGCAAAAGTCAAGCGATCAAGAAGAGGCTCCCGTGTGTGAGCCCCCCCTAGAGACAGCCACAGTTCGTGTTTTACCGAAGTGTGCATGTCGTGTGTGGAAGGGAATGATCCTGAGTTCAGCGCATGGTGAGATAGCTAACGGTTACAGGCAGCGTACCCATTCATAGCCAAGGCAGCTAGCTTTGTCAGCCAGAGCTTGATGTTAAATGCAGTCAGCCAGCATTCCATGCTTTTCCCCCTTGCTCAAGTTCAAGCTTACACAAAATGTATAGGGCTATGATTTTTCTCATTACCTAGCTATCCGTTAGTTTGATATAGCTTTATTTGCTTTACGCAGTGGAAGAGAGATGTGTTTCTTATGTAGTGCAGAATAGCTAATGTTAACAGCAGTTAACTAGTTGGCTAGTGAACTAATTAAGTTAGCCAAGTAATATATTGCACAGCCCAAAGAATTTGATGCATGGCATAATAGACGGATGTAGCACATTAGACAATTATTATCTAGCTTGGGGTCATTCGCTCCCTCACAAAAGGATCTGTATTTTGGGGATGTGGCAGCTTTGCCACAGTGGGCTAGTTAAGCAGTTATCTGTGTATATCTAATGTCAACAGAACGTAACAGTTTTTAAAATAACTATTACAATGCACAGAACTGCCGAAAGTAAACCCCGCAATTTTGACAAAAGGCCTCCTGCACTCCGCTGCCTGCGCCATATGAAAAATCTATGAAAATCCCTGCAGGAGTCCCTTGTTAAGAAGGGCTGGGAAGACCATCCCTGCAGGAGTCCCTTGTTAAGAAGGGCTGGGAAGACCATCCCTGCAGGAGTCCCTTGTTAAGAAGGGCTGGGAAGACCATCCCTGCAGGAGTCCCTTGTTAAGAAGGGCTGGGAAGACCATCCTTGCGACTGGCCAGCTGCTCATTTGTTTGAACGCGCTTAACCGCTTGTATGCTTTTACTGCTCAGTCACATGCAGCTTACCTCTTGAATGCCGTTTTAATGACGGTTCTGCGAATGGCTCCACCCTGTCACCCAACAGGCATCACCCTTCAGAACGTGAACAAACTGAACCTTCTCCGCCTCGCCCCCGGTGGCCATGTCGGTCGCTTCTGTATTTGGACAGAGGGCGCCTTCAGCAAGCTGGACGAGCTGTATGGAACCTGGCGCAAGCCCTCCACCGCCAAAGTGAATTACAAGTGAGTATGGGGAGAGCGCTGGTTTGGGTTCCCTCACACTAAATGGCTGCCGTATATCTGATCAGCCTCGCCGATTACAAATTGAAGCATTAAAAACAACTGTGATGAGCTTCTACTTCATGGTCCGTGTTTCTGAAACGCATGATTTCAATGAAGTTCTGAGTATGTAGTAGTTACAGGTTCACAGAATGGAGTTTACTTACAGCTACTGTACAGCTTCTCACAAATGTTTTATTTCCATCATGTTATATAACATCTTTCTTGTTTTTCAGCCTACCAATGCACAAGATGACAAACACAGACCTAAGCAGAATTCTCAAGAGCCCAGAAATACAGAAAGCTCTTCGCGCTCCAAAGTGAGGCCCGTTCATTCATGCACAGTAACAGTAATTCTGCTAAAACAGAATCTCCAGTCACTGAGCACCGAAACTGAGTTGTTTGAGTTTTGGGGGCAAGCTGAGCTGTTGTATGGTTATGATGAGTCCACACTTCATGGTCCGTGTTTCTGAATTCTGTGATTTCAGTGGAAGTTCTGAACGACCTTATCTCAGTGAAATGCCTCGGGTTGTTAATGTTCTCGTTTTCATTAGTGCACCCCTAGAAGCCGTTCTCTGTATCGGTTTCATAATAGACATGTACTGTTGCTGCCTCACACTTTGTAATGGCAGATCTTCATCTCTTTGTGTGACTATCCACAGCAAGACGATCACACGTAGAGTGCTTAAGAAGAATCCTCTGAAGAACCTGAGGGTGATGATGAAGCTCAACCCCTACGCAAAGACAGCACGGCGAAACGCCATATTGCTGCATGACCCTGCTGTAAGTACACTTGGATAGTGATACCTGGTCATACATACACTAAGGCAGCGCCACCAGTTTTTAAAGTGCACTCAATCAGTGCAATTTCTGTCATATTGTGCAAACCTGCTATTTGGACTAGCACATAATGCCAACCATCTATCTGTCTCTGGCACAGAAATTATTCGAACCCACTATGACATTAGTTATACCAACTGTATTGCACTTTCCATAGATCCAAGCCAAGATGCTTAAATCCAAGAAGAAGAAGAAGAGGCCAGCGAAGCCAGTGCAGGCGCCTCCTCCTGAGCCCAAGCCCAAGAAAGCAAAGAAAGCCAAGAAGCCAAAGGCTGTGAAACGGCCAGCCCCAGCTGTAGAAGAGGCTGCTGCAGAGGAGGTGGCTATGGAGGAGGTGCCCGCGGCTAAGATGCCCTTCCTGGAGATACCCGTGGCTGAGGAGCCAGTGGAGGCACCCGTAGTGGAAATTCCTGAGGAGGAGCCCGAGGAGGAAATGCCTATAATGGAAACTCCTGCGGACGAGGATCTGCTGGCCGAGGCGACTGCAACAGAGGCCGAGGCTGAAGCTCTGGCTGAGAGCCCAGTACCCGATGCACTTGTTGCTGAGGTTCCTGAGGCAGAGGTAACCCCGGTCGAGGCTCTCGAAGGCGAGATTCCAGAGACCCAGGTAACCCAGGTCGAGGCTCTAGAAGCCGAGATTCCAGAGGCTCAGGCTGAAGATCTAGAAGCCGAGATTCCAGAAGCTCAGGCTGAAGATCTAGAAGCCGAGATTCCAGAAGCTCAGGCTGTAGATCTAGAAGCCGAGATTCCAGAGGCTCAGGCTGAAGATCTAGAAGCCGAGATTCCAGAGGCTCAGGCTGAAGATCTAGAAGCCAAGATTCCAGAGCCTGAAGTAACCCAGGTCGAGGCACTGGAAGATGAGATTCCAGAGGCAGAGGTAACTCAGGTCGAGGCACCAGAAGCTGAGGTTCCAGAGGCAGAGGTAACTCAGGTTGAGGCAATGGAAGCTGAGATCCCCAAGGCCGAAGTCACTGAGGTTGAGGCACCAGAAGCTGAAATTGCTGAGGTCACGGAGGTTGAGGCACCAGAAGGTGAGATTGCTGAGGCTGAGGCTGAGGTGACCCAGGTTGAGGCCCCCGAAGCCGAAATCCCTGTAGCTGAGATACTTGCTACGGAAGCACCTAAGGATGAGATGCCTGAAGAGGCAAAGGAGCTTGCAGCAGAGGTGCCTGAAACTGCGGCCATTGTAACTGAAGATCCTGCAGTGGAGGCGGTCGAGACCGGGATGCCACTGATGGAGACGCCGGTAGTTGAGGCAGGAGAACCCGAGGTGCAGGAAACCAAGGCAGTAGAGGCACAGATACCAGCAATGGAGATGCCTGTAACGGAGTCAGAGGCACCAACTATGGAAATTCCTGTGACCGAGGCAGTGGAACCAGAGATTCCAGCCATGGAGGTGCCTGTAGCGGAGGAGCTGGGGGCAGAGGAACCACCCATGGAAATGATTGTAACCGAGGCTGCAGAAAGGGCAGCAGAGGCGGAGAGCGCAGCTGTTGAGGCATCCACTCTCGAGGAGTTTGAGGATGTTACCTATACTGCTAAAATGCTCCCAGTTGAGACGGATGCAGCAGAGGTTCTGGAAGCTGAGACCCCTGCAACCGAGGTTTTGGCAGCAGAGGCACCGGTAGCAGTGGCAGTGCCTGCAGAGGAGATGCCCGTGGCACAGATTCCAGCAGTCGAGACACCTTCAGCCGAGGTGCACTCCGCAGAGGTGGCAGATGCTGAGATGACGGCTGAAATGCCTGAGGATGAGGACGAGAAGATGGAAGTGGAGGCGCCCGAGGCTGAAATGCCCAAGTAAAAACTTGTTTTCATAGTCTTTTCCAAAATGGAAATCAAATAAAATAAATTTTAAAATAACTAGTGTCCTTGTGTCTTTTTCATTTCCAAACCTTTTGGTGAAATGCTGTAGATTAAATAGGTGTTCCCATTATTCGGACAGTGGGTTGTCTGAGGTGGGTGACCAAAGAAAATTGGACAGAGGCTAATGTTGGTAAACCATAAATTTATTATACGACATTAAATGTTAAAATTTGCATGATATTTTCTTCAAAATAGCAAAACATTTATCCAGTACACAAGATGCTATACAGTTTATAATATATCCTTAAAGAGCAGCTGTCTTAGTCTTGAAGGGAGAATCTGACGTTCTGAAGACTACCAGGATAAGTAACCACATGCTATAGAGCAGATCATATAGCTAGAGCAGTGAGTCTCAACCGTTGCACCTTGTACTAATGCATGTTGTCAAGGTCGTAACCCATTTAGCCATGCCGTTTTAAAAGAAGGGCTGCATTGAACAGTTGCAGATTTCTGCACTGTGATTTGTAGTCTGGCTTCTGTAAGTTTTGAAAATAACACTTAATTTTGAATATAGACCAGGTCACATATCCAGGGTCCTCTTTCCCCATATTATGAACACTCACTTTGCCAGTGTCAATATGGGAAAATAGTCATGTCTGCAACTGCATTGAACCAAATAATTGCTATTCTGTGAGGTTGAGTTCTCAATCTCCCAATACCGTCCAGGTGGTTGAGAAACCCTGCACTTTACAAGAGATCATTTATCTCGCACATCCAACAAAGAGGCAGTGATTTGCTATGGCAGAGTGACAAAGACCTTTCTTTTAAAAACGTGAAAAAACATTGAAGCGTTTGCGATTGCCGGGATGGACCACCTGGGACGATGAGCAATACAGCCTGTTTTCAGACTCCCACTCCCACACTGTGGGTGGGGGTGTTGGGCTGGTTTAGGCCGATGGTGGTGCACAGCCAGCCTGCAAAGTCCACCTCCTCTGCTTCCGACTGCTTGATGAAGGAGTGGACCTAGAAGAGAAATATGCAGTTATTTTGTTTGTTTTACGTGGTACATGTTTATCCAGGGTAACTATGGCTCGCTATTTGTTTACATGTAAACTGGTCAGCTGTTTCTATATGGATAAACGGGACCACATCTTGTTTATTTAGAAGGCAAATTAAATGAATTAACTTATAAAGTAGCAAAGCGGGAAGAACAAATCCTGTTGCACACAGACACTAATGATGTTTGCCGTTTTATCTAACTGTAATTCCAACATGGATTATCCTAATGTATCTGCAACAGGTATATCTAATAGTGATGGGCAGTTCGGCTCTTTTTTTCTGAGAGCTCTCCGTACTGTTCGGTTTGAAGAGTCGGGTCGGAGTTGCAAATTTTTGGTACTTCCGGTTAATACAGTAGCTACCGTTTGGTTGATTCTTTCGAACTACCCGAGCCGCATCTTTTTCTCCCAGCGGCGCGAGCTGGAATTTGAAGCCGTTTCATACCGCAGTCTAGCTGGTAGCAAATTAAGTTGGTAAGATAGCTTTGATATTTTATTCAGACCTAAATCACCAGATTGATGCTCATTTTAATAGCCTATGCTCAATGTTTTCTGTTATTGTAGCAGAAGTGTAAAATATCGCTGTCGGTCATTGATTGTAACGTTAGACATTACATGTAAGAATAGACATTGAATGGTTAGGCTATATTTGCATAGGCTATAGCTATTGTATTAGTCTATGAAAATATAAATCTTAATTTTTAATCAGATCCTAGAATCCGGTAGCCTACTGAAAATGTGTAGGAGAGATAGCCAGCCAAATCCGACAAACAAGCCAGATCTTGATGCACCGGAGCCTGTTTGGTTTATGTTTTAAATGGTAGATTTGGTAAAGATTTATTTGCACACCATAAAGTGTTTATTTGAACCATTAGGCTATTTATTTAGCCTATTCTATTATACAAAATTGTATTTATCTGTTCACTATTGTGTTGGTCACGAGTTATAAAATAAAAATGCCACCACTTTAAATAAGAAGTAGCCTATTTGCTGAACACAATCGCATATTAATTCTGTTTTATACTGCAATTCGGCTGCAAACAGCCACATGTAATAATTTCGTAATAAAAAGTAGGCGTCTCGGACTATCATTAGATATAACGGAATACTTTTGTCAATGTTTCTGGTTGATCCAACGCTGAGTAGGCTAAACCCGATTATTAATCGTGTAGGCTGCAGCGTTTGCTCTGTTAACTCGAAAGGACTTTGGTTTGTGTCACGGCTCTGGAACTGGGATATTGCCGCGGTTCATTGCCGAGTTGATTTTGTGCTGATCAGAGTTGGGTGGGAGGCTACTGTAGGGACATCTTTTAACCATTAGCATTAGCCTAGTAATAATCACTTTGGAACGAGCTGGGGCGATTATCTCATTCACAAAAATGTGTGCAATATTGTTAGATCAAATTAAAATGTATTCTTAAATGATTATAAAACTGATTCGTGCGACCTATTTTGTTGGGCGCATCACTACTGCTGCTCAACCTAGGTTACAACTAGTGACACGGCTCCCGGCTGTAGTAGAAAGCAGGCAGAGCTAAAAGCCGTGGGTAAGCACGATTCCCTCGAACTGTCGAGTCGACTCAGACGACTCAGCATAAATAAAATACAGATTCGTTCGCGAACTGCAATCTAAATATTGGCACATGCGCATTAGTGCGTGGTACAGATTGTATGCAGACTTACCATCAACTGTTTCAGGTCTGCTCTTTCTGCTGGGTTCTTTATTAAACTGAAAATACACACGTCAAGGAATTAAATTGGAGACAATGAGAACTTGATGTAATTTACCATATAGATGAGTTTCCTGTCTACAAACAAGTGCGCACAGCTCGGGGGCAGAACGGGATGAAATCGGGCATTTCAGCCGCTACCTCTTCTGCAGTATTTTATCAATAAAAATGCAATAAAAGATTTGTATAAAGCCAGAGTTGTGTTTTTCTTGAAGGGAGAGAAAACCAAAGGTATGACAGCAATTGCAATTATAACTGAATGCAGCTATGTGGCATTTTTAAGATTAAATGGCTATATCTGATCTAAAAAGGATCATTTCAGGATGTAGTCTAAGCTAAAGCACTAAAATGGATGTTGCTGCTGAAATTCCATAGACTGATACTTGTAATCTTATAATACTCAGTGTGATGTTGCAAGAAAACTGATCTGTTTTCTGAATAGTGATTTTAATCCTGCAATTAACTCGTGATTACCCTCACTAAATTATCTTGTGAAAATAATTGCTTCCTGCTAGGGTTATAGCTATAGAAAACCTTCTGCAGTAACTTAGTCAAGCCATATTCATTATACAGGGCATATTAGCTAACATATAGTTCAACTGTTGCCATAGAGTAAATAAGGGTTATAAAGTGAAGCATGGGAATGTACATGCTGTGATGGCTAATTAATAGTTTATTACTAGGCTAGCATACTGGTATTTTTGTTCCTAAGATACAATAACTCAAAAAAATATTTTTTAAGCTAGGACAGTCACACTGATAATTTATAGCACCAATAGGTGGCACAATTTCTTTGGTTTAGTTATTCCAACTGAAGAAAATGTATCCCAGAACAGTGCTTGACATCGTGAACACATTGAGCATTGCCAAAACTGCTCTCATACTTACCATTTGTTAACAAAGTCTTGAAATTCAGAACCAAACATTGGTGGCAGCTTGGGTGGTGGCTAAAAATAATGAGATGGTTAAATTATAACAATGCAGGTAAACGCTTGCAACACATTTAATATTGGGCAGTGGAACCCCATATTGAAAAATCTAGCAAATTTGGGGGATGAGGGATCTTGCATACCTCGTTGACAATGTAGTCGAGAAGCTCAAATATAGCCATGGGAGGTCTACTGTCCGGCCCACATGCTGTAAAAAATTAAGAACGGAAGGATAAAAGAGGCGTTATCAGATTTGCACACTGCTGGAGTGTAAACCTTTTAGAAACCTGTTTGGAAATGACGTTCCATTAGCAGACTGTCAAGCACACTTCTCTTTGCCTTCTGGTGGCTGCAGCGGATGGAAATTGGCTTTACAACCTGACCAGATTCCATTAGTGTTTGGAGGTGCGCTGGAATACCTATGCACCTGCAGGAGGGAGGAGGCAGAACTAGGCCACATCCATACAGGACCAACTGGAACGTCGCACACGGGTGGATTTTCAGTGCCTGCCTTCTCGTCACCCGCAAGGTCGTCAGCCCTGGTGGATACCGAGGCTGTGGCTGCGTTGCGTATCCCCCCCTCGCTTCGTGACCGTCAGATCGGGAGCGATCGGTCAGGGGAGAGCTTTTCACATCGGCTGGAGAGAGCCGATCAGGAATTGGCAGGGGGTGCTTAGAGTAGTCTTAACTCTGATGAACGTCTCTTTCCAGAGAGATGGTGTTAGAAATATCGACGGCGGTGCTGAAAATCACCGACCAACCGTAGAACAGAACCGACAGGAAAGGTCTGTGTAGCTTGTGTGAAGGCATGGGAGACTCGAATGAGAGAAGGTGCGGTGATTAATGGTGTGGAAGCGGGACTGGGGTGACTCACAGCTGACCGGTCTGCTAGGAGACCTCGGTTTGGGGAAGGCCTCGCTGGACGACGCATCGCCCTCCACGGGGAAGCCAAAGATTTGCTCCAGCTCCTTGGAATCGGGGGGTGGGATGGGGAATCGTCCTATGGCCATCTCCACCAGGGAGAGCCCCATGCTCCAGATATCAGACTGGACCGAGTAGTGTGTACCCTGCAGCCGTTCCGGCTGCACAGCAACATGGTAAAAATAAAATGGTGTCAAATTACAAGTAAGTGATTTCAACAGGATAAAAAAAAAATCTATCTACCATTATCCCTAAAAACAGTAAAAAGTTTATAATATGAGAAGACTGCTCGTTCCTCAGGGACTACAGGTAGGTCATTAGGTTTAGGTCTGCTATATACAAAACATATGAACCTCCTGTGCATATTTAAGAAGAGGTTTGCCTGGGGGGGGAGTATAACCCAAAGCATTTCATTTTTTCACAATTGTTGAATATTGCTGCAGAGCTCTTTCAATATATAAAAATAGGATCTCCTAGTCTTGACTGAAAAATCTCACGATGCTGGCCACAGCCTGGTGTGAAAAAGGATCCCACTGAATTGCAGAGCAGCCTACAGAGGAACCACCTTAACAGTATACTGTCATCTAAAATCAAATGGTAGGCTTTATTATTATTACTTGTTAAAAAATGAATACGTCCAGTGAAACTTTTAACCCCCCCACCCACAATATTAACTACTAAAAACAGCAATTGTGTGGTTTACAAATACAATATCTTCATCACTTTGGCTACACTGCCACACAACAGGCATGTTTTTAATTGTGTTTCTAAGAAGTGGACATGCATGCTATCTTGGCACCATTGTAAATGAGGGCTCGTTCCCTCTTCGGGTCTTTTCCGGAAATAAAGGTTGAATGAATGAACGATGTAATATGGCCCACGCTGGCTTTAGACCATGTTGTAATTTGCCAAATAAGTGGTGTGCGATGGGGGGGAGGTCTACACGGCGAGTGTAGACTGGAAAGGAAGAAGACCACTCACAGACATGTAGGAGCGTGTGCCTACAAAGGAGTTGGCCATGGAGTCGATGAGCTGCCCGCTCACTCCAAAGTCACAAAGCTTGATCTCTCCGCGAGAGTTCACCAGGATGTTGGATGGCTTGACGTCTGAAAAAATAGGGTGCGTCTTTCAGGGTCAGGCGCTGCTTTGGTCCTTCAGAAAACCCTATGGAATCCCCATTATCTAAAACGTATGCTTCATACCGGAATGATGTTAAACTTTGAGTCGGACAACCAGAGAATATACAGTATAACTGACATACCCCTCAGCAGTATTTCAAAAGTGTAATGGTTTCCTTGGTTACGGCCTGCAAGTGTGTGTGTGTGTGAGTGTTTGTGCGTGCACTTGGAGACTCAAGCTAGGCTGTGCCCAGTAAATAAAAAGTTTAAGTGTAAGTATTCATATTTCCCAGAAAACTCATATTTTGAATATACTGTATGTATACATCATGTATAGAAGTATCATAAATGCCAGTATTATTTATTATGCATGCTCCAGATATCAGACTGAACCGAGTAGTGTGTACCCTGCAGCTGTTCCGACTGCACAGCAACATGGTAAAATTAAAATGGTGTCAAATTACAAGTAAATGATTTCAACAGGATTAAAAAAAAAAATCTCTTATCTACCATTATCCCTCAAAACAGTAAAAACTGTTAGTTTATAATATGAGAAGACTGCTCGTTCCTCAGGGACTACAGGTAGGTCATTAGGTTGTCTGCTATATACAAAAAATATGAACCTCCTGAAACCTCCTAAGAAGAGGTTTGCTTGTTTCATTTATTTAATTTATAACACAAAGTGAATAAAAGGACTTAAAAAAGCATCTACATTTTTTCTCCAGCAAGAAAGACAAACTAACCTATTGATGAAATACTGGCGTGAGTGTAGTGTGTATTATAGAGTTTAGTCCATCCATCCATTATCTAACCCACTTATTCACGGTGAGGGTCGCAGGGGGGCTGGAGCCTTTCCCAGCATGCACTGGGTGAGAGGCAGGAATACACCCAGGACAGGTCGCCATCGCACAATCTATCACACACCATTCACTCACACACTCATACCTATGGGCAATTTAAAGTCTCCAATTAGCCTAACCTGCATGTCTTTGGACTCTTTTGGAGTACCCGGAGGAAACCCACGCAGACAAGGGGAGAACACGCAAACTCTACACAGAAAGGCCCTTGGCCAGGATTCGAACTCAGCACCTTCTTGCTGTGAGGTGAGACCCAAGAGTGCTAACCACTGCATCACGTGCCACCATGTAGTGTGGTCTGCCCCCTGGTGGGTTTCTTTGTGGTCTGCCCCCTGGTGGGTTTCTTTGTGGTCTGCCCCCTGGTGGAGCAGAGGCGTGAGAACATGCTGTAGGGCATGAGACTCCAGCGAAGGCTTAATGTTCCACCCGAGATATTAAACAACTGATCAGAGCAGACCGCATATGGAACTATAGTTTCTTTGTTATATGTGGGAGGCTTCCTGAGCAAAACTCTTGGGTCATGACAGAGACGCAGACAATAATTCAAATGCTATTGTAAAGGGCTTCAAGTGTGCAACTAAAGCACTAGCTCTTGGCGTAGTGACTCGCCCAATTGTCCAGAATCGAATCCTGACCACACAAGTGCTGTGGTGACGATTCACACCGAGTGATGCCCCAATGTCACCCAGCAAGAGAGCGTTTCAATCGGCAGCGCATTCCCTGCCTCTCTGCACAGTAGTGACTCATGTATGTGTAGTCAGCCAGCACAGTGACTGCGCAGCTCAGATGTTGAACTGCAGAGCTTTGGAGGACCACAGGCTAGTCCGTGCTCCTCGGAACGTCCCAAATTGGTGAAAGACATTAAAGCAGAGGGACAAGCCTTCAAATTCCATGTTCAAAATTGGGTGAAATTACAGAATAAAATGAAAAAATAAATACTAATGTAAAGGTTGGCTATGTGAGAGATCTCCGTTATACAGAAATTAGATGTGGGTTTTTTTTATTATGCAGGTTCTGAGTTTAGAATATGTAAAATTAATTACTGAACTTAAAAGTGTAAGTAATTCAACAAATCTGGTCATTGATGATTAGTGGAGCACCAATTCACATCTGAAATGTGAAATTACTTTTTGTCAAGGAATCATCCAAGATTTAAAACGAAATGTAGTTTATGACAAAGATTTGAGTCCGTAAACACAGCGTCATGACAAGGATGAGATCCCCCATTTCTGTGTTTTCACAGTGCCATTCGAAACCTGACCAGTTTTTCTCCCTCCACATTGTGAACTGGCCTTTTGTGAGGCCCGGCCAGCAAAGCCCGTGAAACTGGAACGGGGCAAAAGTGGGCCGACTCACCTCTGTGCATGATCTTGTGCTTCTCTCTCAGGTAAGACAGGCCTTTGATCACCTGTAAGACGTAGACAAGGATCAGCGCTGTGCCCGTCTACAACAGCTGATGTAGTTTGAAGCAGGATATTAGCCTGTGAGCACTTAATTCTGCCCAAGTGTGTCTCTGCAGTTCAGTGGTTGATCATTCCCTTGGAGAACAGTATGCTGCCTGAGATACCCACAGCGATGCTGACTTTGCCCAGGATCTCCTCTGGGATCTTGCCTGCTTTCTTCAGTGACTGATCCAGGGAGCCCCCATCCTGGAAGGGGAAGAAACAGAGACAGAGCAGTAATAGTGGCCCGGAGCAGCGGCTAGCGTATGCGTTTGCGTAATCTCTGGGGTGGAACGGGAAGGCGTGAGCAGTACCATGTGCTCCATGCAGATGCTGATCTCCCCGTCGCTGTAGAAGGCGCCGTAGAAGCCCACGATGTAGGGGGAGTTGCACTCGTGCAGCACCTGCAGCTCGCGGATGATCTGGTTCCTGATCGCCGGCTTGATTTCCAGGTGGATCAACTGCAGATCAACCGCAGCAGCACACACTGATGTACTCTGACATACACACACTGATGTACTCTGACATACACACACTGATGTACTCTGACATACACACACTGTACACTCGCATAAAGATCAAGGTGCACACTGATGAAAAGTCACCTACACACCAACACGCACGTACACACACTGATAAAGTTCAACCCTGTCATATAAAGTCATAAACATCTAAGGGACCATTTTGCCAGCATTAGTACTAAAAGTAAATAGCTGTGTCATACTCAACGTTTCAACATTTTGTTAGCTCATGGTATTTGCATGCATGTATTTCATATGCAATATGGGTTGCCCATATACCTCTGTACGACCTGCAAAGCCACACCTCCTCCATTTTAATAGTAGTTTATAGATTTATTAGCAACATATTTTGTATTTTACAACATGCTATATATCTAATTTTTTTGTGACTGCAGTTGGATGAAATGCATGAAGAAAGGGGATGTCCTTAATTTTTTCAGCATCCATGGCACCCGACACAATCAAAGATGGGAAACTGAAACTTCCACTGTCCTCAGATTTTTAAAATGGAGTATCTGAGATGGTGGCATTAAATCAATTTCTGGTGGAAGACTCGACTACTTGCGAAAAATAAATGCTACATGCTGGCAGTGCTGCACTATGTGTGGGAGATTGTTAAGAGGCTGTTCGGTTGGAAATAGACAGCCTGCTAAATGCATGCGGAGTGAGGAAGCGGGGGATATACAGAACACAGGTGTGACAATGAACAGAAAAGCCATTTTGTAGTAGGTCATCCTGTCCTCATGAAGGGATACTGCAGTATGGTGATGTAACTTGGGGGCCTGCCTTGTGCAACAATATCCACTTTGTGTACTAAAACCTTTAACATGTGCAAAACCAATGATTGGTCATGGCATTTGCTTTGCACCAATCATTGCTTGTGTTATCCCATCCTTCAGAGGGATTAGGAGGCCTTGTGAATAATTATTTTCAGGATATCAATAAGCTATTTTGTCATTACTCCAGTGTTATTCCATAAGAGATAACCTTTATAATATTTTATTAGAGTATCAATGGACATCTATTTTTAATAATAAAAAAGTTAATAAATCATACTCTGTTACTGGTAAATACTGAAGTATTATCGACTCATACTGCTGAATGACTTAAATATGTGTGAATAGTCATATGCACTGTTCTATGAACCATGTAATTGGGGCAATGAACAATTATTAACCTAGAAATTGAGATGATTCAAGTACATCAACAGGTGACTTCATGAACAGGGAGTATTCATATCTTGACTCTGGAGGACTGTATAGAAGACCTGGCCAGTCTTTCCAACAAATATAAAGTTCCAAAACGGTTCCACTTTTATATTAACCTTGGACCTAATTCCCTTATGCACTGATTGCGTTTCCACTGAAACTGAACTCATTTCCGCAAAGGACCGAAACAGCTCAGAGCTACAAAAGGAAATGACATCACGCGTTACCTTCCTGGCCATGATGAGTCCAGAGGGTCTGTGTGAGACCTTGAAGACCACCCCACCATTGCCGGCTCCCAGCTCACAGATCTTCTCAAAGTCGTCATCCTTCAGCTCGCCGACTTTCTGCTTCTGGGTGAGGAAGGCTTCCAGGCGCTTCCGCTGCTGCTCGTCCAGCTCCAACTCCTCCAGCTTCTTCTGCAGGTCCTCCAGATTAGTCCTGAGAGAGAAAGAGAGAGGGGGAGAGAGAGAGAGAAAGAGAGACATGTATTACATGTCCACAGAAATGCCCCAAATAATGCGTGCAGGGCCGAATTAGGCCGCTTCCCCCTCCAGCTGCCAATTGAAAAAAGAGCACTCAAATTCTGGGTTCATCTGAATCAGGCTGACCCACACTGCTACCAGCACAAGGCACTGAAAAGGAACCAGCTCTACCCAGAGAGGGACCCCCTTGGACAACTGGCCATCAATAAACAATTTGAAAAAAATGCTACAACCACAGCATTAAAACATTTTGAGAAGATCAACATTGTACATTGACAATTGGCATGAAGAAACTAAATTCAACAATACATTGGAAATTTACTGCACTCTAGGGCGAAATTAATCCTTGTCTGAATACCTGACATGAATTAAAAACCCAAAACAAAGACACACATTAACAATGTACAGACTCAGTGACCACAGCCTTGCCATTGAAACTGGTCGCCACAAAAAGACCTGGCTGCTAAAAGAGAACAGGCTGTGTGCTCACTGCAACCTGGCAGAGGTAGAGACAGAGGCCCACTTTTTATTTACTGCCCCAAGTACCTCTTACTTCGAAGCCAATATTTTTCCAAATTCACTGCGCAAATTCACCAATTTGAATACCAATCAGAATTAAACAAATTAAAAATACTTCTGGGAGAAGAGGATGTCACAATAGAACTGGCAGCTCATTACGTCTCTGCCTGCCATACTTTAAGAGAGGGTGTGGAATAATTTAAATAGTATTCATATACTGGTATACTGTATATTACACTATAGACTAAATGTATTCTGACCTGGGTTTGTGTGTGTGTTGGGGGGGGCGGGTTGTCTACTTGGGTATGGGGGGTGTTTATTGTTTATTGTCATTTGTGTATCAATGCTTGTGCAACACAAGTTTACATGTCATGCAAATAAAGTACATTTGAATTTGAGAGATAGAGAGATACACTATGAGACACTGAAGGTTTAAGAAAAACACTTGGAATCCAGTGGGGACATCCGAACCATACACGCTTCTGAAGCTATCCGCCCACTAAAACAACATTAAAATGCTTCTGACTTTGTGTGAGCTGTGTGCCTTGAACCCGATTGACTTAAAATCCTGAAATTCACTCTCTTTGTGTGGTGTGAGATGGGAACAGTCAGTGTTTTGGCAGCAGGATTCTCATACTGTTTATAGTGACAATAAACAACTGGAGTTACAACGTGTTATTTTATCATTTCATTCTGCCCAATTATTACACACACCACAGCTGAAGCAGAGGTTAATTGCAGATTTTTAAATGAAAGTGTCTTTATGTGTTTTATATATTTATTCAATCCAAACAGCTTGTGTATGTTCTTTAGCCTTTTTAAAATTAGTTGTTGTCTTAAACTCTGGGCCCTGTTGTATGATAATTATGTTCAAGTGAGACTCGGTATATGCTAAGCGAATTCCTGAGAAGGCAATAAAGTTAATTCATTCATTCATCAAGTTGATGCACATGAGGTTGTTTCGGGGGATGCGCTTCGCATTCCGAGGCTGAATCTTGTCGACAGTTTGCATGTCAGACCAAGCCTTAGAGGTGTGCTAGCTAGGGTATGTTCTGTCCCAGACTCCGGCTTGAGGAAGCTGGAAGTTCCTCTGGCGGGCCTTGCATCTCCCCTGGCCCTGTAGTCATGGTGATGCATTTCCTTTGCAGTTGGTTTGCAGAGTGAACTCCCCTGACCCGCTCTATAACAGTCATTCTCCTTCCCTCTCCTGCAGCATGCTTGCGTCCACTTTTTTTTTACTCTACCATAGCATGCAGGGTAAGAGCCAAACTGCTTATCATACTGACAAGAGTCCAGTCCCGGTCCCGTTAGGAATCCTTTCCCAGTCCGGCCTCAAATTCGGACGGACCAAATATCCATGCATAGAGTGTGATAAAGATACACGTTGCTCTTTTTGTATTGAAAATACACATGCCATTGGCATTAACTATCTGGCAGACCTCTAACAAAATGAAGCAATAAGCTTTTATGAACCTGAATCTAGGCAACAACATGGTGTGTCTATATTAGAAAGTGAGTCGTGAGCTCCCAGGTGGACTGAGTGCATCAAGGACCTCATGCTTCCACCTCATCATTTGAGATGCAAATTGTGCTTTTTCAGAACTGGTTTAGGCAGCCCATCCTGACTGAGTGTTGTCTATATTAATCTATTTGCATTTCAATATGATCAGAGCACGATCCCAACATCTGGAGAGATGTTTCACCAGGTAATTCACTTGGTTGATTAGTCGCATTACAAAAGCCAGAAGGACTGAAGAGCATCTTAGATACAGTCTCTCCATCTGTCATCATGCCACAGTCTGCCTTTCTATTCATGCCACATCTTTGCCTCGAAAAAAAAATAAATGAGCACTTGTGTTCTTTTTAAGAGCGGCAGAATAACCATGGAGACGGCATGTTGAGTGCGTGGGGTGTGTGGGCGGCGTGGGTGTCAACGCGGAGGTGGGAACCGTTGACTGGAGGAGGAGGAGGTGGAGGTTCACAGATACAGAAAAATGGAGAGTACACTTCACCGAGCTTGTGGGAAGGACAATAGTTTTTTATCTCCAGAGACTGCCGAGGGGTGAGTCAAGAACCGGGCACGATGCACGACTGCGCATTCCCCGCACGGTGTCTACCAGGAACAAACATCCCCCGTTGTGAAATTCACGTCCAAGCATCCGCACCCTAAATTTAATAGGACAGCTCTTGAAGAGCAACGTTTGGCATGGCACTGGAGGCAGTGAACTCAAGGTCACGCCACATTTCTCCATAGAAATGTGCGAAAAAAAGAAGAGCCTAAAGCCGACCTCCAGAGCGGCCAAATACAGACACTCTGAGACACTCAGAGCTTTGGGGCTTGTTGTGGTTGAGGTCACCTCCAGCTACAGGGAGGGTCTATGAGTGGTCCTGCTAGGACACCATCAGAGGAACACAGGCCTGGACACTTAACTAAGCTCTTAAAGACGCCCACGTGTTAAACTGAGCCTACACTGCAGCAGGGCAGCAGCACGTTGCATTGTATCCCTCTCCCCGCCCTCCGTCTCATGTCACGACGCCTACTTGTTCAAACAAAAGGCAGAAATCTAGGGCTCTTTGCAGAGGATTTTACGGAATGATGCCACTGGTAGCTCAGCCCCTTGTGTTGCAGATATATGTGTGTGTTTGTGTATGTGCCTGTGTGTGTGTGTGTGTGGCATGCGTATGTGGGTGCATGTCTGGCTGACCGGCCATCAGAAAACTCTTTGCAAATGTCACAGCACAGCCAACAGGAGTGGCACTACATGTTATCCAGCCACAGGGACGAGCGCTGAAATACAGCTGCTTCTCTTGGAGGGGGGGGGGGGGTGACAAAGGCTACTGGAGCTGTGGGGTTGGTGGAGGCACGGCTGGGTGGTGCCATGAGACAGCAACAGAGAGATCCGTTCAGTAAGTAAGCCTCGAACACCTCTGAGGCTAGGATTCCTGCGGCAACAGCTCTGCTTCTATGATCATCGGAGACGCTCTCATCCTTCCCCTCACCTCAGAACCCTGTCGTTCTGTCAGTCTGAGAAGCCAGTCAACAAAATACAAAATTAAAAGCCCTCAGACAGACTCCTTGCTCCTGCACTAACAATCACTGTAAAAACAAGTGCCTCCAGAGACACAAAGCACCTAAGAATAGCCCAACTTTCTTGCACAAGGGTTGTACGTGTGGAGGGGGAGGGGCAGAACTTAGTGCCACTGATTTAATTAATTGTGCGTCCTGGATCCTCAGTGAGATATCCCTTAATGCCTATGGCACAAATTGGAAAGATGTGTCTTGTGAATTTCCCAGCTCTTCTATCTGGTGTAAAATGTGGAAATTTCAATTGCTGCCGTTTCAAACCACCTGTCGCTGCCTACAGTTTTGGAAGCTGGAATTCTACTCTCCTGTCTAACTTCTGGCTCTGACAGGAACCAAACTTGCGCTCCTCTTTGGCAGAATTTAATCCGATGTTTCTTGTGGAACTGGAGTCTACCGTGACGCGGGAAAGTCATGCCGGGTGTCGGCAGTGATGTCACCCAGAGGATCAGTCCTTCCGTCCTGTCCAGCTGGTTGCCAGAGCATCGCAGCATTACTCACAAAAGAGGAATTCCAGTAAATCCCCCCCCCCACTCCCACCTCAAACCCCAGTACAAAGTTTCACAGCTCTGGAATCTGACTCCCTGGCCTGGTTCCACAGCAACATTCCACAGCCCAGCACGCCACAGCCTGCCCACTGCCCCTACTCAGAACTGTGTGTGTGTTGGGGGGGGTGGGAGTGAGGAAATGAAGACGTTGTGCTGGTATGTGTGCGACACTTTTCTTACAAAGCCCAACAGGAAAGCGAAGCTCCACGTCCACAAAAGCTTCCGGACGGCCAATCGGAGTGCTGTGACGCAATTTTATCTCCACTGCCTGTTGTTAGCGTCACTTCTGCAGGTGGCAAGCTGTACACAGCTGAATGATGCCTGTAAGCCCACCAGTCCTGCCATTTTATCGCACAAATTTCTGTCACGGCCCTCTGCACGCCCTCCTACAGGCGGTTGATGAAGGAGAGTCGTCCACCTGCACGGGCCGTAAATGAGCTTGTTCAAACAAAAGCCACTGATTTGCACAGGTGGCTCCTGGCCCAGAGGTTTTGAATGGTTACCCCACAGTTAACCAGTAAGAACAACCACAGAGCTGTTGAGTGACAGAGACAGGAGCCACTCTGTATCATCCCTGATTCTGTCTCAGGAGCTGTCAACCAAATGCACTAATGATTTCTAGGGACTTGACGGACAGAATTTTCTGCTGGTTAAACAACTGAAATGTAATAACATGATTTATCCACCACGAGTACTTAATGGGGTTAAATAGCTAGTTACACTCTGATTTCTGTAAATAGGAGCATGCTGTCAAAATGACTTGCCATCGCCATTCATTTAAGGAATTGACTCAGTTCGACAGCCTTTCTCTCAGTTATGCATTCAGAGGGACCACCTCTGTATCGGTTGATGCAGATCACAACACACATCTCGGGGCTGAAAAATGGAAGAAAGACTGGGCAGTGTGCTTATGCCGTGTCTGTGTCTCCTGTAGTCATCTGACAGTCCACTGCTCATGGGTGATAAGACTTGATTGTTTGAGGAGCAAACAGGTAGCCCATTATTCCAGCAGTATCCATTGACAACAAGAACGTTAAATCTACAATAAAAACGTGGATTTTTAATTTAAACCCGCTCCTCCTCGTGACATATAAAATGTGTCTTATTGTCATTTGATTTGCCTGTTTTAGATGGCAGAAAAGCAGAAATACCGTGTAACTGAATATGTTATTGGATTAAAACGAGTCAGGAGCAGCCCAGACCCACCTTCCTTCTTATGTAATAAACTTGAATAACAGGGAAATTCGGTTAATGCAGAAATTCATTACGCCGGTTTTTAAAAGTATAAAAATCTTTTCGAAAAACCAATTTCCCAATAACTAACTCGCAACAAAAGTTGATGACAACTAAAATAATATATTTTTTATAAAAGTAGTAAAATGCAATAATTCTTATTACGATATAATTAATGTGGATTTGGGCTGCTACGCCTAGCCTACAGATAATCAATAAACTGTTAGTTTTTTTGTAATTTAGGTTTCATGTAGCCTATAACGCCAAAAAATAGTTGATCTGACTAAATAAACACAACGCATGAACATTTTAATTTAGTGTTGGCTATAGGGATGAAAGCACAGGGATTAATATAAACACTTCTGAATTACAAAAAAAAAGATAACCATCCGTGGGTTAACTTACTCTGTGGCGCTGGTTCCGTTGATCGTGTTTCCATCAGGAATTGGGTTGAGCTTGATCGGTTCAGGCTTCCGTCTCTTTTGCATTTTGTCACCCATATGCTAAAGATGCTCACTTATATAGTTGATAAATATATCTAGTTTTTAAAAAATTTGTTGTTAAATCGTAAACTGCCCTAAAGATCTAAAGAACGCGAGAAAGATCACGCAGCAATCTACAATAGCTGTGTATGCACATACAGCACTTAGCTATAAGCTTAGTAAAATTCTACCCGTGACAGTTCTTAAGCTTGTTCGTACAACGAGGAGAATACAGCAATTGCCTCTTCACGACAATTGTGGTACAATCAGAGATAATCTATGGATGGGGATGGACCGTTCTTGGGTGAGCTGTGTTATATTCACGAGCATTAGTTCAAAGCAGCAACTGCGCAGATTCACGGACAACTATAGTACATGGATTCATCATTAGGATGATGGGTGTCCCTAGCTCATCCAAAGGATATCAAGATACGTTGTGTCTGCGCAGCGTCTCTTCTGAAGTGATGCTCGTGAACAGCATTGGTGGGTCCAGCTCGCTTAGACGTCACAAAAATATTTATATTTTGTCTTCCGGACAGCATGACAGTCCATGGTGAAGAGCTGCCCCTGTCGGGGTACAGTGGAACATTACATTTTTGTAGCAGTCGCTTTTAAACTAATATTTATGAGACACAATATAACTACAGATAACTATATCTGGTATAGAATGTACATAAGATGTTTGTTCTGGGAACATGCAGTTATCCGTTGCTTCATCGATTGGCTTTTTGGTGTGTCCTAAATTACCTGTAGAAAAATGTCATTGGATAAAATGTCCCTGAATTCTGATTGGGTTTTGCTCCACTTAGACGTGGTTTGATTGGACAATGGTCATAACCCGACAAGCGGCAAGAAGAGACAGAAGACTTTTTGCTACTGCGAGGTAAGGATTACTCAGCGGCCGTATTGTTTCAGCTCCTTTAACGGACATGAATGCAAGTGTTTCCCAGTTTGTACATTTTTATTTCGTTAACATTAACCTGTGTAGATATTTTTTGTTGTTTGGTTATTTTAAATCGGCCTGCTCCGGTTGCAGACGTGAGTTTTGAGTGCTGTGGAGCTAGCTACTAGCATAGCTAATGTTAGTTTAGCGCTCGCTATCTAAACGTAACGGTGAGAAAAGTTGGTTCTAAATTGTGCTTGGATAACTAGCAATTTGAGATGTAATTAATCTCTTTTTTGTGGAATTGAATATTCAAGTTTCGTTATGTTAGTTTGTCGACTAGTCACGTTTCGCATTTGGCGGGCTGGCTCTCATACACGAACAGCTAGCTGCCTAGCCTAATCATCTCGCCATGTTACATTACATTACATTATAGGCATTTAGCAGACGCTCTTATCCAGAACATTTCTTTTTGCATTTATACATAGTATCCATTAATACAGCTGGATATATACTGAAGCAATGCAGGTGAAGTACCTTGCTCAAGGGTGCAACGGCAGTGTCCGGCCCGGGAATCGAACCTGCAACCTTTCGGTTACAAACCCAGTTCCTTAACCATTATACCACACTGCCGCCCTGATATATATGTTGAAGTTGAAAATGTCATGTTAGCTAGTGAGTTGAATCGAACGTTTCATCCCGAAGGCCTTAAATCACTTTTTGTTGTTGTTTCTTGCTGACGTTAGATAACTGGACATTTTAATGACAACGTGGACTTGGGCTCCACTACCCATGGGTTGATCAATCCAGATATTGATCGCAGCCTAAGTTAGCATCCACAGTTACCGTTAGTGTGAATACTGTCCACGTTGGAATTAGTTTTTTTTCATTTAAGATCTTGACTAGCTAGCTGGGAACATTTTTCCATTTGACCAGCTGTCTTGACCGTTAGCAACCTCTAGTTCGGCAGTTAAGCATGATTGCTTAGTTGTTTGAACCAATCTGACGTTACCTTATTGAAGTGCCACGTTTAACATTATAGTGGCTCTCTGGTGTAGCTAACGTTTAAATTCTGCCTAGATCGGCTATAGTACACTCCACATTTTGTTGCATCTATATTATTTGTTGAAATAACTAACTTGTTTAGGAGCCTGAGAAGTCCAATGCATCATGCTAGATCCAGCGGAAAACAATCTGTTTGACCTTCCTGACTACGAGAACACGGAGGATGAGGCCTTTCCCCCGCTACCACCGCCACTCTCCCCTGGCCCGGGGGACGGAGAAGGGGACCCCTTTGCTAATGGTGGGCGCACATCATCAGATCTGCAGGCACAAGCTGTGCTTTTGACTCACCCGTTATACATACAAGTTCTGCACGACACAGTTGGACACAGTTTTGTTACCCGTGTTAACTGTTTTTACCAGGATGTGCCTGGGTATTACAGGTGCGTTAACATCCCAGAATGGTTAAAATGCTCAAATGTAAACGTTGTTAATAAATAGGCCTCTCTTTATTCCTCCCTGTGTTAACCTTTCTCTCTTTAAACCATACTTGCCAACCTTGAGCCCTCAGAAATAGGGAGATTTTCCGAAACCACCACGGGGGGTCTGGGGGTCCTCCTCCCCTAGAAAAAAAAACTTAATTTCCTGCATTCTAGTGAATTTTTAAGGGTGTGAATTACAAAATAAGAAGCAGACAGAAAATCAGTTTGAAAAAAAGTTTATTGCTAGAAATATATATATCCACAAAAATACATTGACATACAGTAGGCTATACTGTATACATCAAAAAAACAAACATCCTCATACATTCAAAATACATCCATGTTATACATTAGGCTAATATTGTATATATATATTTTTTGTTTTTTAAAGGGTTTTAAGTACTTAACTGTTCATTTAATACAATCTCTTTTCTTAATTTTTATAAAGGGTGCCAAGAATTCTGGAGGGCACTGTACATCACTGTAAACAAAACCTCCTCTGCCTCTTACTCTCAACTTCCTAACTTGCTCTATTCTCTATTATTGGATTAGCCTACAGACAACAATCCCCGTCTCATCGCGTTGCGTTATGATTGGATAGTAAATCCCCATTAACCAGCCACGTAGATACAAGCGTCAGATTAAAAAATAAAAAATAAAATAACTGATATTCTCCTAATTCGGGAGAACTGCGGGAGAATATTGTCTCCGGGTGATTACCGGGAGAGGACAGTGAGAATCGGGAGTCTCCCGGGAAAATCGGGAGGGTTGGCAAGTATGCTTTAAACGTTCGTTGGGGGGGTGGGCAGAGGCCCAATGCACGCTGTACTTGAGCAGAGGCCCCCAGTTAATTTTCTACAGTGGTGTCTGAGGTGACTTCAGCCATAGGCTCAGGCACAGACTCTGAAGAGGGAAGCAAACGTAGAAAAGAGAAAGTCGAGCAGTGTTTGACGGGTTATTTAACGCTACAGGTGCACCGCTATCCGATTACCGTAATACGTGTGAACCAGAAACCACTTCGCGGAACACCACAATGCTGCAGCCGTTTGTCGTGGGCAGTGTGAAACGCTGCCTCCGTGTGTGATTTGTAAAGGTGAGGGTGAAGGAGAGGTGTCTATGCTGGCGGAGGCTCCTGTTGCCAAGAGGCGATCGGTGAGGAGGCCGCAGCCTAAGCTCGACTCCCAGAGGTGAGAGGGGGGATTTATCTATTATTTTTTGAAAATGATCATATAACTAGACACCGTGCACCTGTAATCATGTAATGCAATATTTGTCAGTGTCTAGTGCAGAAGAAAAGTATCACGTATAAGAGTATGAGATGGCTGACAGTGGTTTAGTGAGTAGCTTTCTTTATTCAGAGGTGATGGATGAGTTTTGATTTTGAATGCATAATGCATAGTGTCCCACTTTTTCAGAGTGATTTCTAATGTACCCTGTATGCATATGTTTTTGGTTGTTAATGAGATGCCAGTTTCACTTACCAGGTGGTTGTCAAATGATGCTTTTCTGTTAAAGTAACCGATGTCCACCACGGTGACATAAAGCTGTTGAATTATGTTAATCTCAGGAAAAATAGCTTCTTTTTGTTGAGCATTAACAAGTGTTGAATTTTTTTAGGCTAGTTTCCGAACGAGGACTCCCAGCTCTGCGAACCTTATTTGAGAACGTAAGATTCGAAGGCAAAGGGCACGAGGTGAGAACTTTTACATTACATTTACATTACAGTCATTTAGCAGACGCTTTTATCCAAAGCGACGTACAGTAAGTGCATATAGAAAGGTCATCGAAGTAACTACAGAACAGATAAGAAAGCACATTCTTCCCATACAGTATCAGCTATCCCTAGTAACGAACACAGTGCAGTTCACAGTGAACTGGGTAAATCATCTCTACTACAATTCTATTCTAAATAGTATAAACTTGAGTACACAGTTCAACAAGAAGACATACCATGAGGTCCTAGATAAGTATTAGTCCAGGTGGAGCCTGAAAAGGTGTGTTTTCAGGCCACGACGGAAAGCAGGCAGGGTTGGTATTGAGCGTAGGGGAATGGGAAGTTCGTTCCACCACTGGGGAGCTAGGGTGGAAAAGCTCCGCAGTCGGGAGGAGCGAGCGCCATTGACACGGAGGGGGGGAAGTGCGAGGCGCCCTGCTGTAGATGAGCGAAGTGGTCGAGCAGGAACATAGGTCTGGATCAGGTCCTGCAGGTAGACGGGGCCTGTCCTATTAGCTGCAGTGTGGGCCAGGGTCAGAACTTTGAACCTGATCCTAGCTGCAACTGGCAGCCAGTGGAGTGACCTCAACAGGGGGGTGACATGTGAAAAACAGAAGCGGGTGTGCGTGCGTATGTGCCGCGTGCCGCTCCGTACGGCATTTGCATGTTGACGCTTCTCGGCGAGCCCCGTTAGCGCCACAAACCGCTCACTCGGGCCTCTTCTCACCCCGTGTGTCTGCCCAGGCTGAGGACCTCAGAGTGCTGATGCAGAAGATGGAGAACTGGGCCCACAGGCTCTACCCCAAACTGCAGTTTGAGAACTTCATCGACAGACTGGAGTCCCTAGGAGGCAAAAAAGAAGTACAGGTGAGATTGCACAGCGGCAGTATTGCGTGGAGGATCAGAAGCCTGGTTTGTAACCCTAAACTCTGCCAATGGAGTTTACTGGGGTTATTGTCCATGCCAAGGCCAATGGGGGTTACTGGGGCTGGTTCCTTAATACGCATGATGGTTAATGCTTGGGATGCTTCGCTAGTAACCGTGGCAATATCCTGATGAGTTAATGGATGGTATGTGGTATGGTAGCACCTCAGACGCAGGTCGGAAGTGAAATATTTGTTCATTTGAAAGTGACTTCAAAGTCCACCCACTCTAAGAATTCGAGCCCTTGTTTGGAATTGTTACTTGTATTGCTGAAACCTTGTTTCTAAATTACCTACTCATTTTGTAGTTCTAAATCTTAGTTTAAATGAATAACAATCAATTATAAACGGCTTGTAATGGGGATATCACAAGAACCTAAGTTTTCTACATCAGCTTTTCGGAATGACCCCCCTCCTCTTCAGTTACCAGTTGTCTGTTGTAAACTCGGGGACCAGATTTACGAAGTAAAATGGTCACCGTGCAAAAACTTGCACTATATTGCAGTCTCACACATACACTAAGACTGGTCGCAATTATGCGATCCAAGAAATATGCAGTTAAAGAAAATGGAAACGCTCTCATTCCCGTTTTGGCGGTGGGGGGCACCTGTGAAAAAGGGCCAAAAAGCAACCTGGCGCGCATACAGGTCCAGATTACAAGGCGCCAGGAAAGGAAGGTGACTGGTCACAATGCCGTATCTCAGCATTGCAATACAGCCCCAATGGAGCGAAGTTAATTCATTAGGCATTACAAAAGCAACAGTGAATTGCATAAAGAAAAGATGGCGTGATTTAGGTGGCGTACAAAATAAAACGAACAACGCAACGCGGGCAAAGCCGTGGTCCGAGCGAAGAAAGAATATTAACGCTGGTAGAACGACAGGTGGGGCCTGGCTGTCGCTTCAAACTGAGAACGTTGTGGGGTAGAAGGAATAGACTTGGCCGAAGGCTTTTAACATTGTGGTGAAATTGGGGACGTTTTTCTTTGTCAAATTTTAAATCGCAAAATAACTATTGGGTTTTTCCAGACCTGTCTGAAACGAATACGACTGGACATGCCATTGACGCATGAAGATTTTATCGGTAACGATGGTAAGAAATATACACTTTTTCTCCAGCCAAATTGCAGCTGACCCTTATCATTGTGCAGTGTTTTAATAGCAGATAATCAACAGTACAATTCACGTGGTGATAATTATAATGTTCAGTGACTTGGTGAGAGTGAGCCCTCACAAACCCCATAATTGGATGAGCTGCAGGTTCTACACTAGTCAGCCAATTGCAGTCAAGACTTATGACCGCATAGCTACACCCATTTTGTGTCTCCCAAAGGATTCTCCACAATAAGACCTATTCCTAAGGGTTTACAGAGATCTTTCAGTACTAACCAGGGCACGTTGGTCCTCTATCCTAAAATGTTATGTTTGCAAAGGTTCATCCTGGATCTCTGCTGCCTATTTATAATTATACTCACAGAGAGAGGAGATGTTAATGAAACCTCCTAGAAACTGATCCTCTCTTGGGCAGACAATCGTGAAGCATCACTCTTCCATCACTGTCTAGTACTTTTTATCTCATGAGCTTGATATTTTACCAAATTGTGAAATTGCCTTTGAAGAGGAAAGGTGTGTGTGTGTGTGTGTGTGTGTGTGTGTGTGTGTGTGTGTGTGTGTGTGTGTGTATATACCTGCACCTGTAACTGGGAGGGGAGGGGCAGCGTGAATGTGCATCACACCTCAGCAGCAGGTCTGGCCTAACGGCTAAGGTGTGGGACTGCGGAGCAGTAGGTCGCGGGTTCAAACCCCAGGTGGTGCGTGGCTGTCTCACTTACTGTGGCACTGAGCAGTGTGGCACAGCCCGAGGCGCCACGCAAGAGCAAGGCTGGTTCCTGCCGACAGGGCCTATCAAGAAATTGGGCTGCCTGTGCGATGGCTCCATACAGTTATCAAAATGCATGTGACTTTTCCAGCATGCTCGCTATATGGCTTTTTATTACTTTATTACTTACTACTTTGTAGCTCCTAAGAAGTGAACTGCATGACATGTTGGAAAGGCAGTGAACCCCCATCCCTCACATACTCTGGTGTAAATGGATCTTTGTACTCCTGTTCCTCCAGGGGAGGAGGAGGGGGTGTTGAGAGAGGACCACGTTCCAGTTGACACAGACCCCTTTGGAGACGGCGGCTTCGCGGACAACCCGGCGGTGCACTCCACTCCTTCGGCTCCGGGCCCCGTGTCCCTAACAGAGGAGCAGAGGCAGCGCATTGAACTGAACAAGCAGCTGGCCCTGGAGAGGAGGCTTGCCCGGCTAAAAGGACACCCTGGTCAGGTCACACCCCACCCCTCCCCTCCCCTCCCCCAGAGCTCCTTTCAGTGGTAGTCCAGTGTAATCTTGTCAATTCCAGAATGGGCACTCGCATAGCGTGCAATCTGAAAGTCGCCAATCCGTTAACCGTAGCACTTTGCAGTTGGGTTTTTGGTGTAATTTAAGTCTCTGTGCATAACTAACTGGCTAAAGAGGCCGCACACCCTATTTCCAAGTCCTAAATTTGCTGCAGATTGAAAGGAGTCCACAAAAACATACACTGTCTATCCAGGACTGGAGTTTGACACCTGTGCTCTAGACTAGAAAGATGGCGAGCTTTATATTGTTATCTTTGAAAATGTTGAGAGATCGCTCAACTACCTTGAAAGCTGAAACATTCTAGGTTGATGCATCTTATGAATGTTCATGAAGGGGTGCAGCTGAGGACGATCCCAATGGGAATGGATGTCCTGTCCTTGGGCACTTCTCTGAATATTCATCAGCTAATATAGCACCAGAATCTCCTGTGACCAATCAGAAACTTGCACGCACTGGGAAATATAAATGTGTTTAGGTTAAGCACATACCCATGGGTGGACAAACATTCTTACGCTGCATTTCTAGTAACTTCTTTTCACAGATGAGACTTTAATTATGAAAAAGCACAAGCTAAGGTGGGACTGCGGAGCAGTAGGTCGCAGGTTCAAACCCCAGGTGGTGCGTGGCTGTCTCACTTACTGTGGCACTGAGCAGTGTGGCACAGCCCGAGGCTCCACGCAAGAGCAAGGCTGGTTCCTGCCGACAGGGCCTATCAAGAAATTGGGCTGCCTGTGCGATGGCTCCATACAGTTATCAAAATGCATGTGAGTCTCTATTTGGGATTGTTTTTTCATTAGGCCTATTTGAAACGGTAGCCTATTAAGAAGTCGCCCCTCACCAAAATATTGTATTTAATGTATGAATTTGCAGTGCATATTGGTATACATAGAATGAGAGTGTGTTCTGGCTCTCCCCATAGAAAGCTTTTGTGTTGAAATGAGGTGCAAATCGATGATTTTAAATTAAGTAGCTGCAAGGAACCTCTATAAAGGTGTTTATCTCTGCATTTTGAATGAACAAATGACTGAAATAGGCTACAAATTATTGTCCGAGGTGTTTTAATTATGGATATCAATGACGTCTGAATCCAGTGATTTAACCGGTGGTAATAATGGTCAAACACGTTTTCTTTGCTTTACTACCTGCAACGGCAGTGCATACCGGTTCGTAGGTACAAGCGACAGAAATGGCAGAGGGGTTTGTGCAGCAGGTGTCCGTGGTTTGCATGCCTTGCGTATGGACCACCTCAGCAAACGTGCAGCGTTGGGGGGAGGGCGTGAGGGGCAGTCCATTATTACAAATATATAGGGGTGCATGGTATGGACATTCTGGGTCCAATGACCCAATATCAATAAGGGATATTTGTCTGGCTATACTGCCCGATGCCAACACCTCCCTTTTTACATAACAATACAAATACAAACTGAAACAAAATTTGTTCAATCAATGGAAATAGGTGAGCGCAGATAATTTTTACAAATTATTACAACTTGCATATATGGTACTTTATTATTAAGCAGAGTCTAAAGAGCGCCTGAGTCTCTGTATATTTTTGTGGCTGGTAAAAATGAGAAGTTAAAACTAAGAGCGACTTCTGGTGACTATGATTTGGCTACTTTTTGAACAGGACGTTTCAACTTAATTTACAGCATTGGTGGCGCATGAAATGAAATAGTTTTATAACAATCGATACTGATCTGACCCCAATATTATTGCACATCAATTAGATCTCGCTCGTTAACCGTTCTACACAAAATCCTAAATTTCATTTTGCCCATGAAAAAATTATCGATCTGATTGTAGCTGTTCCACATTGTAGGTGTTCCACATTTTTTATGAGTGAAATGCTTGTAGAAACATGCATTTGAGCCAGTCTGAATGTGCTTATCTCTTGCCTTCTATAACACCCTCAAAGGCAAGCTGGATATCCAACTCCCCTTTGCGTTCGCTCACTGGAGTGAGTCAGAATAATCATCTCAAAATGCCAGTGTGCTCAGTTTTGGAATCAAGTTGACTTTCTGTGCGCGTATCTCCCAATCTGAGTAGGCCCTGCAGAAACCAGCGGGGCTGGGCCGTTGTCCCGTATCCTGTCCCTGTTTTATTGTCCCCGCCCGGAGTAAGGAAGTGCAGAGGATGCATGGCAGGGCCTGATCATCTGGTTGCGCCTCGTGTCTGTGCTTTAAATTAGGTATGGCGTTTTAAGTCAAATTCAATGAGCTGTTAAATTGCTCTTGGCCCCACGGTAATTAATTTGAAAAATCGATTTATTTCAAATGGATTGCTAACCTGAATTAGTGCTGATTTGGGACGGGTGAACAAAAGTACACTGGAATAAATCATTACTTTTCTTTTATTGCGCCACATGTTTAATCTGCAAAAAGCCTCCTATATGCAGATTAACAGACAAATATGGGGATTGCTATTGTACCCTAGCTGAGTGCCACCAATGCTAGTTACTTGCTAATACACTTTGCTTCAGTTTAGCGGTGCACCCCGTAGTCTGGTATAGAGTTCTGACCCTGTCAGTGCCAGCTTTGGCTGGCAGCCCCAGTGGGTAGTGCATAATTCATTTCAGCGTTGCCCGAGGAGGTAGGGTTTATTCAGCGAGGTTGTCCCATTCTCATCACCATTATTCCTCTGGTCAGTCGCTTTGCTCTGGCACCAGCTTTGCGTGATGTGTGCGTCTCTGACGCAGCACACGCTTCAGAGAACAGCCTTTCTGAGAACGTCACGCCTGCGAATGCGTTTGTGGATGATATGGCGCACGAAACGTGTACTGAGGGACGGTCGTCTCTCTCGTCTACAGAGTCGTTGCCGTCATCGACAGCTGGAGCCGAGGAGCCCACCGAGCCGTCCTCGCAGCTCCTGAGCCAGAGCCCCTCGGAGCAGCGCCAGGGTCTGGTGAACCGCACCGAAAGCCAGCAGCCGGGCCGGGTCTCGCCGGCACCACAGGACACTCCGCTGTTGGAAGAGGAAGGATGACCAACGGCAGGGATGACGACGGCAGCAACGGAGCGCTGACCTGACAGCTTGCCAATCGAGTTCATCGCAGCTATATTAAACGGGCTGTCCAGGTGGTGTGTGACAAAAGTAAAATCGACGACTGACATTTCAAAAACCGTTTTTTATAGATTCCCACAGCCTTTTGAAAAATTATTATTTTTTATCCAGCACATAGTTAACTCTGGATGGAGAACGCTTGTCAATGGAGCCTTTAAATGTCGGCCTGTGACGGGCCTTACTCTAGATTTGTTTTGTTCTTTTTTTGTATGTTTTGAGGGTTTGTTTTTTGGTATGGGGCTGCTGGGGCCCTTTTACCCTCTGTGAGGGAGACGGATGCACTGGCCTCGGATCGGTCCGCTCCCATTGCCTTATGGGGGATTGCAGGCCAGAATGCACCACCAACTCAGCCCCTCTCACACCCTGGGGGCTTTATTTTAGTTTTTATTTGTCTTGCGTCTCTGGAAGACCCTCCTCTCTGATAACCCATGCAGTGCACTTGCTTCATACTGTTCTGTTATCTTTCTTTTCACAACCTGAATAAAAAAAGTTTCATCTTTATATGCTACTTATGGTACAAAATTGTGTTCTGTTTTTGCTTTGTGTGCAGTTCTTGGCATATTCTTCACAAAAACAGATTCCAATCCTGTGTCCTGTTCATTCCTGAGGGAGGCAGAAAAATCAAGCTTTCCTTCCAAATGCTTTAAATTCTTTATTACAACAATTGTTTACTGTTTAAACTTTAAAGACAATTAAATGTGAAATGTTAATTGGTACAAATATACTCATATTTACCATTTCTTTGCACTGTAAATGAGGAGAGTTCAGTCAGTTAACTTTAAAGACTGTTCGCTTCTGTTAGCTATAAGTTTATGTGCTCCGCACTTCCCATCAGCCCCTTCACAGAACGTTCTGTGGCACTCTGCCTATTGAATGCACTAAAAGTGTACGGCAGACAGCCTCTTTAATGAGTCAGGCTCTAGATCATGCTGATCAGTTAAGTACACTGCATTGCCATGAAGGAATGGTTTTTCATTTTGACTGATTGGCCCATTTATAATGGCATTGATGTATCACTGTTTTTCTCGGTTATATCATGGTTATTGGATATTTCATGGGAACTTGCAGTGCCGTTATGGCATTAGCGTTCGGATTTTATATGTTTAAGTGTCTGACGTTGTAGGGCCTAATGGTATACCTGTATGGTAAATTCCATTAGTTGTGCAGGAATTCCCTGTCTATGCGGAGAGAAAACAAACAGCGGCTGCTAGCACACTCCAGATGAGCTACAGTGCTGTGAAAAAGTTTTTGCCCCCTTCCTGATTTCCTCTATTCTTGCATATTTCTCACACTGCATGTTTTCAGATCTTTAGACAAAATATAATATTGATTTTAGGGAACCTGAGTAAACAAATGACACATTTGTTTTTTACTTATTAAATTTATTTAATGAACAATAAATCCCAACACCCATTTCCCTTGTGTGAAAAAGTAATTGCCCCCTTACAATAACTGCAGCCAATGTATAATAAAGTAATCATTTGTAATATTTGGTCACATATCCTTTGCATGCCATGACTTCCTGATGTCTTTGACCCAACAATATCAAAAGACTCTTGAAATCTTATTTTCTGGTATTTCTACAAGCGATACTATAACCTCTCTGCATTTGAATGGATCTCTATGGGAATTGGGGGGTGGGACTAGATTTAGTTGTAAATTACACTGGAATAGTATGGAACACATGGTTGGCTAAATGGCTCTAAGTCATCAAGGGTCTGATGTATCAAACGAGCCTCAAACCATCACTCTGCTGCCAGATATGCAGTAGATATGGATGGTTCACTTTAAGGGTTGTTTCTCCTGACAAATTTTCCTATTGAACTCTATGGAAAAATAAGTCAGGAGAAGAAACCCTTAAAGTGAACCATTGAGGGATCTTTCATATGCGGTTTTGACATGCAGTCTTATGAGCGCCTTTACCGGCCAGCTGGGGTCACTCGAGTGGATGAAACACGGACCTCTTTCTGACTGAATCCTCCAATACCCTCGGCGACGCAGGCGCCAATTGTGCGTTGCTCTGTGGAGCTACCGGCTACCGTCGGTTCTGGCACGGTCGGGATTCGATCAGATTTAAAATATAGCGCAATGGGTGCAAGAAGTCGGATGTGACATTTGCTGATGTTTCCTTTATAAAATTTAATTTCAAAAAGTCGTTTTGGTATTGAGTATTGTAATACTAAACGGGGTATCCGTATCAAAATCCAAATTTTGGTATCTTGACAATCTTACATATAACGGTACGTTTCATACTATCTCAGTTCAAGACTCGCACCTTCTGGGGTTCCATTTGTAAATTGCCACGGGACACGAACCTGGGAAGGACACATTGTGAGTAGAATTCACATTTCTCTGGTTTAACATACAATTGGTGCTCTTAGTCATTGAAGGACCTAGTGAACATGCTGCACATGCTACGGGAGGGACATGGAGAAAATAAGAATATTGTCTAGTCGGACAAAGACGAAACAATTTACCACGTCGTATTGCACGTCATTAATGAGAGCCTGGAACACGGCAGGAGTTAATTCAACCAAACAGTATAACCAGGTACTCAAAGTGTCCAGTAGGGGTGTTAAAGGTGATCTTCCACTCATCCCCCTCTTGGATGCACACCAGGTGGTAAGCATTTCTACAGGTCCAGTTTGTAAAAGATTCAAAGGCAGAGGATAATGATTCTTAATAGTCTTGAAAATACCATGACCATGATTATTGATACAGCGACACAGGCTGCCATCCTTCTTACTCCCAAAGAGTATGACTGGAGCTCGAGAACTAGGGAACACTGGATTAAAGACCCCCTACATTTACTCAGACTACCGTCATGGCACTCTGGACAGGGAAGATCAGGTGGTTCCTGCAGGGAGAAGTGTTAGCTGCCGGCAACTGGAGCAGAGTTGGATGCTGCAGAAAATGAGGGGCCATCCCCAGGTGTTGCAGATGCTGGTGTGCGCCGGACCGCTGCGGCAAGATTGTGGAGACTGATGGACTGGAGGAGGCGTTCGTGGTGGTGAATGGTGGTTCCTTGGCTGGGTAGGGTGCTTCACTCTGACTTAGCTGGATCCATACCTGGCTTGTTCTTACTATCACAGTTCAGGGTGAGGTTCCAGAAGCAGAGACGGAATAATGTTAAAAACAGTCAAAGACTGACTTTACTAGGTAACAAAACAACAGAGCTAACACTTGGGGAAAAACTAGGAATAAACTAGACGCAAAGTGACTAGTGGTTGGCAGAATGTGCAAACTAAACGCTAAGACCAAGCCAGGACAAAGGAAGATAGAGAAACTTAAATACACAGGGGAAAGGTGCAAACAATAATTAAATAACAATCACAAGAGACCACACAGATAAAAATGAGACACTAGGACTGGGAGCTGGCGGCATCTGGTGGCCAAAAACAGGAACTGTGACACATGCAGACAATAACCATTTCTGCAGGTCCACACACATTCACATTAAATCGGTATGTGGGCTCAGAGAGTGCAGTTATTGGTAAGTGCAAGAAATTGTGGTGTTCGTAATCAATCTGGGATAAGTGCATTTTAAGGTGTGATTATGGATAGTCCACAATACTCGCATGTGAAGGAACACAGCTGGTAATGTATAAATTTCAAATGGTTTATAAATGGTGTTATAAATATAAGTATATGATATTGGGGATAATTTCAGCTTAAGTATTTTCTAGCCAGATAATCTGCTCAGGTCTTAACTGTAAGCAGTGTATTCACAAAATTAATGTTCTATATCAAAGCCAGATGGTCAGCTCCTGTGTTTTATCCTGTTTGGAAAAAAGTGACTTCCAGGTGCCAGATTGAGGAGCAAAACTTCTCTGCCTAACATTAAAAAAATTTTTTTTGAAGCAAGAGAGTTTGTCGCCAGGACTGGGCACCAAACATCAAAAATCTTAATTAGGATAACGATAAGCATTCTTGTACCCAGAAGAGTTATAGAAGGTTGTGTGCAGCAAAATCTCCCCCTTGTTGCCACCGTTGTAGATTTCAAAAAGGCGTTTGACTCAGTTGATCGCAGCATTCTTTTTGATATCCTACGTAACTATGGTATCCCCGATCCAATAACAAATGCCATAAAGATTTTATATACCAACACAAAAAGGGCAGTATTGATAGATGGTCAAGAAACAGAAGAATTCAATGTCAACACAGGGGTATTACAAGGAGATGTGCTTGCATCTTTCCTGTTCATCATTGTCATCGATTGGATCATGTATAACAGTGATATTGACCACTTAAGCTTCATAACTTCACTCAGAAGATCAAGGAGGAAACCAGTAAGCACGCATCAGCAACCTCGAGTATGCGGATGACATGGGGCTGTTGGAGGACAACCAAGCAAGCGCCCAAGATCAATGTAACCGGCTTAGTCAAACTGCCAAAGAAACCGGTCTCATCATAAATGCTGAAAAGAAAAGATTTCTAACCCTCAACCTGACTGGTGTCTCAATAGATCTTGATGGACAAGAACTAGAACAAGTAAATTGCTTCCAATATCTAGACTAATTTGTCGGGTCTACAGAAAATTACTTCAAACATCGGAAGGGAAAGGCCTAGGCGGCCTTCTGGCAGCTGAAGAATATCTGGAAATCCAGAACACCTCTTGAGCTAAAAGTTAATCTATTCAAAGCAGCAGTGCTGAGTGTGCTCCTTTATGGTAGCGAATCGTGGGTGATCAATGAAAACCTTAAAAATCGCATAAACTCCTTCCAGACAACTTGCCTGCGCATCGTTCTTAGTATTTCCAAGAAAGACCACGTAAGGAGACGAGGAGGTATACAACAGAACCCGAACTGTGCCCTACTACAACATCGCCATTTTAGGTTTCTTAGGCACTCTCTGCGACGTCCAAATAAAGACCTTATCAACCAGTAGGCCTTCTATACTCCTACACATGGGAAAGGTAGTCGTGGTAGAAGAACATTGTCCTTCAACCAATATGCGTCCCGACAATTATATGAGGGTGTAGAATTTAAGGCGCAGGAGCTGAGGACGGTCACCCAAGACCGCGACGAATGGAGAAAACTCGTCAAGACCGTTTGTCGTCGCTCCTTCCATGGATGCGACGCAATCGACAAAGAGAAGCATTCGCGTGTCTCCCTCTACTGACAGGAATGTAATACTACACCTAGAATTTTGGCTGCGTTTTCAGATAACTTGTGTACGTACTAAAAATGTTATGACATCTATGATAC
This sequence comes from Ilyophis sp. 1 JC-2022, assembly GCA_022702515.1. Classification (NCBI taxonomy): domain Eukaryota; kingdom Metazoa; phylum Chordata; class Actinopteri; order Anguilliformes; family Synaphobranchidae; genus Ilyophis; species Ilyophis sp. 1 JC-2022. The sequence goes on along the minus strand of CM040399.1, from coordinate 12,545,684 downwards.
TGGGCTTGTAACCAAATGTTTGTGGGTTTGATTCCTTTAGTTCAGTTGTACCCTGTATAAATGGATGTTGTGTTAAAAAAATGGTTAAGCTATGTCACATTGTATAAGGATGTCTGATAGGCTGGACATCCTAAGGTAGATGCAAAATTATACGTGATCATAGTGAAAAGGTCAGGGGTCACATTGAAACATTCTGAGGCGGATTAACGCTGCACAAGGTGCCATATAAGGTAATTGGATGCAGAGAAGGCTCCTGCAAGCACGTTTTAGGGAACACTACAGCACCCATCCACCGCTTTCCATTTCATGGTCCAGAGTCATCTGCGCTCCTCTGGAGAGAGACTTCATTTAATTTCACACTGGGGAAGCAAGCAGGCACCGGAGTCCCTCAGATCGGACCTGGGCCGACTGTTCCTGACACACAATTAAGCTCACACCCAGCTGTGCCGGCCAGATTTCGTCCTCGCCCCCTGGACCCGCACAGAGCCGGTCTCACCAGTCTCGCGCTCTTGCCCCTAACTCGCTCTCTTTCCCTCATTCTCTCTCTCCTCCTGTCTCATTCTCGCCTCTCCAAAATGGATTTTTCAGCAACGACGATCCCAATCGTACCCCAAAATCAACTGAGAAATGGGTAATTAATCACAAAATCACTGCTTTGCAATGGCCATCTCAGCCTTCAGATATAATTTCCTCCATTTTCTGTGTTATTTACTTTATACAGCTCATCTAGATCAAAGGTACCAATCATTTTGGAGGGTACTGTACTGTATAGCCATCTTTCATTGCATTCAAAAGTATAATGCCAGTAAAAGCTCCCCCACAAAGTGATAAGATGGTCACAGGATTATTAACATTATGTAACGTATAATTATGTATTTTATTCCAATGATACATTTTATGGGCATTGGGACTCAGCCCTTCACTTTGTGGTCAGCAAGCTCTCTTAAAAGCAGGAACAAAGTGTTCATACAATGCTCATAATCTAATTTAAGTAGCTCTTCACACTCTCTCCTGGCACAAAGTGACATTCACAGCCTCTTTCTGGCAGAAAAACACAAGGCCTAATTACAGTCATTACACATTATCTAAGAAGTCATTTTGCTCATTCCCTACCAAGATACTAGAAAATGGATGACAAGTGGGGGACATGATAAAATATGTGGCAGCTGATATTTTTAGTGAATATAAGTAACATTATTATGGAAAGTACAGAGAACTTCCATTAAATGTTCTACTTCGCTTGTTGCCTAATGTGGCATAGAACGTGTAACTTTAAGCAGTCATAGTTGATGGGAAGGCAAAACATTTTTAACAACGTCCTGTTTGAGTAAGCATGTGCTTCTCTTCATTTCTGATTTCTCTCCATTCCTCTGCTTCATGGACAGTACCTTGTTCAACCCTTTCGAGGTATCTGAAAAATGAGGGCCGCCCGACCAAAGGTTTGTATGTCGTCTACCCCAGCATCTCAATTATATAGACGCCTGGACAAGCATATCAGAAGATTTTAAGAAAACTCATTAAAAAAAGTGTAAAAACAAAAAGAGTGTGACAGCTGGCTGAAATATGAAGTCTCCCTTATTCAGCAGATCTTGCGAATACACTGTGGCTCCTGTGCTGTATGTTGAAGGGAGCATCGTAATTACCAGCACAGCAGGACCTCTTCACACCTTCATCCAAATATTCAGAATATTATTCAAATGAAGCCTCATCACATTAATGATGCAAGGATTAAAATGTGCAGTAAGCAAAAACAAACAACATAAATACACCAACAGGCAACCAAGGGTCTCACAGGGATTTTATTTACACTATTCATCAAATTTGTCAGGAGCTATGTTTACAAAAATAATTCCTAGTGTATAATGAAGGACGTTCAGGGGCCTGTTTTGACAGTGAATGGGCGTACGCTGAAAGAAAGAAACTTAAGATAACACACTCAGACCGGATGGTCCTTTTTCACCTTGTTCAGTAAGGAGCAGCATAATAAGGCTTTTGGCGATGGATCTGCCAGGGATGTGACTGTGGCTGGTCTTGTCTTAAAAGTGGGAAATCTGCATTTAGTCCGGGAGACAAAACGGGTCTATTTTCATGGACCGTCAAAAATCAGGACCACTTTCCAACTTCAAGACCACTGACCTTTTGCAAAATGTAACACGTGAATTTAGTCTGCACAGACCTTCTTGTGACTGTAGCTTGTATTATTATTATAAGACTGTATATACACAATCCGCAATGTTTGAATATTTAGTTGGAATATTGACCTGCCTTGTGGACAGTATACCAGTGAACACCTGGTTGCACAATAGTCAAAATCCCCTGGCATGGCAATGCCTAATTGTCACTAATTCAATCAGAGATGTTGTCTTCAGTTAATCTAAAATAAAAAAAACAATACAGGCACACACTCATACACTAACACAATTTTCCCAAAACAATCCCGTGTTTTATGGGATTGGTGGACCTATTGGGGGCAATTGGTGTCCATTCTGCCTTACAAAATCTTTGAAGGTAATTTTCCATACTGCCCTCTTCAATTCAAAATACAAATTTACGATTTGGTTCAAATCTGGAGAACCATTTATTTGTTGATGATTATCTTTCTGAAAGATCCATTTCAGGCTATGCTTGAGCTTCCTGGCAGACGGAACCAGGTTTTTGGCCAGAATCTTTCGGTAGTTGCTCGAGTTCATGAGTTCTTTGACCGTAAAGAGGAAGTTTACCCAAAAATAAAATTTTGATATGTTTCTACATAGTGCTATCTATCCATCCAGGTAGTTTTGCTGAGAAGTAGTTACGCTAGTTACTTACACTAACTATGTATATACGTGCAAAAAGTCTTAACCAAAGCATGCCAGTATTCTGGGGCTTATGTCAACACAGTGCACCCTAGAATACCGGGTTGATACTTTGCACAGGTACAGTTACACAGTTGGCGTACTTCGGTAGAAAGTAATGGATGTTTGTGAGTAACCTTGTCATTATATTTGGAGAGAGATGTTGCTGTTGATCTTTTTGAATGTACATGTTTGGCATTTGGATTGGAGCACCACTACCTTTGGACCCATTGAGGTCCGTTCCATCAGGATGATATCATGGTGAGCTGCAGCGGGTATCTACAAAACTTGTTCTTAGTGAAACAACCTGAATGGATAGATAGCCCTCTGGGTTTGAAGTGTATATCTTATATTTAGATATAAGTAAAGTTGCCTGGTCCTCCCTCTCCTCTCTCTTGCTTCCTCCCCTTCTCCCATTCTCTCTATCTCTGTCTCTCTCTCTCTCTCTCTCTTTCTCACTAAATCACCCCCACTAACATCAAAGGAAATGTGCTCAATTCATTGTCTGTGCAAGCGAGGAGTTTATTACCTCTGAGGCGACCCAGAACAGGAAGCGGTTTAGGGCCCAACATGCCTCAGAATTGCTGAACGTTCATGGTTTACCTTGGATGGTAAGTTTGAATTCCTATCTGACATTTAATTGAAATAATCAATTTAAATTCTAAAGGTCTATAATGATTAAGTGGGACTTAATTTCCAAATAAACTATCACCATATGCTTTTAAAAGCAGGAGCAAATTTTCCTTTCTTCAGGATAGTATTACTATTCAGTATATTTATATTCATGTTTGGTTTTGTTAAAAATACTAAAACCATTCATATTTTAATCGTAGTTTAATGGTGCTCAGCCCGGCCTTTAACAACATAAGATAACTTTAATTTAAAAATCATCCGCTTTTATATAAACCAGGCCTTGTCATAAATTACCATCCACACTTTAACCCAATCAGGGCAGGGATCCCCTCCCTGTGGAGTAGGTACTTAGGGGCAGCCGGGGAAAAAAGTTCAGTTCAGTTGGAGTTGGTGATTAAGACTTTCCTCTTGTATTTATGTGGTGGTGGTTCTTTGTGCTTTTTTTTTGTTCCTGTTCAGCTGGAGGAGGATAAATACTTTGGCAATTTCTGGCTTATCGGTCTCTCTCTCTTTACTGGTACCTTCTAATTAATGTCTGGTTTAATGTGTTCCTTTTTGTAAATTATAAGTAGTCAGCCTACATTCATTAGTGAACGTATGATTTCAAGCCATTATTCTAATTGACTGTTTTTCATTTCATAAAATGATTTAATCTTAAGACCTGTTTTAGACTTTGTTTTGATTGTTAGTTGATCCACCAGGCTACTGTTCAATTTACCTATCAACGAATCCTGCGATTTAATTGATGACTATTAAATTGAATCCCGTAAAACATATTTTGAATGTAGGTTAAGTGAGAGGTTCGAGCATGCAATATCGCTTTGTGTTCAGTATTCAGAGTGCTGAACATTTTAACAAGGGCATGGACTGTTGGAACCGCTGGATTCAGAAAGTACTCATTTTACCTAATCCTCACTTACCTGACAGAAGAAACATATCAAAATTAATTTTTTTAACCAGAATTCCAGGACCAGTAGCTGAGACAAACCTCCCCACAAAATCAAAGATCCACCACCAGTGGCGGTTTGTTAATTTACCTTGATTAACAAGCGTGCCAAAGGTCTGAATGATCAATGGACAGGATTATTCAGGTCTCTGATTAATCCATCGGCAGGTAAACACACAGCTTCTTCCTTCTCATCATGTTAGGGAGATTAACCGATAAATTCAATTTATAAGAACCAGTTTTAATCACTAAGTATACACTTAATGAAAAAAGACACACCACTCTGTTAACTACCGCATTAGCTTTCAGTTAACTTCCTATAAAGGCTATATCTAACAAAAACCTACACACTTCAAAATTGTTTACAAAATTGTTTACAAAAACCCTCATCAAGAAATTATTATTTTTAACAAAACCATGTGTGTCACAATTATTGGCACCCCTGCATTTAATACTTTGTACAACCTCCCTTTGCCAATAAAATAGCACTGAGTCTTCTCCCGTAACATCTAATAAGGTTGGAGAATACAGAGCAAGGAATCTGAGACCATTCCCCTTTATAGAATCTCTCCAGATCATCCAGAGTCCTAGGTCCTCTCTTGTGCACTCTCCTCTTCAGCTCAGCCCACAGGTTTTCAATGGGGTTTAGGTCAGGGGACTGAGATGGCCATGGCAGAAGCTTGATTTTGTGTTCAGTTAACCATTTTTGTATTGATTTGGACGTATGTTTTGGATCATTGTCCTGCTGGAAGATCCAACGACGACCCAGTTTTAGTTTCTTGGCAGAGACAGCCCGATTCAGATTTTAAATTTCCTAGTATTTCATGGAGTTCATGATGCCATGTACCCTAACAAGGTTCCCAGTGCCTTCGGAGGAAAAAGAGCCCCACAATATCACGGAACCTCCACCATACTTAACAGTGGGGATCAGGTTATTTTCGGTATAGCCATCCTTCTTTTTACGCCAAACCCACCTTGAGTGTTGGTTGCCGAAAAGCTCAATTTTCGTTTCATCTGACCATAGAACAAAGTTCCAGTAAAGGTTTCAGTAGCGTTTAGCAAAGTCTAGGTGCTTAAGTTTGTGGTGAAATGACAGGAAAGGTTTTTTTCTGGCATGTCTTCCAAATAATTTGTTGGCATGGAGGTGATGTAAAATGGTAGTTTTGGAAACTTAATGACCCCAAGATGCTACTTTCCTCTGTAATTCTCCAACAGTGATCCTTTGGGATTTTTTGCCTCTCTTAACATTCTCCTCTTTGTGCGTGGGGGCAAAATAAACTTGGGTCCTCTTCCAGGCAAGTTTGTAACAGTTCCAGTTGCTTTGAACTTTTTAAGTATTGCCCTAATGGTAGATAAGGGCATTTTCAGGTGAGTAGCTATTTTTTTATAGCCATTCCCTGACTTATGAAGCTCAACACACTTTTCCCTCATTTGATTAGTGTGTTCTCTTATCTTTCCCATGTTGATGTATGAATAAGGGAATATGGCCTCTGTGTCAACTCATATTTATACCCCAGTGAAACAGGAACCTGGAACAGCTCTTTTTTGTCACGAACCAAACACGGGCTGAACCCAAATGCAACGACCAAGAGACAGGTGAACAGAACTGAGGATTTATTAGGAGCTTTGGGGTAGTCCCAAGCTGAACACAAGTTTAACACAATAGTAAAGAGACTTTTTGCGGACGACGTGAGTTCCCGGAACGGGAACTGGACTGGGGTCCGGACCGGAGAGGGACAGGAACTGATGAACGGGAACGAAGGAAACGAACGATTAACGAACCGGGAACTGGGACGGATGACGGGACGAAGAAACTGGATGGACTGGGACTGGACCTGGACCGGAGGAACTGGAGGACGGGGAACGAAGGGTTGTTCTGAACGAAACTGGACCGGAGACGAGAGGAGAAGTGGGAGGGAACCGGAACTGGGAACTGGGAGGGAGAGGAGGACCAACAGGAACCAACAGGAAACGGAGGGAAGGGAACGAACCGGAACTGGGCTTGACGGGAGAGGATGACCGAAACTGGGACTGGACTGGGGGATCTGGACTGGAGAGGAACTGGAAGGAGGATCACGGAAACGAAAGGTCCGAAGAACCGGAACCTTGATACCGAGGGATGGAACTGGATGATGGGACGGAGGTGGGAGGGGGACTGGGAACACGGAAAACGGGGGGGTTAACGAACGGAACTGGACGAAGGAACTGGAGATAGAGGAGGTACCGACTGGTGGACTGGAACTGAGATCAGGACCGACCGGGGAACTGGACAGGAACTGGACGACGACGGAAACTGGACGAACCTGGACTGGGGAACGATGATTCGGGACGACCGGAAACTGACTGACTGGACTGGATCTGGACGGGAGGGAGGACAGGAGGACTGGGAAGGGACCACTGGCACCCAGCAGCGCAGGCAGAGCAGCAGGGAGCAGGGGGGACCAAACACAAACAGGGGACAGGATACACACACAGAACTGGCGAACCTACCCTGCCCCGGGAGGCAGCCAGAAGGAGAGTTAAATAAGGAAAAAAAAAAAAAAAAACGAACGAAAAAAAGTGAGAGTATGACTAATTGACTATTGACTATGTGCACAGGGGGGGGGGCAAGGCGGAAGGCTGAGGAGGGCTGAGGAATGGGAAGTGGGGGGGGGAGAAAGAAGAAGGGGAGAGAAGGGAAAAAACCTGTACAGGAACACGGACAACAGGGAGGGAAATCCGACACACAGGGGGAGGAAAAAACAAAGAGAAGAGAAGACGGGAGATTTTTTAGTTCAGTCCGTGCTCCAGATTTGGGAGAGTTCTCAGTCTTACTCAGTGCAGTTATCCAGCTAACTCAGTAATCCTGCTTCGTAGTACACCTGTGGTTTAAATTGAAGCTCCAATGACATTTAGCAAACTCAAGATGATCATTGTTGTTGATTGCCCTCAGTAGAGGCTTTTTATTGGCAACCATTCCTTGGATCATGAGCCGTTCCTTTCTTTTGGCTCACTCCTTCTTTCCATCGCTTGTCTCATCTGTCCATAAGACTCCAGAACTTTAGAAAGTTTTGAATGCACTTTTTAGAAAACCCGAACCTGACTGTTCTGTTCTTGAAAAGTGGTTTGCGTCTTGTGGTGAACCCACTGAGTCTGCTTTACTGGCATTGACACTTATTTAGTCCATGTTGAGAGACAATAGTAACAGTCCATAAAGGCTAATTCCACATCTAGAATCAACTCTAGACCTTTTGTGAGCTTTCTTGTGCATGAACTTATGATGCAACAACAAAGAGCTGTCCAGGAAACAGCTGAGCAGTCAATTGTCTCATTACTTTTGCACCCCTGGCTGTAATTCCTATACGGATCACCCAATATACATATACAGTGGTGTTCAAATAAATAGCAGTGCGGTAAAAAAAAGTTAATAAAGTGCAAATGTTTTTTAATAGCTTTTAGTTCCATATTTCAAATGTAGTTGAAACATTACACATTCAATTCCAAATCAAAGCATTAACAAATTTGATCAATTCTGCGTTATTCTTTTACAGGAAGCAAAGAAAAGGAATATTAATCTGTTCAAAAAATAGCAGTGTCAACATTTTTTTCTTCAAACTCAAACACTGTATAAACTGAAGACAAGATTTAACTTCACTTTAAATTATTGAACTAATATTTAGTTGCATAACCATTGCGCATCTGCGTTTCATCGAGTCAACCAACTTCTGGCACCTAGAAACAGGTATTTCAGCCCAGGATGAACGGACTACATTCCACAGTTCCTGTGAATTTTTATGTTTTGCTTCATAAACTGCATTTTTAATGTCACCCCACAAGTTTTCAATGGGGTTGAGGTCGGGGATTGAGCTGGCCACTCCATTACCTCAATCCTTTTTGTCTGGAAACAAGATGTTGCTCGCTTACTCGTGTGTTTGGGGGGTCGTTGTCTTGTTGAAAACACCATTTCAGGGGCATTTCCTTCGGCATATATCAACATAATCTCTCTCTCTTTTTTTATTTTGATGTAAACATCTGATCCATGATCCCTGGTATAATAGGCCCAACAATCGTATATGAAAAAAACAAAAATATCCATATATTTTTTTTTTATGCTCTGCTTCACTCTTTCACTGTGTACTGTGGTTGCTTTACTCAGGGGGGGGGGGGTCATACTATCGACTATCGGACCACCACTACACAAAAAATAAATTATTACTCAGTCCACAGAATGTAACGCCATTTCTCTTTGGGCCAATCGATGTGTTCCTTTCAACAATGGTGCTTTACGGGGGCTTCTTGCTGATAGCTTAGCTTTGATCAAACGTCTTCTGACTGTAACAGCACTTACAGGTCATTTTAGATCATCTTTGATCTTTCTGGAGGTGATGATTGGCTGAATTTTTGCCATTCGGACTATTCTTCGATCCGTTTTAACAGTAGTTGTTCATTTTCTTCCACGTGTTTCGGGTTTTTGTTGCCATTTTAAAGCATTTGCGATCTTTTTAGCTGAGCATCTTATAATTTGCTGCACTTCTTAATACGTTTTTCTCTCTCCAATCAGCTTTTTAATCAAATTACGTTGTTCCTCCGAACAATGTTTGGAACGTCCCATTTTACTTAGCAATTCAGAAGGAAATATATTTTATAACAATGTGTGAAACATTTGCTTCCCTTCTTCTTTAATAAAGGACAATTAATGACACCTGTTTTTTCACAGAATGAATGAATTCTCTAATTAAACTCCACACTGCTATTATTTTGAACATGCCCCTTTCAATGAATGAGTAAATTACTCAGAACAAGCAGCGTGCATGTCATGACAGTTGGGTCTGTTGTTTTTCTATTACACTACTACATGTACAAGTAAATTATTTGCCATGCATAAATATCACTACTACTAATAACAGTGGTTCATCAGGTTACTGATGTACTGCTATTTTTTTAACACAATTGTGTATATCTGACATCTGAAATCTTTCCTTTTTACCACTTTCCAGGTTTAGCAGTGTCAAAGGCCAATTTATCCAATAATCAAATTTCAATACATGATAAAATGGTAGTGGCACCTTCTTGCTACTAATGTGACATGACTGTTTTTTTACGCCAGCGTGTAACCAAGATCATGTGACACTGTCAGTAAGTCTATGTTCTGTAGGCTATTATGAGAACCCGATTATGGAAAATGTGCTACTGCTATTAACAAATACATATGTGAAAATGTACCAGTTTTATGTTAAAACTGTTCACACAGGACATGATTTTTCTGTCCTCCTGAATAGCCAGCTTAAAGAAGTAAGCTACTTGGCCTTTAGCATTGTCGCAGTGTAATCAAATTAGTCATATTCTATGAAGGTGACAACGTAACATATTTTTCTGAGAAGGTGAACATTGGTCAAACACGGAAAAACATTTTCAATTGAAAACTTTGCTTTGTGTTTTGTGGTTGGTATGGCAACAGTGAGTGAGTGAAGCTTCTTTTACCAGTGACAAGGTTTTTCAAAATAATAGACACTTTATAGGCTAATGCATAACCCTGCTAATCAAGAGTGAGTTAAAATGTACAAACAGCACACATGCGTTGCTGAACCTGGTTTATAGTCTATTATGTGTAAAGAACAATTCCTGCAAAACCTATTTTTTTTATTCAAAGTTTTTTTAAAGACATAGGACATAATTAAAGACATAATTTATCACAGTCTGCAATAAAATTTTTCCCCTTGTGATTAAATTGTATATGTCCAGAACCTCTGTTTTTCAAGTATTGTGTATTATGTAAATAGACAATTTTTTCTCACTATAAGCAATCAGAACATACAGGCGTTTAATGCATCTACTATTGTAAACGATTTACAAGATGTATGCGACAATAACAGATGATTGGACCTTCAGGAGAACCTTTTCTGCATTCTTCATTGATGGGAAGAAAGCTGCAGTTTCGATTACATTTTTAAAAGTGAAATTTAAAAAAAAATGTAGTGTGATATCTGGTTACGATATGTAATCTTTGACATAGGGGTTTTATGCTGGAGCAGCTTTGGCAGTGGTGCACGTGACACCACTGGTGTTTAAAATGGGCCGCGCTCCTGTCAGAGAGCAGAAAAGATACGGAGAACTGGAGGTGAGGATACATTGCGTGGACAGAGAATTTCTGCTACCCTTATAACACCTAGCCTGATTTGAAAATCAAATTTAAATCAACGCAATGGTTTCTAGAGGTTACTCAGAGTAGTAGAAAGTGCGGAATATTTTGTAAAAGTTGTTTGCCAATTTTGACAAGGTGTTGGGGGCATACAGTGAAAGACTCCTGTCGGAAAAAGGTAGGGTAGCCTATGTTGTATTTTTTCCTAATTGTCTGGTGTTTCTGTTATTTTATTGCGCTATGCGATTCTTGGAAGCCTATAGTTCGCTTTGCGTTATGCTGGTAGGCTACTTACATCGCCGCATTTCTCAAGCTGAATAAGTTTGTATCCATCTCTGCGCACACTTTATTTTAGCTGCATGATCGTACCTTTTACATAGGTTATAATAAATCTGTATGGTCTCCCGACAACATGTGGTTTACTTGGTAAAGAATGCGTATTTAGTCACGATTTACAGGACACAAGTGAATTTACGACACTGTGTGCATGTCCAGATTATAGGAGCGTTTGCTATCCCGTTTGATATTGCACCAAAGCCATTCCCGGCTCCATGTAGCCTATATGCTTAATCGGGACATTTAAATTGTGGACCAAACAGGTTATTTCTATGATACGGGTTTAGTTGTGTGCGAGATTCAAGCTATGATGCTAATCAACGACAACAACGACCTGCAGAAGTGTTTAAAACGCGTGTCAGCAGGATTAGTTTTACATCTACCATCGACAGAATTTATAATCAACAAGGACTGTGGTGACGTCTTGGGTTTAAAAGTAGCCTACGAACAGTTTCTTGAAAGTATAGCTAAGTGAACATGTGCTTTGACCAGCCTAGTCCATAGCTTCCGTGTGTGTGGATTTGCAAAGGGAATGCTTTCCAACGGAACAATTAAGTGGATACAAAAATATTTCCTGTAAAAACGGACAATTTTAATGTTCCATTTGCTAATTGTCTGGGGTCCTTCGTGAACCTAAGACAATTTCATCTCATAGGTTTCTGAATGACTAATGAACTTTTTGAGGAAATACAGCCCAAAGGCAAAATAGTTTCATATTTTAATATCCTATTACATTAATTCCTGATTATCACTAAGACCACGTGCGTGGAATTTGACAATAACATGAAGGCCTTGTTGTGAAATTAAATATTTAACACTGTCGAACAATAAATAGCCTTGACTACTGACCGGTTGTGTACAAAGTAGTTGCAAACTTATTATACTGAACCTAGCCTATTGACATGAAACGCCGAAACGTTTACTAGGAATAATAAAAAGTAGGCTACTCGCCGCTGTCATTTAGAGGGCTATAATAAATATTCAACTTAGTCTAGCCTACCCTTATCTCGCGTCATGTCATTTACAATAGCCTACTTCCGTTAAACTGCGCCTAACTGAAACAGTGTTCAGAGTGAAGTTATGACGTCCATTGAGAATTTTGTTATTTTGTATAATAGCCTAGGCTAGCGCAGAGATGTAGAAATAACAATTAACATGACATTAACAAATAAAAAAAATTCCCATTTGTCTCCTGAGATACACACTAGCCTATCGTTCATTTCAACCATAAATAGCCTAATATTCTAAAGACAAATCTCCAAGTGGTAGTCGCCTAATTTATGGATGTATAATACATTTGACAACGGGTATCCGTTTGTTCGATGAGGCGAGAGGCTGTCCTTCAAAGCAGAGAGGGTATGAGAGAATATAATCAGTATTGATCTCCCGATTGCATTATAGGATTTTTAAGAATTCGCTGCCGTCACTGTGAGCTGCGTCCGTTCCTCCACCACTAGATGGATGCGTAGAGCAAGGCACAGCCAGTGCTTGTCCGCGTTCAGTTTGTTTTTTTATCAGCTATATAGGTCTACGCCTTATTAAAAAGGAAACCATAAACTCATTAAAACAGGACGAAAGAAAGAGTAACAGAACCTCGAGCCTTCAGTGTAGTGTCACTTTGTAGAGTAGCATATTATGCCATTTGCTTTGTATTAAAAAATGACGCAAATAAGACGAGGGAGTCTGAGAAACTAAACGTTAAGACCTCACGCGCCGTTTTGAACGCGATTCAATGGCTCTTAGAAAAAGGTCCACAAAAGGGCGCGTTAGCATGCACAAAGTGTCCTCACACCTGCTCTGCTTAGCATATTCGGGAGACGGTGGCAGGGACTAGCTGAGACACCTGTTTTTTTTATTGTCTGTGTACATGAGCTATCACATCGGTGGAGGGTAATTATCTTTCAGCGTAGACTGTTTATTCCTTTAATCATCCCTGTTTAATTTGCTCCGTCGTGTTGATTGTGTGTAGGCACACAGCTTGAGAACGTTTTCTACTAGGCTACCCTATGCGCGCAGCCTGACAGGCACTCTTTGGATGACATTAAGGATTCGATTTCAGCAGCGGAGGATAAGCGCTGTGTTTCTTGAGAATTATTGGGACAGTGCCCCGCGGAAAACTGCTTGGTAGTCTCGTTGTTTTCTGACAGTTGATCGGAGATTTTGGTTCAGCAAGTAGCCTAGCTAGAAGTCGCCACGTTTTTTTTTTTAACCAAGCAAGAGATATGAATTACTCGTTTCAACCGCCTTCCCGGTTAGACTGGGTGGTAAATTTAGAGTGACCAGAGTCGCATCCGGTTGGTCCTGGGCTTTTGCCCCATTTGCCCTACTGATAGAGGACAGAAGTGCATGCAGTGTACTGGAACCTCATAAACATTCCTGGGGAAATGATTCAGTACAATTTATTTTACACTGTTATTATGCACAGGGACTTTATCGAGTCTTCGCAGTCTTCTGGAAGAGATCCAGTTCTGTGATTGTTTTACGGTGCAGTGCTGTGGTCATTCCAGCATCACATCGACTGATCCTGCTGGAGAATACCCAAGTGGTGCAGTGCACCTGGATGGTTAGGCGGCACCGGAGTAGGCCCGTCCATCTTGAAAAAACAAACCCCTGCGAAGTTTGACCCATTTTTGTTTTTACATGTCTTGCAATGAGCAAACACGCTGACTGCTTTAGTAAAATGCGTCCGTGTGTATGTGTGTACAGTAGAGTTGCATTAAATGTGTGTAGGTTGGGATCTTTAACAACATTACAGAAATCTGACCGAGGGGTGTTCGTCATAATTGCACTTTTTCAACGCACTGCGGTAATGTTTCTGATCTGAAGACAAGCTTTTAACCTAATTAAACAGCTTTGTCTACAGAAAGGTTAATCAGTCAGCTATCTGTTTTTTTTCTTCCAAAATAAAACAATTGTAGCCTATATTCACCCAAGAAAATGCCAAAATGAATGAGGCACAACATAATTAGTAACATTTGCATATGCTACAGATTATACTGTTATACTATACTGTTAGCATTAGCTCCATGAACTATACCTACGTAGCCTAGGCTACTGTATAACATCAGCTCAAAGCTGATATCTTACAGACACAAATCCTGTGTGCTTATATGGCTTATTAAATAAGCATTCATTATATAGATAGCAATAAATATGGTCCAAATCTGATCAGAATGCAGACCAGTCAATTAAATGATAAGTGATATGCAGAGTTAAGTAGCCTAATCTAATCTCCTGCGCCATACTGCCATCATTATACATTTGATTGAAACATGGATTGATCCTTTCGAGTTGCTGTGAATTCAATTTAAATTTGACGTCATCTCCTTCTACATGTGATGTGAAAGGCAAACCATACATATTTATATCAATTCAAACGTCCTGATGTAATTTTATGCGTCTGGAGAACTCATGGCAGTTTTCAGTGATGGAAGAGTGGCGTTAGAAGGGAGGGCTGTGTAGACCCTTCCTCCTGCCTTATTTATTATGATTCAATGACGTGAAGTGAGGACGCATCTTTAATGCCTTTTGTCAAATTTCTCGGAGTGGTTTGTTCATCTCCAAGGGCAAATGTAGCAATCAGTTAATTTTCTGGTATGTAGGACTGTCTGTAATGTCTGCAGTTTACAGTCTAGTAAACCCTTTCAGCTGGAAATCCCATGGTATTGCAGGATCAATGCTTTTAATTAGTGTTGATTAATGAAGGAATGCAGGCTGGGGATTACAGCCGTTTGAATTTCCAAGGACAAATGTATCGCCGTTTTGGGTGTGCATCAATTTCAGTGGCCGAGTACAGTGTTTTGTATCCTATGGAGTTTGAATTTATACCACGCCTGCTTATATTTTCCTTGCTTTCATACTAAGAAATCTGAAAATACTCACTGCCTCGGGCCAAATCCGGACCGTGCCGGTGCCGACTGTGGTCAGTAGCTTCACAGGGCGATGCACCGGAGCCTGCGTCGTCCAGGGCGACGGTGGGTTCAGTCAGAGGAGTCCAGGGCGAGGGTGGGTTCAGTCAGAGGAGTCCGCGTTTCATCACTTTTGAACAACCCCAGCTGGCCAATAAGGGTGCTCATAAGACTGCATGTCAAAGACACACATGAAAGGAAAGGTCCCTCGTCCGACACTGCTCTGTGCGAGCTTAGCTGCGGTCTGCAAAGTGACTGTTAGACACCCCATGTTTGAGAGGAGAACTGTGGATGTCCCAGCTCTCCCGAATTGGCAGGGTGGTTTGCACATGGAGGGCAGCTGAGGTTGAAGATTGGGTGCCATAATACTCTGGGTGCCACAGTTGGGTAGCAAAATTTTCTTTAAAGAACAAAAAAAATGAATTGCCAACTTATATGTATTTGTATATAATGTATACTTATAATTTTGGAGCAATATGCCAATATGTAGGCTATTTAATTTGACATGTTTAATCATTGACAGTTTCACAAGGCAGACACTTATCTTTGGAAATACA
The DNA here is from genome assembly GCA_022702515.1 of Ilyophis sp. 1 JC-2022. Lineage (NCBI taxonomy): Eukaryota > Metazoa > Chordata > Actinopteri > Anguilliformes > Synaphobranchidae > Ilyophis > Ilyophis sp. 1 JC-2022. The sequence goes on along the minus strand of CM040399.1, from coordinate 12,530,352 downwards.
GTAAAATCCTGGCTTTTGATATTTTCTGTTTATTTTACTGACCTATTTTTTTTATTTTATTCCTCCTATTCAATGCCAACAGCTTCTTTTGTGTCTGTAATAACCAGCAGGCCAGAAGAGCAAATAATTAAAAACTTTTCAAAGTAAATTAAAACAGATTTTGTACAATCAAACAATAATTTCAAGCAAGACACCTAATTTGATAAATTATGTAAATTAATGTTTTTGTTTAAAAAAAAAAATGCAGTGGTGATAAAACGTATGAGGAGGGGCAGTAATGGTTAATTCATATAATTCCCTTTTCGCAGGACAGGACATTGCAGAAGCATACACAAACACAAAAAACCCTTGACATATTCTCCCGCAGGAATATGACATTAGGGCACTGAGGAGCTGGGTCTCTGGTCGAGCTGACAGAAAGCCACATGCAGGAGGTGTACAAGGGACAGAAAGCCACATGCAGGCTTTTAAACTCCAGAAGAGACATAACCTGACCGGGGGCGCAAACTGACAGCAGGAGTCTTCCTGCCTTTTGTGTTCATTTGCGTGGCCTCAAAGTACCAATGTATGAAGGCCTTTGGTGCCCTCTGAATGTATCTGCAGGCTACTAGTTCTTCTCTAAAGAGTAATGGATCCAGACCCAGCAGTTTGGGCAGAGTGCATGAGATGGCCACATTCCACCGGAGCTGTTTGTTTCTTTCTTTTTTTGCCGATAAAAAAAAAGCATAAGAAACAAGGATTTTGGCGGTGAACACTGTTGAAAATATACAAGCTGTAATGGTTGTGAAGGAGTATAGCCTTCACTGTGGGTTTTTACACACTGTGGACCGTTTTCATCAACTGAATGTTGGATTAGTGTGTATTTCGGGTAACCGATTGATTGGAATGTTCCCAGGTGTGTCTAATAGTGGGCCAATTTAAGATCAGCTGGGCTGACTAATGGGGGTTGGCAAATAGTTTGGCAGCTAATTTTGGGCAGAATGGTCGCAAAAGTTCTCTCTGCTTTTTTCATAGTGTCGCCAAACATGCAGATGCAAATCTCCTACTCATATGTAAAGTCTCACTGCCTGCATTTCTGCTTTGCTTGTAACTAAACTTTTATACATTTTCATAGCTACGGTCATTTTTGGTTGTCGAATTATCGGCCGGCTTCTTGACAATCATGAATAGTGTTCATAATATACGTATAGCTACAAGCCTTAATGGTGAACAGTGTTCATAATATACAAGCCTTAATGGTGAACAGTGTTCATAATATACAAGCCTTAATGGTGAACAGTGATCATAATATACAAGCCTTAATGGTGAACAGTGTTCATAATATACAAGCCTTAATGGTGAACAGTGTTCATAATATACAAGCCTTAATGGTGAACAGTGTTCATAATATACAAGCCTTAATGGTGAACAGTGTTCATAATATACAAGCCTTAATGGTGAACAGTGTTCATAATATACAAGCCTTAATGGTGAACAGTGTTCATAATATACAAGCCTTAATGGTGAACAGTGTTCATAATATATGTACAAGCCTGAATGGTGAACAGTGTTCATAATATACAAGCCTTAATGGCGAACAGTGTTCATAATATACAAGCCTTAATGGTGAACAGTGTTCATAATATATGTACAAGCCTGAATGGTGAACAGTGTTCATAATATACATACAAGCCTTAATGGTGAACAGTGTTCATAATATACAAGCCTTAATGGTGAACAGTGTTCATAATATACAAGCCTTAATGGTGAACAGTGTTCATAATATATGTACAAGCCTGAATGGTGAACAGTGTTCATAATATACATACAAGCCTTAATGGTGAACAGTGTTCATAATATACAAGCCTTAATGGTGAACAGTGTTCATAATATACATACAAGCCTTAATGGTGAACAGTGTTCATAATATACAAGCCTTAATGGTGAACAGTGTTCATAATATACAAGCCTTAATGGTGAACAGTGTTCATAATATATGTACAAGCCTGAATGGTGAACAGTGTTCATAATATACATACAAGCCTTAATGGTGAACAGTGTTCATAATATACAAGCCTTAATGGTGAACAGTGTTCATAATATACAAGCCTTAATGGTGAACAGTGTTCATAATATACAAGCCTTAATGGTGAACAGTGTTCATAATATACAAGCCTTAATGGTGAACAGTGTTCATAATATACAAGCCTTAATGGTGAACAGTGTTCATAATATACAAGCCTTAATGGTGAACAGTGTTCATAATATACAAGCCTTAATGGTGAACAGTGTTCATAATATATGTACAAGCCTGAATGGTGAACAGTGTTCATAATATACATACAAGCCTTAATGGTGAACAGTGTTCATAATATACAAGCCTTAATGGTGAACAGTGTTCATAATATATGTACAAGCCTGAATGGTGAACAGTGTTCATAATATACATACAAGCCTTAATGGTGAACAGTGTTCATAATATACAAGCCTTAATGGTGAACAGTGTTCATAATATACAAGCCTTAATGGTGAACAGTGTTCATAATATATGTACAAGCCTGAATGGTGAACAGTGTTCATAATATACATACAAGCCTTAATGGTGAACAGTGTTCATAATATACAAGCCTTAATGGTGAACAGTGTTCATAATATACAAGCCTTAATGGTGAACAGTGTTCATAATATACAAGCCTTAATGGTGAACAGTGTTCATAATATACAAGCCTTAATGGTGAACAGTGTTCATAATATACAAGCCTTAATGGTGAACAGTGTTCATAATATACAAGCCTTAATGGTGAACAGTGTTCATAATATATGTACAAGCCTGAATGGTGAACAGTGTTCATAATATACATACAAGCCTTAATGGTGAACAGTGTTCATAATATACAAGCCTTAATGGTGAACAGTGTTCATAATATACAAGCCTTAATGGTGAACAGTGTTCATAATATATGTACAAGCCTGAATGGTGAACAGTGTTCATAATATACATACAAGCCTTAATGGTGAACAGTGTTCATAATATACAAGCCTTAATGGTGATCAGTGTTCATAATATACATACAAGCCTTAATGGTGAACAGTGTTCATAATATACGTACAAGCCTTAATGGTGAACAGTGCTCATAATATACAAGCCTTAATGGTGAACAGTGTTCATAATATACAAGCCTTAATGGTGAACAGTGTTCATAATATACAAGCCTTAATGGTGAACAGTGTTCATAATATACAAGCCTTAATGGTGAACAGTGTTCATAATATACAAGCCTTAATGGTGAACAGTGTTCATAATATACAAGCCTTAATGGTGAACAGTGTTCATAATATACAAGCCTTAATGGTGAACAGTGTTCATAATATACAAGCCTTAATGGTGAACAGTGTTCATAATATACAAGCCTTAATGGTGAACAGTGTTCATAATATACAAGCCTTAATGGTGAACAGTGTTCATAATATACAAGCCTTAATGGTGAACAGTGTTCATAATATATGTACAAGCCTGAATGGTGAACAGTGTTCATAATATACATACAAGCCTTAATGGTGAACAGTGTTCATAATATACAAGCCTTAATGGTGAACAGTGTTCATAATATACAAGCCTTAATGGTGAACAGTGTTCATAATATATGTACAAGCCTGAATGGTGAACAGTGTTCATAATATACATACAAGCCTTAATGGTGAACAGTGTTCATAATATACAAGCCTTAATGGTGAACAGTGTTCATAATATACAAGCCTTAATGGTGAACAGTGTTCATAATATACAAGCCTTAATGGTGAACAGTGTTCATAATATATGTACAAGCCTGAATGGTGAACAGTGTTCATAATATACATACAAGCCTTAATGGTGAACAGCGCTCATAATATACAAGCCTTGATGGTGAACAGTGTTCATAATATACAAGCCTTAATGGTGAACAGTGTTCATAATATACAAGCCTTAATGGTGAACAGTGTTCATAATATTCATACAAGCCTTAATGGTGAACAGTGTTCATAATATACAAGCCTTAATGGTGAACAGTGTTCATAATATACAAGCCTTAATGGTGAACAGTGTTCATAATATACGTACAAGCCTGAATGGTGAACAGTGTTCATAATATACATACAAGCCTTAATGGTGAACAGTGTTCATAATATATGTACAAGCCTTAATGGTGAACACATGTTCTTAATGTTGAAGCCTTAATGGTGAGCAGTGTTCAGAAGATATAAGGCTTGATGCAAAAAGAGGAGAAAGAAAGGCCAAAGAAAGGACCATTTTGCATTTAAACCACCACCACAGAAAATACACATACACAAAATACAACATTAACAGCCTTGAAAAGAAAGAAGCCAGGAATTCATATTTTATGCATTTTTTGAAAGTTTTTTGTAGTTTTTTTTTAGCTTGAATTATTAGGTACTGTGCGTAAGTCTGTGAGTGTGCGTAATCCAGCATTACAGAAATAAATTCACTGACTTAATTTAATGTCCGCCTCTAATCTTATTTTATAGCAGAAAGCGAAGATGGGTTTATATTTATTTTGGGTTAATATGGCTGAATGAATTATGTCCCCCCCCAACATAAACAATCATAGAACTGTAAAGACAAGCTGATTGAAGTCTTTCTCATTATTTGTGTGTGATGGTTAAAGGTCAGTTTAATGATTGTTATAAAATATTTGACAGTCTACATGCAATCGAATCTGAGTTGGAAGAAACTGAGATTTCCAATGTTTAACATGTCTCACGTGAATGAAAGGCAAAGTACGTAGACAGTTCATTTCTGCTGCCGAATTCCTCCATCAGCAATCCCAAATGAAATGGCAGCCTCGACCTTTATTCTGCAAATTAAGCTTTTTTTCCCCCGGCGAGCTGACGGATAGATGTTATTTTAGCGAAACCACACGGAACATTATAGGTCCAGCAAATACCCCGCAGCCATAGCAACCGCATTAGCAAAAGGTAATGAAAATGTGAAAGCGTAGCTGAACTTTCTCGGCCGAGATTTTGCTGTGTTCTGGCAAACCGTGTCTTTATTTACGTTCCCTTTCCCTCTGTGTGACGGGAGCTGGGAGTTACAATTAAAAGCACGTGTACCTTTTTTTCCAGAGATCGTGAGCATTATGTGCTTTCTCTGTCTCTGTTCTCGTGTATCTCCTCGTAACTGTTATTCTTCATATCTGTGAGTCTCTTTCTGAAGACTTTATGCCCTCTAGGAAACCAGGGCATTGAAGGAGACATCCAGAGATGTTCTCTCCCTCCTTTCAAATCAATAAATAACAAAGACATCATGTGCTCCCATTGCATTCGAGATTAAACCTTCCAAAATGAATTTTGGAGACACTCTTTTAACCAGGGTGGGTGAGCGTCTGACATATTAAAAGTCATTCAGTCATTCTTATTTTCAGCACTGGCTTGTTTTTTCCTCGGTCCCCTGCATTTTGTTTATATTTTAATGAAGTTGTTCAAACAAACGCTAGCAGAAGTGCGCTGCCTCGGTCTGTTAGGAGTTTGAGTCCTATGCATTCCTGTCATTTCCAGTGGATGCTCCGCACATTAGCAATACGTTTGCAGAACGTTTGGGGTATATAACAAAGAGAAAATGCTTGTGCCCTTTTCAGTAAGTGTCCTCAAGAGAATATTAGCTTTATGTCTGACCAGCTCCAGTGTGTAGGAAGTCAGGTTACTGGGCTATTACTGAAATGGCACATAAGGAAACCTGAATTATAGGTAACATCCAGTTTTTTTAATGTCTTAGTAACTCTCTTCTCCAGAGTAATATAAGGGTTACATATTGTGTTTTTAAAAATGTGCACACCCTGTAAAAGGTTCAGTGTTAAATCAACTCGTACAGAGTACATATGGTCCCTATTGGACTCTGTTAGAGTTGAATTAATACTGGACATTTTCTTGCCCTTTTCTGAATCAGTTTAACCTGGGTTCTGTGCCCAAGACTTTGTCAGCAGTGATCCATCTGGGATGAATTTGAACCTACAACCTTCTATATTCAAATTCAAGTTTGCAGAGGTTATTGGCTATAGAGTTGGGGTCAAATCCATTCAGTCAATTCAGTTTTAATTATATTCACTGTTAATTAAAATTAAATAAATTAATTTACATATCATCGTAGAGAATAATAGGTTGTTATAAATTATTTAACTTCACGTAATTCTTTGAATTGACTGAACTGAAATGCAATTGACCCAAACATGTTATTGGCAAATCAATTGTGCCAAATCACCTTCACTGGAGAGCTCTGTGTGTCGCACCGGGGGGGCCAGTGCGGGGTTAGTACTGCAGAGAGCCAGCAGTCCATCCCCCCACTCCCCGCTCTCCGGCTCATTAATGGATTCATCAATCCGTTCCCCGTTTGTCTAGATGACAAGCGAGGTTCTCTCAGGAAATCCGTGACTTTTTACAAATACTGCTGATTCGCCCGTTCACATCTGCCAGGGATCTCCACGGAGAGTCATTAGCATATGCCCCGAGCCTCCAGACAGACCCGCCCATCACCGCGCGGCGAGAGAGAAAACACTCGCTGAGATGTTTCTGTGGGACAACTTGTATCTGTCATTAGTGCGAAGAAAAACAAAAACATCTTCATTTAGGACCTAATTGAATTGTCAGCTTATTTGTTTAAATTTACGCGGCTTTCACCTGAGAGAGCGGCAATTGCCAAGCAAATATAAAATAAGCTCAGAGAGAGGAAAAGTAAGCAGTCAAACTGTTCTGTCTTTGCATTTTGTGTTCTAAAATGGTGCAGGAAGATTAGAAGCCCCCCAATCTGAGCATTCAGCTTCGAATGTCCCATGAAATTAGGGCTGACAGAGCTTCAAGTCCACAACCCACACAGTTTTTCTGGTCCACATCATTTTTAAACATTGTCTCCTGAAAGCACAAAATGTAGATCATATCATTTATGCTTATCTTTGTGCCTCAGCCATAAATTTCAATTTTCTTTTTTGTATTTGCATCAACAAAGGGAAAAACGGCTAATTGTTAGAAAATGTGGATAATGAATGTGATTACAATGCAATTATCAAATTCATTGGAGAACAGACAAATTAGTTAGCATGGGAACATTAGCACAATTACTTTCTCTGAGGGGGTTTCCAAATACAAATTCTTTTATTTATTTAAATTGTTTTGTTTGCAAGAATTTAGAATCTGGTTTAGTTTCTATTATTTTTAATGCACTTGTGACCTTTTTCGCTTCAATCTTATGGTCTACCTTGACCCTTTCACATTTCTGTCTGATCAAAATGTGTACCCTGTAAATGCCCATACATGAGCCGCTTGTTCATTCAAATCTTTGGTATACAAGCCATTCCGTTTTCTTTGTGATGATTTGCATTAGCTTGTTTTTGGCCAGTGATCTCACTGGGAATTTTGAGACTGCGGTATATCAACACTGCTCTGTTTTATCTTCCTAAAATAATTGGGTATATCGATAGAGAGTGAACACATAACTTGTGGGGGGAGGGGCATTAATGATTCTGGTCACACAGTTCTGCTCTTAACAAGAAATGTCTCTCTTTGTATTTTGTTAATATTTTCCTTTTAAACCGTTAAGCTGTTGACTGGATAGTCTCACACACAGGTCTCTCGCACTAGAGTACCATGCAACTTAATTTGCCACGTAAAACTTGTGTGTTGGAGACCTGCACTGGGGATCAATCGGATGGAAATTGCTTATGGTTTTCTCTCGAGTGTTAACCTGGATTATCGTTTTTCACAAAGTAAACCCTTCTCTAAAGAGAAAGTCGAACCCGTTAATTCAAGTCACACTTCGCTTGGCTACTCAAAAAAGATGAAAGATTTTAATTATTTTCCCCGTGTTTGGTGACTCGCTGAAAACCATGCTGTATATCCAAATATAATATGTAAAAATACAAGTTAACATTTGCCTTGGGTGCAGTCTGCAGATTATTACAATGTTGTATTCGAATAAAAATATATATGCATTTTTCCACAGGCAATTTGAAAGAACACGCTGCATTTAATAGAACCCTCTGATAATTGTTGATATTCACCTCCCTGTGAAGGTGAGATAATGGATTGCAATGGCAGGGATCAGGACACAGAAACTCAAACAGCACAGTATGTTTATACGGTTTGATATTATAAAAGTGACCTTTAATGACGTGTAGCACTGTATGTAATTTCGGGCCTAGCCTTTAAACTGCAGGTTATCAGGTTGTGGGAGCGGGAAAAGCAAAAAGCATTAGGTTTGCGTTTGTGGGACCGGACTCAGTATTACTTACTCGAGACAAAAGCCAGCTGTGCTGTCGTTTGCCAAGGCAAGTCCAGCTCTCGTCCGGACACATGCCTTTCTCTGCTCTGCTGAGTGATCATTTTTTGTTGTATAAGGGATATTTATTAATTTATTTATTTAGTGTAATATTGGCTAGGGGAGGTAAAGAAATCTGCACACACAGAAAGCTTCCAAATTATGGCTGAATGACTTTGTGACCAAAAAGTCTCGGCACTACCATGGGATCTGTAATGTGTAAATTGCACAGGATAAAGTGTTTCCTGAGTGTGCACTAGTGGGAGGGGGTACTGATCCTCAGCAATAGTCCTGTATCCCTGGAGGGTCCCAGAGGGGCTGACCTGGGTGTGAGTCAGAGCAGTCCAGGCCCTGCCGCCTGCCAGTCTGTCAATCATAGTGATGGATCCTCTTATCTCCAGCAAAGAGGTTTGCATGGTCCCACCTTAAAAACCCTCCATCGCTTATTCAGCAGCGGGCCCGGCCCGCGGCATGAAATCAATCGGCGGCGGTCGCCGTCGTAAATTAAACGCGAGTTGAGCGGCGCCCTGGATCTGAAGACGGCGGTGTAGTAAAAACCCGCGCTGCTCAGGGACGACTTGCGAATTAAACGGTTTAAAGGATCCTCCGCGGTCCTTTAGAGCGGCGGCCACGGTGGACTCCGCGGTCGAGAGAGGCACATTCTGCAGCAGCATCGCCCCGGAGAGGTAGGGAACAACGGCGCTCTGACCAGCCTGTTTTGTAGACTGCATCTCGAAATGGCGCGTCTTTGGCCTTCTCTATTTATGGTACCAGATTTAGCAGTAAAATCAGTGAATAGGCAAGTCAGCTGCTTATGGAACTGGGGCGAACCATTTCACGGTACAGCTGGGTCATAAATCTCATGTCGGGAGCATGTGAATCGACGGGAGATATTTATTGCGCCTCTTGTGTAGCCTATGCTGTATGGACAACTTCCTGTTCACATAACAAAAAGTGAAATAACTTGTTTGAGGTCTTTGCTACAACTGCTATTGGCTGAATAGTTGCATATGTTTAATTTATATTATAATTACTCCTGTTATGAGGAAATCACATTTGCAGATGGGGTTGCAAACTGAGGATAAAGGTCAACAAAATTTTTTTTATTCATGAATAATAATTTATTGTGAAAGAATCAAGTTAAAAAGTTTGTAATGCTTACTTTCAATTAGTTTTTAATTTGCTGTTCTGGCATAATTGGTGACTGAGTCATTATGGCAATGACTAAATTGTTTTTGTCTGCAGGAAGTGGTCATAATGACATGTTACAGAAGGTGGAGAAAGTAATTAACCAGAATAATGAACCGCACACCTCTGATGTACTTTTTGTTTATGCTTGATGACTTACAACATTATCATAGCAATAAGACGAAATGTTGAAAGGGCATGTCCATTATTCATTTTTCAGCAATACAACTCAAGTGGGCTCTTCTCACCTTGAGATGAAACACCTGGTCCACTAAGTGAGTTCCCACCCAAAGTGTTACAGTATGCTACATGACATTTTCTTTTTGCCACTTTTAGAAATCTTGGCTGTTACAATTTTTCTCCAAACTGTAAATATTTACCATTTTCTTGCTACCGGTATCACATTTCAGCCGCAGAAACAACTGCCCCCACAAGAAAGAAAAAAAAAGAATAGGCCAGCATTATTCATTCACATCAGTATTCATGAAGGAAAGCCGAAGATAATTCAATGGTATTGTTATTAATTTTCTTGTCTGGGAGTGTGAGTTAATGCAGATGCATTTGTAGTGAATCATTATTTACTCTGAAAGATCTGGCATCTCATACAGTACTAAAGGGGAGCAAACGGGTTTCGGTTAAGTGAGCATTCAGTCTTGGGAGCCATTGAAAATTTCAGTGTGAAATTAAAGTCTGGCTGCACTGTTTCTTCAAGGAATAAATATAAATAAAATTAAAATTGATTCGGGAAAAAAAAAAACCTTGACAATATTTCCCTGACCACTTAACAGGCAGTTGATTTGAACGCCTAAAGAACAGTGGGGATGCGTACATTGTCAAAATGAAAAGATGGATAAATGATCACGGTAAATACGAGAATCCCAGCGGATGCATGCTTGCATGAGTGCCACAGTCGGTTGGACACATGATGTCAAACTCGATGCAGCATTCTGTTGCTCTGGGTCCATGTGTGTTCCGTTTTATGATGAGATGTTATATATCATTAATCTGCAGCTCTGCATGGAGACTGCTGTAGGCTGAAAGACAATGAAAAGGGGTGTCCTTGTTTAAAACCCAGGACAGGTAGACTAGGAGCAACGTGCCAAACCTCAGAATGCTTCAAGGGAGAATCACTGAAATGGTAGCCACTGACGTGTCCGTCGGCACAAATCAGGCATGCCAGGATTTATACTAGAGGGTAAACGTTATGACTCACTCTTGGTACCATGTGTCCCGTGATGTAACACATTGCCCCCAATTTACCAGTCTCAGTGTTTTCAGTCACAGATATAAGCTCGGTGGAGGTTAATTAGCAATAAGAAGAGGGCTGAATGTGCCCCAGGTCAGGTGCTGGTTTGCTTTTCCAGTGGTTGCTGGATGTAACAAACTCCACTCTCCCCGCCAGCTTCACTCCGCAGACGAATCCCACACCTCAGCTCTTGCTTTTGACACTTCTCATGTTTCTGATAAAAACTGCCTCTCACACAGGCATAGGCAGCAAGGTAGCTGACTTGCAATTGAGAGACAGCCTTAGTGTTTGTACTAAGAGACTGATGGTCCTTATCGAGGCCCAACTAGAAAAAACTAAAGAACACGAAAGAAAAAAAACAATCCACGCAGACAAGTATGTGTGGTGCCAGTGGAAATCTGAGCGATTAACCAGAAAGTCAATGGCTGGATTCCAGTGTGTAATGCCTTGGGTTGTAAAGTTTTCCTTTTTGAGGAATTTTGAGGTAATTTTGGAAATGTATACTGTTAACAATATCTTTCATAAATCTTTTTCAATACATTTTTTTGTCTTTTATGTATTGGGCCTATTTGGAGGATCGCTGCAAATACTTTTCACACATTGTTAGGAAGAAAACCATGGGTTTTTAGAAGTGTCAAGCAAGCATGATGTTGGTTTACCACAATGTGAACCCTTACTGTAATGGTTTCAGTCGCGGCGAATCAAATGCGACGGGAAGAGGGATCAGAACAAGTCACCCACAAAGGTGAGGACCACTAAGGGAGCATAAACCGCTAATGGATAGAACAGAAAAAAGAAAAATCCTAGTAGCTAAACAGCCAAATAATAATCAACCCAGGAAAATAGGGCGAACTCGAATACACGAGTGAGCACACAACAAAGAGCTTAAACGGGGAAACCAAAAAGAAAAACACCTTCGGCACGTAACGCTAAAACGGCCAGTAAGAAGGTGAAACAAAAATGAAACAACAAATAAGACTGTCTCAGAGAGAACAGCACAGAGTAAATCGAACAGTATAGCTTCAACGAGGAATAATCCTCTATGTAAACCTAAAACTAAGAAGCAAGTCCCTCGTGAGCATAAAACAAAGCTTTAATATCACGAGGTCGCTTGTACCTAGCTATACCTGGCTCAATGTAAGTTGAAATGACAAAGAAGCACCGGGGAAGCGGAAGTGAGGAGCTTAAATACCGTGAAACTAATAATAGGCGAGGTGAAGGAAAACCCCGGTACAGAACGTGGAAAAAAATCAGATAGATTCTCAACCGAAGAGAAAGGACAAGAAACGCAGCGAAAAATGAAAAATAAACCACGGACCGTGACACCTTACAAAACTGGATAGTTTGCCGCAAACTTGCAGCTAATATGTAGCTAATTTGTCGCAAACTAAATGGTTTTCCACAAAATGTTGCCAGAGGTTTGTCAGAGTTTGCCAGTAGTAGTGAACTAAAAACTTTGCCAGAAGTGAATGGCAGTGCTTACAAAGCTAATTTGCATGTGAAAATATGAGCTTGCCGCAAGCCTGTGGCAACAATGCCAAAAGTTTGCTGCAAATTTGCTGGAAGGCCAATATTTTTGTAAGGGAACAAATTTTTCTGTATGTTATAAAATATATTTTAGTCATTTCCTTCTATCCAAGACAGCTAATTAGATCTTATTTAACCTTATTTTAGTCAAAATATGAAGTTATTCCTAATACATATGTAATAACTTCATCTTTCGACTAGTATTAGGAATAACTTCATGTTTGGACTAAATTAAGATTTAACAAACATTTTTACTTTACTTGCTTGATCTAGGCAAATTATTTATCTCAACCCCAACTAGCTTCCAGAAGTGTAAAATCCAGATTCAGAACGTAAAAGTCCTCCCCAGTTTTTTGTTCCAATCACCTGGATTTGCTAATTAGCACAGTTCTTCACCGTAAAGCCTGAAAGAAAGCGGTGAAATCTCCTGGCATCGCCCTCGCCTCTCACAATTGGTCACTTCTGGACGTGTTCTATTTTTAAAACACTCTGTTTGTTAAATTATATTGATCGGATTCTATGGGAAATCCCCACACAGCAATAATTAACGGGTCTTCCATGAAAGAACTAGGAGTGGGGAAATAAAATTTGAAAAGGGGAACAAGTCGGATCTTTAATCTGATTGGTTATTGCGCCACATTCCCAGCCTCGTCTGGATGCCTCGCATTGCAAGAAATCCCAACCTGCCTTGCAGACTCGAGGAATCTCATTGAAAATGAATGGAGGCGGTGAAAAGGTGAAATCTGCTCCACACCGACTTTACTTTCTGACCCCTGGATTTTACACCTCTGCTAGCTTCATCTTCAGAAAGAGACTGGAGAATCTGGAAAATCCTCCTCAGATTCAATTTGTGTGATGTCCTCTTTGATGGGCTCAAGGAATTTCAAGATTGACTGAATAGCCACCAGCTTCTCAACTTTTTGATTTGTCAGCCTGTTGCACACTCTGCTGTATGTTCCACCAAACAGGGACCTGTTGAGCTCTGAAGCAGCTGATGTTGGAGGGATCTGGAGAATGATTGAAGCAACAGGGGACATGGCTTCACACTTAGAGTCCCTTCCACCAGGTTGATGCCTTGATGTGATTGGCTGCCTCCCAGATGGAGCACTCCACAGCCCTTCCTTACAGGAACATTTATCCAAACTTATAATAACTTTCCCCTGATCTAGATTAAGGAGCTGTGTAAAGGCAGTGATGGGACCGTATGTCGCAGAAACCTGCTCTCCAAGAAGGACCTGGGCCTGTTCAGCACATTTTGTTTGTTTCTTGTTGTGTTTTATTAGCTTTGTTAAAGCGTGTTACAGTGAGTGGAGATTTTACCCAAAAACTTGCGGAAAGTTACCTGGAAAAGTACCTCCCTTTGCAACCCTAGTCATGCGCTTGGACATGGTTCTTAACCTGAAATTCTGCAAAACATGTCCAGCTTCATCTTCATCTTCTAAATTATGAATATGACACAGGATAAGGTTGTCAGGCAATCGGTAAATAAAATTGTGGCAATTTTCTCAAATTCGTTCATTTGCCAAGCCTTTTTGAATGGATGTTTTTTTTTTTAAATGATCTTGTTGAACATGAATAAGGGATACATTACCCTGCTGTCTCTCTTTTACACATTAAGCTTTTCTCCATGAAAGCTTAATCAGAAAAATCTATTGTTTGGTCAACAGGCAAATCCAAGGCCTCTAAAGTAAACATGAGCGGTTTGCAATTTGTGCATGGAGCCACTTTTTAAAAAATCTCCAGGGTACAAGGTCTGCTGAGAGGTGTGTGAATGTGCTGAAACGTAGCTATTTTATCTTCTTATTTGTATAGCACTTGGGATGAGTCCCTCTCCGGAATGCCTCCCACATTCCACCAGCTGGGAGGTCAGGCTCTGATGAAATAAATGAAGACACAGAGGCGGACGTAGAATCGGAGTTACAAGGTGACAGCCGAGGTGTGAGACTACTGGGGTGTAAAATTACCAAGGCAATTACCAAGTGTTGTTTCAGCATTTCATGACCATGGCCTTGTGTTTGTTTCTTCCCTGTGTGTGTGTGTGTGTGTGGTGACTGTAACATGCTTGCTGTCCATCCCTGACTCCTTCACCTTGGCAGAACCAATTTTGTAGAACAGGGTTGCCTCTGTCAGTTACATGGACTCTGCAAGACAGTTGCCCCGGACAGAAACACAGCATTTGTCTGCCAGATAGCTTAGGGTCCTGTCCAAGTGTTTTTTTTTTCTTTTTTTGACACAAGACAAGTGTTACTTGAGAGAGAGTGTGTGTGTGTGTTGTTGTTGTGGTATAGGAGTTGGCCGTTACTCCCATCACCACCAACACCACACTGTGAAAAGAGATAGATGTTGGCTTGGGGCTGTGGACTGGTATGTGTAGGTGTTTTTATGTGTATGTTTGGGGGGATTTTTTTTTTTTTTTTGAGCAGACAGCCTAATCCTCCACGGACACAGAAGGGGGAGGGGGAGGAGGGGGGTGTCCACTGTGAAAGTAAAAGTATTTCTCCCTAAGCAGCGCAGCTGTAAGTTGTTCTAGTTTGTCAGAGGATTATGAGCAACACCATATTATCCCCCTATTACATTGACACTCACGGAGTGAGTTATTGGTCGGGTGGCAGAGGAGCCTGATTGAGCCCAGCTGGAGGTGAGGAGGAGACAAACGGCAGCTTTTAGCATCCCGCGGCTCGGCGAGAAAGGTGGGTCCGCCGAGGAGATGTTGCAGCAGATCACTCGCGCCGCTCCTGTGCCTTCACTTTGTGGCGTGGCATTTCATCATTATAAACCCGCGCGCGGCTCCCATCCTCCTTCACAGCTGCAGCTTAAAGCAACCCCCCCCCATTATTCATAGTGTCTGAATCAGTCCAACAAACGACCATCCACAGAGATTCTCTTGCACTTCCACATTTTTGGCATCAACAGTCATTTTCTCTTCTGCAATTAATGTACTTGCGTTCCTAATTAGCTTTCTCAAAGACACTTTGAGGTTTAGAACTACTTTGTTGACTGAAGGCAAACAGAACCTCTCGTGCTGAAAACTCGCTGTAAATCACATCTCATTAATGAACAAACAGCACAACACAGCCTAACACCCAATGCCTACTGTAAGAACAGAAGACGGAGTGTATAAGGGCATCAGGACGAAGTACTATACCCTCCTTCCATGCTTCACCAGACTGGTTTAAAATGCACTCGAGCAACAATGTAACGTGTTTAAGTCCCGCGGGTTACTTCCTGTCTCTCCGGAAAATAAAAGGAAAACAAACTGACAAAAAGCTGTTCTTCTGTAGTCTTCACTCAGAAAGGTGGTCTAATTTGACCATGGCACTAATATTGCTGGTTTGCCTTGGCTTATATTGGCTGGAGTCAAAAGTGACCAGGGACTGGGTTTTTGGTTTGTTATGGCCCTTTTCCATTGTCGTACCGTACCACACCGAACAATGAAACCAAGATCACAGGTTCTGGATGTGTTTCCATTTCCAGCTGAAGTGTACCCTGTATAAATTTCGCTACTCCTCCGGAAAGGTACCAGGAACTATGGGGGTGGAGCTAGCTGTCCTGTACATCACTGATTGGTCAAACATAAATTTCCTGTAAATGGTCATATGCCGAGCAAACCAACCGCCATTTTTTAATACCCGGTAGCGATTTGCTAAACACATATTGCAGAGAAAAGCTGCAACAAATAACTATTGACACAACAGTAAAAAGTAGTGCAGAACAAGAGGATGGTTTCAACTTCCTCCTCCATGCTTGTGATTCTTCAAAGTTCAGTGGAAACAGAAAAAAGAATGCAGTCCAGGTAGCCTGCTAACAAGGTTCCCAATAGTTCTGGATACAAATGTTTCCTGAACTGTTTTGCGCTATGGAAAGGGGGCATTAGGGCACCTGAGGGGGGTTTGTTCACCGAAAGAAACTGATAAGCAGGCTCACCGAACCGCTCCCTTTCCCTGCTGCGATCGTCGGCGCTTTGCGTAGGCTACTCAGATGAGATATGCGGCGGAGATTAGCGGGCCGGCTCGGACGCCGCGTGGCTCTCTGAAGTGTCCGGACGTGGAGCAGCTGCGCAGCTTTGATTTATGACAGCCGCGATTATCAGCGCTCGCAGCACGAATAACCACATGCTGAGAACTTTATGCTCTTGTTGAAACGAACGCAAATGTTTGGCCGCGCCATTCCCATCTGAGACGCACAGGGCTTGTGCTGAGTAGCTAATGACAAAATCGAGCATTTTAAGTTTACCGCGTTTACCGAATGTGAAGTTGCTGTAATGCGTTGCTGGTGGGTAATGCTTGGACGTCTTCGAACGAGCAAGTGTCCCACCTTTTAATTAAAAGTGATCTGCTTAAATGAAATGGAACTGATCAATATCTATAGGCAGCCCTCCGTGACCCCTGGCTGAGTGCCTGGCTGTCTGCCTCCACTGCCCTGCCACATGCCCCATGCCCCACACACACGTCCATTGATCAAACAAAGGACTGAAGTGACGCTAGCAATTTAACAGCTAGTTACCAATTGCACTAGCTAGTGCAATTTCACAGACGGTCTTAATGGTGCATGTCTATTAAAGAGGTCGCACTCACACTTTAAGGTCCATTCATGCTCACAGAGAACGTGAGGTGCGGCCGCCGCGGTTGTACAACGGTAAGAGCGCTGTCTTTCAGTCAGTGCAGTTGTACTCCGAGGATCGGGGTTCGCGCCCCGGTCCTGCCCCCAGAGATCCGAGAGCATGCCCTGTGGGGCAGCAATTTGGCGCTGGCGGCTGGTGGGGGGGGGGGGGGGAGAGAGAATCGCTGCGCAAAAAAAGGCCTTGCCGTTGGCGGATGGGTCAGGAGGTCTCGGAGAGTCGCGCGCCCGAGGACTGTAGAGGGACGTGGCGCCTCCTTTCCTACTACCGGTGACAGGGTTGTGGTTCTCTGTCTTTGCTGCGGGGGGGGAATTGGGAATGAATTTAGAATAGGGTTCAATTTGGATTTTAAGGGGAAAAAAAAAAAAAACAAATAAAATAAAATAAAAAAGTGAGGTGCGTGTGCATCTCCGGGTAGCCAATAAATAATGTAATAATGTGGCCTACTGCAATTGGGGGTTAGGTTTGGGACTCCTCATGCAACTATTAAGCTATAGCCTACATTGGATTAAGTTGGCTTAAAAATTTTTGTGACGGTAAAAGCCAAGAATAGCAACGGCCAATTCCATAAGAGTAAGTATACATTTTTTGATAACAGCCTTGTTTTAATTAGAAGCATTGGGCCCTAGAGAGCTCAGCCAAGCTGCTGCCTCTAGTCTGTTCACAAGCCAATTCTTCAGTGGACATGCTCAGGAAGTGAACCGTTTCAAAAGTGGAAGTGATTCTCTCTTCAAGTGAGTTCAGACAATTATGAGTAAATAAACCTTCTTATATGGTAAACGCTTAAAAATAGCCTAGATGGCTCCCAAATGTGCTTTAACGGCAGCACGTGGGATTTTCTCTCTGAGAGCAGCCGGCAATCACAGGAGCGCACAGACGCGCCACGCCCGGACAACTGCGCGGGTAATTGCTCTGAACTCTGCTTCATTCTTCAGTCACACAAGTGAAGCACTTGGAGGCGGCCATTCAAATTGCATTTCTGACTAAACTGTGGCCACTTTGCACATCCAGAATATGCCTACAGTAGTGCGCAAGTGTAGGCTAGTAGCCTACATGGGCTTCTATAGTGGGCCGTAGCACTGCAGAATTTTTTTTATCTTTTTTCATTTCAAAAACAGTCATCCACTTTCTTTATTTCTCTATGCAGGGCTTTGTTTGCACAAAGTACAAAGAATATTGATCCGCAAAACAACGGGAAAACTTAGGGGGTAAAATCCGTACCTCTCTGCCGTGTGAATGGCGGTAAATGTGTAGGCTACTGTTTTTATGTATTAGAGGTCATGTATTTCTGCAAATACTCGGTTTCTTGAATGGAATGCTTGTATGAAGTGGAGATAAATTAAATGGAAGAGCCTGCTTTTCACTATAAGATTCTTTGTTTCGGTGTCTGTACAGGTGAAATAGGGCTGCTTGATGGGCAGAAAACCTCCCAAGCCTACTCCCACCAGCTCTGAAAATTTTCCCCTCCCACTCTTTCCCGCTGCCTCTGAAAATGTCCTCATTTCAAAATATGTTCTCACAGAACAAATTCATGATGTCATCTCATTATCAGAACGCTGCACATCCTGGACATTGAAACATTTCTTGGCAATAACAAAGGTATTATTTGTTTGATAAAAATGTTATTTGTATAGATTTTCTGTCAGTGAACGGTAGTGCTTATTAAAATGTCACTCTCTCTTACCGCTCAGATTTCATGTCTCTTGGCAGTCAGGTTGGAGAAACTTCAAGCACCTTCTTTTTACAGTAGCTGCTGCAGTTAGTGTGTGCCGTGCTGCAGCCTATCCGTTTGATATTTTATTTGGATTGAACACGCAATGTACATGGTTCATGTAATGTTGGCAGTGGAGTTGCCAGTACTTTGATCTTATTCTTTCACAGAAACCAATTTCGTAATGCAGCTCATTACTTAGTATTGCTCTCTCTTACTCAAATATCGTTTTATTGTATCCTGACTGTGAGCCTTAGCCTATTGTAACCTGGCTCTATACTTTGGTAATGTAGTCTGACACTAAGGGGTTGATTTAAAATACCAAATAAGGGGTGGTATTTTGCAGGCGCAGCTAAAGTATTTGCACGTGTTGTCTCACACTTTGCGGGTAATCAACTGAGAGTCATTATGTAAATTACTCCAGCCGCAAACAGCCATATTTAAACGAGAGATTTTGGGTGTTTGGAACGGAATATGTCTTGTAAGAAAACGCGGCAAATGTAACATCCGCCGTTTCCCTCCAGTCCACCTTCCTGTCGTTTCCCGTGTTTTCCCCATTCCTCTTGTTTCATGTCGTGTTTTTCAGTTCACCCTGTCTGTCTGTTCTGTGTTTGTGCAGGCTGGGCGTGGTTCCCCGTTATTGTTCCTCGTTGGCATTCAGCCTATCACTCTCCCCCTCTGCTCACATTCCGCACACACTTGAATTATCCCATCAGCACCTGCACACATTCCTCACTCCTTTTAGTTATTCTTATTAGCCTTTTCACCGGTTCCCCTCCTTATTTAAGTTTCCTTATTTCACTGCCTCTTTGCCAGTTCGTTGTTTGTCTCTGCTCCAGTCTAGGCATTCTCCGGCCATTCTGTCTGTTTTTCAAAACACTGTCAAAGTCATGTAGAATAACAGCTTTATTAAACAGTCATCCCATAAAATAACAGGATTTATACAGCTAAATAACAGGATTTATACAGCTAAATAACAGGATTTATACTGCTAAATAACAGGATTTATACTGCTAAATAACAGGATTTATACAGCTAAATAACAGGATTTATACTGCTAAATAACAGGATTTATGCAGCTAAATAACAGGATTTATTATACTGCTAAATAACAGGATTTATACAGCTAAATAACAGGATTTATACTGCTAAATAACAGGATGTATACAGCTAAATAACAGGATTTATACTGCTAAATAACAGGATTTATACAGCTAAATAACAGGATTTATACAACTAAATAACAGGATTTATGCAGCTAAATAACATAATTTATACAGCTAAATAACAGGATTTATGCAGCTAAATAACAGGATTTATGCAGCTAAATAACATAATTTATACAGCTAAATAACAGCATTTGTACAGCCAAATAACAGGATTTATAGTGTCCCACCTTCATAAAAAATTTTTTTCACTGGCAACATCGCTGCTGTTTTTGTATTTTTTACAGTGTAGGTATAGACTGTTAAACTGAACAAGCTGGCGTTTTACTACAAACTGTTTCAACCCGCAAAAATTAAAAATCCACGTATCTTCCTATTTTAACACATGCAGTCCTCTTTGCAGTTGATCACTTCAGACAATCTCTTGTGGGTGGTAACAGTTTCACGCGGGATTTTGTACATGCAAACCTTTAGTAAATCGACCCCTATGTATTTTGTTTTTGTAGCCCGTCTCGTGCGGTTTTCATGCAAGTTAGATTTCAGTTTACTTCATGACTCAGTACGGCCTGACTGTTAACTTGTTAAACGCAACGTTGTCAGATTTCTAACTCATTTAATACTAAATATCTGTATATAAAATAATCTGGGGTGCTGGTGATTGACGGTCCCCTCACACTCCGCCCCTTTCTGGACCCCAACGGCCCTTTCAGCTCAGGCCTGCCTGACCAATGCTCAGGGTCATTATTGCCTCCCGATGGTAGAAACATAGGAATGATCTGCTCCTTCATCTTTTTCAAACTTGTTTTCATTGATGCAAAACAGCACATTGAGGCTCAGGTCAGAAAAACACAGCGCTTGACCCATTGCACGTGTGCTGGCAGAATGAAAGTTATTGAATCTCGTGAAAAAAGCGGTAACGACTAAAATAACCGCTTCATTGTCATGCTGTGCATTATTAATGTACAGAACATACTCAGGCTGCAGAAATAGTTGGAAAAGCACTCTGGGTGCTAATAGCATGGATCCTCTTGAAGAAGCATAAGCTTTTTACCTCTACGAGTGTGTGGGTGGGAGATTACCATGGAAATGTGGAAAGACTGACTCTCTGCTCTTCAGAGATGGAGAGATGGATTGTTAAACGAGCTTTTCTTTCCAACGCTGCTCTCCACTCCGTCTCTTGTGCCCCTTCGAGTGTTTTTTAAAAAATGTTTCTTGAATCAAAAATAATGATTCTTAATTGATGAGACAATTTAGTTTTTTTTTATTTTGATGAACTAATCATTCATAATTCTTTCCATTTCCTCTTTTTTTATTTATTTCTGGTCACATAGTTTAATCATTCCGTCCATCTGTTATGGAAAATAATATTCTATTATGTCCCGTGTCATAAAACTTTTTATTTCCCCTGTTTGATCCTGCCATTAATTTGATTTCTCCGATGGAGCCCTTTCAATTCTCTAAATGTGTAACTAGAGATTGTTCTTTAGTTATGCATCTCCTGACGTGTTTTTGTCATCCTAATTTGTTCACAGCTGTGGATTAATATGCTCAGTGCTTATGGGTTGCTTAGGGGGGAGGCTATGGAGTTGAATCAATGCCTCTGGCTTACACATTTATTCTCCTGAAAATGTGCGACCATCATTCTGTGTGCCATTTTTGTGTGTGTGTGCGCGCGTGCGTGCGTGCGTGCAGTACTATTATTCTTGCTTTTTAATCTTATAATGTTACTCTTTGACTACAGCATTGTTTTTCACAATGGCCTTTTGTTTACCCTGTGTAATGGTCACTTTTTCGACCTGTAGTTGTGTTCCTTGGTGTATGCACATCTGTGTTGGTTGCTCTTGCATCAGAACATCTGCTCAGTAAATCAATATTAATGTAATATAAACACACGCACTGTTGCTCTTTCTGTTTCCCGCATGGGTCTTCGGACGTCCCATTGGTCGGTTGGTCCAGCTTTAAGGCATCCGGCAAAGGTTTATCTGGGGCTGATAGTGTTCAGTTAACAGTGACTACCTGCCCTCAACTACCGTCCAACAAAGCCAGTCTAAGATCTGCAGGGCCTGGACCCCACAGTGCCACAGTGAGTCAGGATCCACTGTAGGCATCAACTAGTGAGCTGTTCAGTGGTTAAACGATGCTGATTTGCCTTTTCTTCTTCCCGTTGACGCTTATTAGAATAAGTAGTTATACGACGCTGACAACACCCCTTCAAGACACTGTTCCAAAGTCATTTGTTCTCAAAGGCCTTAGTCATGATTGGTTCCCAAAATGGCTTCACTTGATCAACGGAGCAGAAACGGCACGGCGGAGGTCTGTTGGGATCCTCTTGAAGCTTCAGAAGGATTCGCAGCATTCGATGTGGCTTTTTTCCCCCACGAGCCATCAATCACGTGTGCGTTTTGGACCCATCAGAAATCAATTTGCGAGGACAGATCACCTCTCACACGATTGCTATGTGCCTTTTCCCAAATGACTGTAATTCCTGGCGAGAGGCAGCCCACAGTTCTGAGGAGTTTCTGATCCAGGGGTTGTGTAGATGCGAAGATGATTTATTTCTCTATTACAGCCGACTGGATCTCAATGGTGAATATGTACCTTGTGATAAATACCCTTTTGAAAAGCAGCCTCTGGTTTGTCTCAGACTCCGTTATCTACACTAAGGTGAGAAGTGCTGCGGATTTATCTTAAGCAGTTGCAGCCTGAAGTGAACAGATTTGCCCTTAAAACGCGTTTGAAGGGTTTGCGGCTACAATTGCAAAATCCTCTTCCTTGTCCTCTATTACTCGCAAGCTTGGTGGGAATACCGTGTCAGCATCCAATTAGCTGTGTGAGTGGATTAATCAGTCTGTTACTGAAGTGGACATGAATTTGACCTCTGTGTCCTTAGATGAACTGGTACTTAGGGACAAAACGGAGGGGCCATTGATTTTCTCTCGCTCATGAATTAAGGACACATGCGTGTAATGAGAAGAGCTTCTTCTGGCGCAGGTAGCGCGCTTTCTGCCACACGCGTGTGCACAAGCGTACGCGAATCCATAAATGCGCGCACGCACGCATGCGCACAAATACACATAAAAACACACACAATGCACACTCAGTCGTACGCGTGCACGCGTGAGCTTACACGCACGTATACATTCGCACGCAAATACATACATGCGCGCGCGCACACACACACACACACACACTGAATCTGCCTGCAGATAATTTCAGCCCGTTGGACAGAGGCCAGTTTCAGAGACAGGGAAGACAGAGCCGGGATGGCTTCCGCAGGTTTGGCAGTTATTAGGGCTATTTTTCAGAACATTCCTGAGGAACGCACTTGCAGTGGACTCTGTCTGTCAGCGTGATATTTCAGTGCCTGTCGGACCTCCCCCCTCCTCCTCCTCCTCCTCCTCCGATGACACGCGCAGCACAGCTCCATCAGCAGCCGGTGCGAAAGACTGCTCAGCCGGCTCTCCTCAAATTAATACGGCTCTTGTATGCCATTCGTACGCCCTTCATAGCAATCCGCGGATGCTGGGGTTTTGCATGCATCACGTCTGTCACTGGCAGGACCCATTCATCACATGTGTGTTCTCTTCAGCTGTCACGGGCCTGATGAAATATCCTGACAATTTAAAATATCGACCCGCCAAAGTCCTATGTCACTGTCATGGCCCAGCTACTCGTGAAGCTGCTCTGAGGGGCGCCCCCCCCCCCCCCTTAATACGCACTCTCTCCTGCAGGTCTCCTGGCAGGCGGCCGCCCGCGTCCGCGTTTGTCCGGAGCATTTCTCCGGAGTCTCACCTGGTTTTAATTACATCGTTGTTTTGACGTATTTTGACGTTTTTCCTTCAAACGCTGAAACGTGTAAGGAAGCGGTGCGAGTGTGAGTTCCTCATAACTCCTGTCCCTACAGATAAAGCACTAATTCCCCAGGGTGAGCTCACAGAACCTAATAAAGCCCGACTGCTGTAATGTGGAATTTAATGACAATGCATGATAGAAATATGCAATTTCAGTCTGCAGTGCCACGGCCTATCATTACACTTCAGTCCCTCTCTCTCTCACTCTCTCTATCCCTTTCTCCTCTTTCTCCCTCTCTACCCCCCCCCCTTCCCCTCCTCTCTCTCTCTCAGATGGAGCCTGGGCGAGGCGGTCCATGGTCACTGGTCCTGTGGGCTCTCCTGCGGCTTGTTTCTAGCACACAAACTCTCAATCCAGATGACCCCAATGTCTGCAGTCACTGGGAGAGGTGAGCAAAAACCCCCGACCCCCGCAGCCATACCAGCATGCACTGTGCTCCTACCGCACGGCTGAAGCTAAGCAGGTGTGGGCTTGGTTGGTCTTTGGATGGGAGACCTCCTCGAAGTTGCAATCTGCGGATGCTGGGGTTTTGCATGCATCCCATCTGTCACTGTCACGAAGTTGCTGCTGGAAGTGGTGTTGGTGGGCCGCTAGGGGGTGATCTTCCCTCTGGTCAAATAAATCCCAATGCCCCCACGCAGTGATGGGGACACTGTGCTATAGGAGACGCCATCTTTCAGATGAGACGTTAAACCGAAGTCCTGACTCAAATTGGTCGTGAAAGATTCGTAAAGAGTTGTCCCCGGTGTCCTGGCTAAATTCCCAACTTGACTCTCTCAACCTGCCACCCAATCATCCCCTGATTTAATTGGCTAAAAAAAAATTGTTCTCTCTCTCTCCACCTCAACTGATGTGTGGTGAGCATTCTGGCGCAAAATGGCTGCCGTGCATCACCCAGGTGTGTGCTACACATCCGTGGTAGTTGAGGCGAGTTTCCCCCTCAGCATTGTAAGTGTCCTTGGGTTTCTTGAAAGGCGCATGTAAATATAATGTATAATAATAACAATGTAATGTTTTGCTAAAGCTCCACACTGCTGTGTGCTTAATAGCATACACATAATGTTTGGAATGTATACACAGTGCAAAAATGTTTTGTAATTCCTAGGAATTGAACTACTTAGTTGAACGCAGTCCCACACCCTCATCAAACACCCAGCTCCAGTCCAATGACCTCGAGTTAAGCGCTCATTAATCACTGTTGGAGAAAAAGCATTCTTTTCTGCATCATTTGACCTCCAAGGCTTATAAAATGTGGAGAGGCGGGATGACTGCGACCCTGAGCTGCGTGCGGAGGAGTATCCCACAAAACCCACATCACTAATGTCCCTGGTCTGGAAGAGAGAGGCGGGTGTGTGTGTGTGTGGTGGGATGGGGTGCACGTAGAAAAATTAAACACGTTACTAGAATAATCTGTTGGCTTACAATTTAATCAATCACAGCAACCACGCAGCCGTGTCCCCAAAATAATTGCTGAGACATGACAGTTGTGGAAAATAAACAGGAATAATTGCCTTCTCATGTAACAGGAAGGAGAGAAGTGTGGCCTGATGTATGGAATTTTATAACCAGCCCACAGGGGGTGGAGCTATCAAAGGTTCTCCAAAGCCATGTAAAGTTATTGGATAGAAACAAATTACCCTTGGAGATAAATCTGGCTTTATGGGGCGTGGTTTACAACGTAAATTTGTGAATGAAGAACTCGCTCAAGATTTTTGCCTTTCAAATGAGTTCGAAAGGAATGACAGTACTGTGGAAGTTGTCATGTCATTTTGAAGAGCGGAGCTCGTTTTTTTTGACGCGTAGGTTTTTCCCTGTCGTGATTGTTAGGTGTTAAACGAGCCGGTTTTCTGAATAACTGTAGGGAACAGCCGAGAGGCTTCATTCACAAGAAAACCGTTACATCGAGGAGCATGGCAGCAAGCCTGTCGGTCGTAAATGCCCTTAAAAGAACACCGCATTAATTGTTGGCCGTTCAGCCTTGCCGTCGCTGAGGGCGGCCTTGGCAGGCGCCGGTCCAGGCCTGTGCTGGCCTGACTGCATCGGCAGCTTGAGTTACAGCCTGCGGTCTGTTCCCGCCGCGAGTCCCTGCACCCGTTCCCACGTCTCCTGTGTGTTTTGTCCTTTCAGCTACGCAGTGACTGTCCAGGAGTCCTACGCTCATCCTTTTGACCAGATCTACTACACCAGATGCACC
This sequence comes from Ilyophis sp. 1 JC-2022, assembly GCA_022702515.1. Classification (NCBI taxonomy): domain Eukaryota; kingdom Metazoa; phylum Chordata; class Actinopteri; order Anguilliformes; family Synaphobranchidae; genus Ilyophis; species Ilyophis sp. 1 JC-2022. The sequence goes on along the minus strand of CM040399.1, from coordinate 12,504,569 downwards.
GACATTCTCAACTGGTTCAAATGCACCAGGCACAGGTAGGCATGGTGGTGAGGCCGTTAAGCGAGCTCGGCAAGGTCGCAACATTTCAGCCTTTTCTCTTGCCTGACGACGCGGCCGGGATGCTCGCCTGCTCTAATTGGCAGCTTAGTAGCCAACGCACAGGCGCTCCACTTTCATGTTTCATCTTCTGCCTTGCGTTTGACGAGAGGTGTATGTAAACATGTCCATTTCAGAGTCAAATTCACTCTAGTGTAGCACTATCCTGTCCACTCTACCGCAGAAAGACCACCGATGCTTCTTCAATCAACGTGCACATAAAACTGTCGGTCCAGGGATGTTTCCATCACAGGAAATCTATAGTTGTCTTTATTGGCCCGTGTCGGAGGCCGGCAGTCGGTGGTATTTGCAGTTTTCTGGTTCACGTGGTCATTAGATTTTTCGGAGGACTCTGTGTCAGTTTTAATTGCTGCATTAAGGTTTATGGTCGATGTTTTGACTAAAAGCTAGGGACTCCCCAGACATCGCCCCAGAAATCCAAAATGGAGCACAAGATGTCCTTCGCTGTTGGGACAAGATACTTCTTACTTACTTAGTTTTCCCTTAGTTTAGCCTTCCAATGTGACATAAGCGCTGGCATATGGTGTTGAAGATGGACGTTTGTTATCCCCAAATTTGTCTTGTGGGCGGAGCTCAATGCTGTTTAATGGACCTGCTTAGGTACAGGGTGCAGGGCCTGATCGGCGGGGTTTACAAAGTCCTGTCACGGAGGCAGTGTCTGTGACATCATCACTGTCAAGGGCCCACTGAGGGCAGATAAGACCAAACATGCATGGACGGGGACTTAAGAGCTGTCGTCAAGGACACCGCAAATAAGCCCCTCCCCCTAATCTCTTGCATCTGTCTGTGCTTCAGGATCAGCTACAAGACGGCGTACCGGCGCGGCGTGAGGACCATGTACAGGCGCCGCTCGCAGTGTTGCCCGGGTTACTTCGAGAGCGGAGACCTGTGTGTCCGTGAGTGTCCACCTCGCCTTCCTCACGCTCCTGCTCGCTGTCTTTCCCTCTCTCAGCTGTGTAGTCTGCTCGCTAAAAATCCATCTGTCTGTGGAGAAACCCCTTCAAACCTGTGAGCTCTACCCCTCCACAAAAAAACAAAAACAAACGACCCATATTCTGTACCTCCACACGTCCTTGCCGGTTTTCTCACTAGCCGCTTTGTAAAAGAGGCGTAAAGCTAGGTATTTTTCCCTGCTGATAATAAAATAGCAGTTGTTTTTTTCTGGTTTTCGCAGCTTATCAGTTGAATCACGTACAGATCAAGCAGGTTTTTATAACTGTCTGACACCCCCCCCCAACCCCAACACCACATGCACAAACAGTCACACACACTTTCACGCACGTACTTGCACACACAAAGACGATAAATTCTTCTCTTGTGTCGATGCATTCATAAGGTCTTTAATGCACGCGGAGCAGTTTTATTAATCTCTTGACAGCGGCTTTTATTTTCAAATCTCTCTGGTGCTGCAGCTGTCCCCATCCCGGTCCGGCCCATTAATCAGCTGCCCGGCCATCGGCGCCGATCAGAGCCCAAATGGTGCGCCTCATTGTAGTGGTTAATGGTAAATGATGGAGTCCCTTCGCGGTGCACCTCTGGGAGTGGGCTGTGGCATTTTATTTAACACCATTCTGAGCTGTGCTCCTGAATGGCTGATTCACACAGTGCACTTATAGCTGTCTTTTCAAAGCCTTGTGGAATCACCGGGATGCATTTGGGCGGGGGGCGGGGGGGGGGGGGGTTGTAAATAGTTATTGGCTGTAGTTTAGTGAATATGTGCATATATATTTCATGTGTGTGTGTGTGCACGCGCGCTCGTGTGTGTGAGTGTTTGTGTGCATGTGTGTGTGTGTGTGACTTATGGCTGGAGGTGCTGCAGTGGCTTGCTATAATACCAGGCATGCATGCGTGCATTTGTGTGTGTGTGTGTGTGTGTGTGTGTGCTTGTGTATGTGTGTTTCTCTGCATGTGCATCTGTGTGTGTGTGTGTGTGTGTGTGTGTGTGTGTGTGTGTGTATGTCTGTGTGGGCGCGTGCGTGTGCGTCTGTGTATGTGAGCGTGCCTATTCCTCCACAGTCCCTCTGTACCTCATGGATGAGAGTTTTGTGCATATTTACCTTTCTTACGGGCCTCTGTGATTCTCTGGGCTTGCAGAGGGCTACCTTGGCGCAGTTCTGCTGAATATGATTTACAGTGGCAATAATTCACTCTCTCCCTGGACCTAGGGTCGTTTTTCCAGCCCTACCTTCTGCTCTGTCTGTTGCTCAGCCAAAGCTTTTTAATTGAACTTATATAACAGAGAGATATTAATGCCATGTGAGGGACTAGGTTATAGACCCTGGTTACATTACAATAGTCATAAAACCACACCAGAATTCAATAATGTAAAGAAATTGAAGTGACGGGAAGTTTTAGCTATAGGAAATAGGCCGGTAACAAATTTGATTTGTCATTTTTAACAGCTTCATTAAATATGATAGATTTTTTCTTTTATTTCTTTAAATCCAAATGGATTTTTTAAAATGGCTTCTCACTGAACAAACAACTCAGAATTGTAGTGTTGGCATCACACATCTTTTACCGAGAATCACAAGCCTGCATTAGTGGGGAAGTCCACAGTGATGACAATAAGAAAATAAAAACATGATATATGAGATATATGAGAAATTATTTGGTAATATTTATACATGATTATCATACAAACTCAATATGCTTTCAAATGACAGACAGTGGTGTCCAAATTGTCGGGTGTAAACAAGTCATTTATGCATTCCACATAGTAACTTCTTAAAGGACAATGAAGAACAAAAATTCTGCAGGCATGGTGAAGGACATTGTGTATTTTTGTGTCTGGTAGTCATAAACTACTTTCTTTAAAGCTCTTAGAGTGCGTTCAAACCCCGGAGTGTTTCGCAAACGGCCCTCTGACTTTATTGTTGTGCAAATCTGCTCTGACTGATCTACGGAGCTTGCCCTCCAATTCTCAAAGTGCACTGTTTTAAAGATAAGTACAGCCAACAGATCTTTTGTTGTGCAGCGCTCTTAAGCGCAGGGTAATTGAAAGTTTGCCATGCCATGGGAGGCAGCTGGAAAACGGCTTTTAATTTCCTATATGATTCTTCTCTCTCTTTCTTTCTCTCTCCTTTCTCTGTCTCTCCTTTACTTCTCTCTGTGTCTCTTCTTTCACTCACTCTCTCCTCTCTTTCTCGCTCTCGTCCCTTTGCGTGTCTTTCAGAGGGCAAAGGCAGACTTTAAAATGGGCCATTATTCTTCATCCGGTATTAAACATGTCTTATCAAATGTATGTTATCACTGCTCAAAGAAATGAAGGGAACACTTAATCAACACAGTATAACACCAAGTCAATTAAACTTCTGGGATATCGATCTGTCCAGTTAGGAAGCGTAAACGATTGTGAATCAATTTCACCTGCTTTGGTGCAAATGAAAGTGAAAACAGATGGACAGGAGAGGCAACAGCAAGACAACCCCCAAAAAGTAAATGGTTTTGCAGGTGGTGGCCACAGACCATTTCTCTCTCTTTATTCTTCCTGACTGATTTTTCTCTAGTTTTGCATTTTGCTAGTGCCCTTGTCACTACTGGTAGCATGAGGCGGTACCTGCAGCCCATTCAGGTTGCACAGGTAGTCCAGCTCCTCCAGGATGGCACATCCATACGTGCCGTCGCAAGAAGGTTTGCTGTGTCTCCCAGCACAGTCTCAAGAGTGTGGAAGAGATACCGGGAGACGGGCCATTACACGAGGAGAGCTGGACAGGGCCGTAGAAGGGCAAGAACCCAGCGACAGGACCGATATCTGCTCTTTTGTGCGAGGAGGAACAGGAGGAGCACTGCCAGACCCCTACAAAATGACTTCCAGCGGGCTACTCGTGTGCATGTTTCTGACAAAACTTCAGAAGCAGACTCTATGAGGGTGGCATGAGGGCCCGACGTCCTGTAGTGGGACCTGTGCTCACAGCCCAGCACCGTACAGCTCAATTGGCATTTGCCAGAGAACACCACAATTGGCAGGTTCACCATTGGCGCCCTGTTCTCGTCACAGATGAGAGCAGGTTCATACTGGAGTCTGGAGACGCCATGGCGAATGACCGGTTTCGTTTAATTGACTTGGTGTTATACTGTGATGATTAAGTGTTCCCTTAATTTTTTTGAGCAGTGTATAAAGGGTGTGTGCTGACTCATATGAATGTGGTGTGTCCATCCAAACACACTCCTGAACCTCCCTCTCTTCAGAAGGCAAATACAAGTGGCCTTTAAGGCTTTATTGTGGGAGTAGGAATTTCAGCTCTGGTGTCCACAGCGTGGCGGGAAAGCGGTCGCTGTGTCTTCTTTCAGCAAACCTCCTGTTTCTCATGTCATCAGTGACGTGCCGTATCCCGTATGCCCATCCCAGCATCAACAAGTAAACAGGCCAACCATTCTGTCAGTTCATTCCGTGTGAGCTAGCCTGGCCCAATGTTTTATGAGTGAAATGTATATTCCACAGATGAATATGAGCGATACGTAATCATATATGAGTTGCATATTATATTTAGTCAGCTAAACTAATTCTGCCTTGAAAACGAGTTAAATGTTGGGAGCGAGACGAATTATATGCAATTTTAGAAAGACCTCACAAAGGGGTCTTTGAAAGACCGTTTTGTAATTGTGTGGGAGTGTCGACTCGGCTGAACTTTTTTTTTTGCGACTGTTGTGTCCTGACAGGCTCTGCTATAGATCGGCTTTGGAACCCTGTCTGTTCCTGGAGGCCTCTGAATCCCTCCCACCCTTTATTTTTGTTATTGAGCTTACAGCATGCCAAGTTATGCACACACAACCAACATCTGCTCATCCACTAGATAAAAGGAACTGATACACTGTGTTTGTGTGCGACGACATGCATGCATTTGTGCTTGTCCATTGGTTGTGTGTTTTTGTGTGTGTGTGTGTGTGTGTGTGTCTGTATGCAAGCATGCATGCATGAATGTGTATTGGTGGGTGGGCGTGTATTTGTGTTTCCCATAACCTTGATTGAATTCTGAGCAGATTGATAGTAATGGGGGTTGAAACGGTTGTGACATTGACGGGGAGGGTGTTCTCGACACTGGTCAATAACCCATTCATCACTTTGTGTTGATGGCCTGAGGTTATGACCCACGGGGTAAAGCTAGCTGTGCGAACACGGGGGACGGGGGCTTCAGCGCGCAGCCGACAACACTGAAAGGAGGCCGAAGCCCCTTAGCCTGTAGAGGTGGCCTGGTATCTGCCTGTAGAGGTGGCCTGGTATCTGCCTGCCAAAGTGTGTGTGGGGTCTGCTTTGGTTTAGGGCTGTACGAAGGAGACCGCTAGGTGGGAGGATGTGTGTGTGGGGTCTGCTCTGGTTTAGGGCTGTATGAAGGAGACCGCTAGGTGGAAGGATGTGTGTGTGGGGTCTGCTCTGGTTTAGGGCTGTATGAAAGAGACCGCTAGGTGGGAGGATGTGTGTGTGGGGTCTGCTCTGGTTTAGGGCTGTATGAAGGAGACCGCTAGGTGGAAGGATGTGTGTGTGGGGTCTGCTCTGGTTTAGGGCTGTATGAAGGAGACCGCTAGGTGGGAGGATGTGTGTGTGGGGTCTGCTCTGGTTTAGGGCTGTATGAAGGAGACCGCTAGGTGGAAGGATGTGTGTGTGGGGTCTGCTCTGGTTTAGGGCTGTATGAAGGAGACCGCTAGGTGGGAGGATGTGTGTGTGGGGTCTGCTCTGGTTTAGGGCTGTATGAAGGAGACCGCTAGGTGGAAGGATGTGTGTGTGGGTTCTGCTCTGGTTTAGGGCTGTATGAAGGAGACCGCTAGGTGGAAGGATGTGTGTGTGGGGTCTGCTCTGGTTTAGGGCTGTATGAAGGAGACCGCTAGGTGGGAGGATGTGTGTGTGGGGTCTGCTCTGGTTTAGGGCTGTATGAAGGAGACCGCTAGGTGGAAGGATGTGTGTGTGGGGTCTGCTCTGGTTTAGGGCTGTATGAAGGAGACCGCTAGGTGGGAGGATGTGTGTGTGGGGTCTGCTCTGGTTTAGGGCTGTATGAAGGAGACCGCTAGGTGGGAGGATGTGTGTGTGGGGTCTGCTCTGGTTTAGGGCTGTATGAAGGAGACCGCTAGGTGGGAGGATGTGTGTGTGGGGTCTGCTCTGGTTTAGGGCTGTATGAAAGAGATCGCTAGGTGGAAGGATGTGTGTGAGGGGGAAGTGAACGATCCCTCTTTCCCTCTCTCCATTGCTGTTACTGCACAGTTTTACCTCCCCCTCCCTAATCCCTACCTCTCACCAAAGCGATACCAGGATTTGCCCCCACTGCTGTTGTTCAGCATGCAGGGACAAAAAAGAAGCATTAAAGTCATTTTTATTTAGCATCTATCTGTTGTATCTGGAAATCTATATTGCACCCAGTTCAATGATCAAATGTTTTTTCTACTTTCTTTGTCTCTTGAACTCTTATCGTACTTTAGCTGAGAGCGCTGAGAGTCGTTTCTTCTCTTTTTTTCTTTTTAAACAATTCAGCACCCGCAGATCTTGCTTTTTTGACACGACATGAGCACTGCACTGACACTTTCCATTGTTCATTCTGTCACATGCTAAAAGTATCTGAGGTGTGTGTGTGTGTGTGTAGGTGTGTGGGTGTGTGCGTGTGCTCTGCCACTGAGTGAACCTGTGGAAGTTTTGTGTGACTTTTTTCCATTCAAACAAGCAATACAGTAATGCACTGGTGCAGTTTCGCAGAGCTGTATGGCTAATGCTGTGTTCGCAGTTCTGAATTTTGAGTCCCTGTGTGACAGTGAATTCCACCACAGATATCTCTCCCATAAAAACAGTTCTGGAGAGTGTTGTTGCCTTAATGAGGGCGTGCCATTGATTTATGCCTGAGAAGTAATTGGAAATATTTAATGAACTTCATGGCAAAAACTTTGCGGTAGACTTTTCGGTTGAGTTCTGACGATCAGGAAAAAGTATGAACCTTTTTTTTTACAAAAGATTTTAAGACTCCCCCCTTTTTCCCTGCTTTGTTGCTAGTTTTCTTTTTCTTTTTCCAAAGGTTCAAAGAAAGTTTCGGAGATAACTCAAGACCGAGAGGGCTTTAAGCGGAGCTGGAGGGAGCTCTTGTGAAACTGGTTTTTGATTGGTGTAGCTTACTGGTAATTGGGTATGGCCCCTTTAATTCTTTCTGGGCGGACCCCGCCTGTTCACAAACTCAATCTTGAGGAGTGCTGCAATTTGGGTACTGATGGAGTGAGCCATTCTTGGTTCTTTACTGAGGGGTCACTGTGTTGAAGTCCCATGGTGCAGCATGTACTGTGCGTGTTCCTGTCTGCTCCTAAGAAGGAGGGGGTGGGTGGGGGTAGTGCTTGGCTCTGTCAAAAATGATAAAATATATCCCTTTCAAGAATATTTTCTTTACACTTTCATATCCCATAAATTACATATTTTGTATCAAGTAAACCAATTCTAATTTACACGTCCTGTAAGTATTACAGCGGGCTAATTGCTACGCGTTACATTGTGTTTATTGTAATGAAATGAATATCTGATTAACATTGTATGTGCATCTGATTAGCATTGTCTGCCCTGTTTTAGGAGCGCTTCGATGGTCTCGTGTGTTACACAGTCACTGCATTGCAGCCTATTGTGGGTAAAGGCGTCCGACATGAACCATTTTGAAGAGATAGTCCTCACGCAGAAGGTATTCATATTAGGGGCCTTGAGGAGAAAGAGTTTGGATCACTGGCTCAACACCCCTTCAGAGTTCGTCATGCACACAGCATGTCTTCACAGCTCTCTTTTCTTCTTTGTCTTCTCCTACAGCTGCAAGAAAATGGAAAAGCGCCTGATTAGAAATTACTGCTGCGTTTTAAAAATACACAATTGAGTTGCGATTAGAAAGTTTCGAGGTTCTGGCCACCACACAGAAACGTTCACTGCATTACCGGAGAACAACTATCGCCAATTAGCTCCGTCGTTGTCTGAGCTGATAACACCTTAGTGTAATGAATTAGATTCTCCTTTTTTATCGAGATGAAGGGTTCCTCGGTAATTTATTAATTTAAGAAAGAGGACTTAATGACTAGATTTCAGTTAATGTACTGAACAGGGTTTTATATTTTACTTTACCAGCCTGGTTCAGTTCTCAGAAAGGAGCCAGCTACCTTTTATCCACCCCAAACCCGCCCCGCCCCCACCCCCATTTTATAACTCGATTTACATTTAGTAACAGATGTAGCATATTAACATTTTCATGTTCGCTCTGATCAGAAACTGCTGATTGAAACTAAAATAAATCATCTTACCCTGCTATCATTGAATTAAGATTATATTCTCCCCCTCTTTGAATACCTTGCACAATGCCATTGATTTCAAGTGGTCCAGTTGTCATCTCAGCACAAATGGGCATTTATTTTCTCTGCCGAGTGAAGTAGACGTTTTTCTGACAGAAATGCTCTAACTCTGAAAACCTTACTGCATTATGGCGCACTGCACTGGCGCACTGAGCCGCCGCCCGTTTAGCATTTTGGTTCTTTACCACTGTCCTTTGGGCATTTTGGACCCAACCAGAGTCCCCTCTATCCCCCCTGCACTAGGCTCCAGCGCCCCAATCGAAGTCTGATTGAGTGTTAATCAATCTGAGTGCAGGGTGGGCTGGGGGCCCTTCAGACTCGCCGGCTCCTCCCCTGCTGGGCCGAGCCAGCTGGCAACTGTGGTTCCGCGTCCCATGGCAACCGTTCACTCCGACGGTAACCGCTCTGTCTCGCCGCATAAAGTCGCCACGCCCACCCGTCTGCTGCTGTTTCTCTTTAGCCCGCGTCGACGGAGCTTGCAGTGAGGCGGCAGTGGGAACCGCACCCGTACGGGACATCTCCAGTCATATTCATATCCCCGTCTAGTCACAGAGGATGAGCAAGAGGAGATGGAGGGGATGCAAAAGACTCGTCATGGGGTAATGAAATGCACCGTGGGCACGTGTGCATTGTACGCAGTTTGATACTGCCACTCCTGTTATGGAAACACTGCAAGACTGGTGACATTGATTTAAGGTTTGCACTGCGTTCATCACCATGGAAATGTGCTGTAGATCGGCGGCGCTGATATGTCGTGGAAGCGAGGGGCGCGTCGCCCAGGGGAAAGGATCGTCGGTAACGTTAAATGGGCACCTTCTGAAACGCGCATAGCCAGCCGCCACGTCTTTTCACTCCGTTAGCGGAGTTACGAAGCGCTGGTTTTGCAGCACCACTTACGCGGGGTTGGGTTGCGGCGCTGCGCTGAGAGCGAGGGCTTTAGCTTCAGACGCCACCCAACTGCCGAGCCTGACTTGTGCACGATTCACACGTCCAGCCGGGCACTTCCACGGGGTTTAACGCTCCTCTTCTCTTTTCTCTCTCAAGGGGCCTTTTTTAAACCACAGGTGGATATCAGGGAGTCAGAGTTCAGTTTCGCCACACGGTGGTGAAGGACCTGCCATAATCTTCTGGAACGTTCCCTTCCTTCGCCTCACGCCTTTGTGAGGCCAGAGGGACGTCGCTGATACCGATCAAGGAGGATTGTTCCCGCCGCACTCCTCTCTCTGTCTTTTGGGCCTGAGATAAGACTCTGTCTCTTCTGGTCCGACTGGCCGGGTGACCTTGGCTGTCACGGCCGAATTCATACTAGCAGCTGTTTTTTAAGAAAACTTTTCTTTCCTTTCCTACCAAAAAAGAGAAGGGGGAAAAAAAAAAACCTGGCACGGTGGTGGAGTTCACAGTGGGTCACGTTATTACCGGCTCAGATCAGACCTCAAACCGAGCGCCACGCGCTGCCAGGAATGCTAATATCAAGCCAATCAATGGGTCACTGTTGTTCAATAGGAATGATGGGGGGAAACTGCGCGCTTTGTAAACGCCGTGATACATTGGACTATTACATTAAACCATGTCATGCCAAATCACTGGCTGATCAGACTGAGAAGAGTTTATGGTCCTTTTTTTCACAGCTCAAACTGCTTACGCAGGCATGTTAGAAAACGGGTCAATGCAATGGACTGATGTGGTGACTGGAAACTCAGACCAAAGGAATTATGCAGTGCTGTGTGTTTCACATGAGTGCCATGGGAGTATAGTATATCTTCTTTATTAAACCAGCTTTAAAATGTACCCTTTCTGGAAACAAAGATTAGTCCTTCTATGGATGTCCTGGGGCAGTTCTGTCTTTATGGATGTGGAAGTACATAAACAAAACCCACAGTAAAAACACATAACAAACTATAACTCTCATGACAAACATTCTCACCTCCCTCTGTCCCTCTCCCTCCATGACTGATTATTGGTTATGAATGAGTGTGCTGGTGTTGGTGAATCCCTGTCCTCCTGGGTCATGTGTGTATATGTGTGTGTGTGTGGGTTTGTATGTGTGTGTGGGGGTTTGTATGTGTCTGTGTGTGTCTGTGTGTGTGTGTGTGTGGGTGCGTGTGTGTGTTGTGTGTGTGTGTGGGGTTGTATGTGTGTGTGTTTGTGTGTGTGTGTGTGTGTGGGTTTGTGTGTGTGTGTGTGTGTGGGTTTGTATGTGTGTGTGTTTGTGCGTGTGGGTTTGTATGTGTCTGTGTGTGTGTGTGTGTGTGTGTGTGGGTGCGTGTGTGTGTTGTGGACTGTGACTGCTGTGTGAGTAGTCTAAACTGCTGCTGTGTAGTGCACAGTGTAACACTGCTGCTGTTAGTCACACATTAACACTGCTGCTGTTAGTCACGCATTAACACTGCTGCTGTTAGTCACTCATTAACACTGCTGCTGTTAGTCACACATTAACACTGCTGCTGTTAGTCACTCATTAACACTGCTGCTGTTAGTCACGCATTAACACTGCTGCTGTTAGTCACTCATTAACATTACATTACATTACATTACATTACAGGCATTTAGCAGACGCTCTTATACAGAGCGACTTACACAACTTTTTTTTTTTAGCATTGTTTACATATCATCCATTCATACAGCTGGATATATACTGAAGCAATTCAGGTTAAGTACCTTGCTCAAGGGTACAACAGCAGTGTTCCTTAACCATTATACTACACTGCCGCCCCATTAACACTACTGCTGTTAGTCACTCATTAACACTGCTGCAGTTAGTCACTCATTAACACTGCTGCTGTTAGTTTCTCATGAACACTGCTGCTGTTAGTCACACATTAACACTGCTGATGTTAGTCACTCATTAACACTGCTGGTGTTAGTCACTCATGAACACTGCTGATGTTAGTCACTCATTAACACTGCTGCTGTTAGTCACTCATTAACACTGCTGCTGTTAGTCACTCATTAACACTGCTGCTGTTAGTCACTCATGAACACTGCTGATGTTAGTCACTAATTAACACTGCTGCTGTTAGTCACACATTAACACTGCTGCTGTTAGTCAATCATTAAAACTGCTGCTGTTAGTCACTAATTAACACTGCTGCTGTTAGTCACACATTAACACTGCTGCTGTTAGTCACTAATTAACACTGCTGCTGTTAGTCACACATTAACACTGCTGCTGTTAGTCAATCATTAAAACTGCTGCTGTTAGTCACTAATTAACACTGCTGTTGTTAGTCACACATTAACACTGCTGCTGTTAGTCACACATTAACACTGCTGCTGTTAGTCACTCATGAACACTGCTGATGTTAGTCACTAATTAACACTGCTGCTGTTAGTCACACATTAACACTGCTGCTGTTAGTCAATCATTAAAACTGCTGCTGTTAGTCACTAATTAACACTGCTGCTGTTAGTCACACATTAACACTGCTGCTGTTAGTCACACATTAACACTGCTGCTGTTAGTCACACATTAACACTGCTGCTGTTAGTCAATCATTAAAACTGCTGCTGTTAGTCAATCATTAACACTGCTGCTGTTCGTCACTCATGAACACTGCTGCTGTTAGTCAATCATTAACACTGCTGCTGTTAGTCACTCATTAACACTGCTGCTGTTAGTCACACATTAACACTGCTGCTGTTAGTCACTCATTAACACTGCTGCTGTTAGTCACTCATTAACACTGCTGCTGTTAGTCACTCATTAACACTGCTGCTGTTAGTCACTCATGAACACTGCTGCTGTTAGTCACTCATTAACACTGCTGCTGTTAGTCACTCATTAACACTGCTGCTGTTAGTCACTCATTAACACTACTGTTGTTAGTCACACATTAACACTGCTGCTGTTCATTTCCTTGACACAGTTTAATGTGCTATATTTCACTTCATTAACATAAGGGGTTAAATAAGACTGTTAAATAAGAGGGACCAGCAGCTGAACCCGTTTCCCAGCGTCTTGGGACGCCAAACCACAGTGTTCTTTATCATTATTAGTCCGGTGTTTTTGATTTGTGCCGACCGGGAGGGAATGACAGGGTGCTGAGACAAACAGGCTGCTGACCCCTCCAGTCTTTCCAAGGCCTGATCTGTTTACCCGCATTTATTGCTGCTCTGGGATATAGTGTGGGGGAAGCGCAAGGAGGTCAGGCAAGTCTGTCCAGCAATCAGCTAAATACAGGCCCTATTGTGAGTGAGCTGGAGTATTGACCGGCCATTAATATTACTTTTAGCAGAGAGAGATGAGGGGCAGGATGGAGGGGGTAATAAAGCAAAAAACCATGGAGACGTTTTTAGGTCAGGACAGGTGCAGCGACCCCCCCCCCCCCACAACACTTCATCATCCTTCACTGCCCAGTCTCTTCTCCACTGTGCCTCAGTGGTGTAGCCAAACCCCGCAGGGTGATGTCATGCTTCATGTGGAGCCATTCTGCCCTGTTTTAAAAAAAATATATATATTATTTCTAGGTGAGAGTAACATCTATCCGGCACTCTCTGCTTCAAAGTCTTCATTTTCCCTAGCATTTATCATGCTTATTATTCCCTGCACAAGTTTACCTGCCAAAAAAATCACATCAGACATGGTCTATGGCAGTAGAAATGTGTTTTTTATTGTTGTTTTTTCTTCTCTTTTCATTAACAAAATAGCCCTTTTCTGGTCAGAATAAGCAGGCAACTCTTGTGTAACTCTCTGCTAATTCCCCAAATTAAAAAAGGACCTAATGATTAAAACAGACATATGGTTCATAGCGTTTTAAAATGTTGAATGAAATATATAAATAATTATTCACTTGGCGGAGATCTAGCAAGTTTAATTCATGGGTTGGCAGTTTTGACCATGCTGGTCATTAAAATTTAAACCCTGAGCCGACCAGAGGAGGATGGGTTCCCCCCTTGAGTCTGGTTCCTCCCAAGGTTTCTTTCTAGTTACACCAGGGAGTTTTTTCTTGCCACTGTTGCCTCTGGCTTGCTCTTGTGAGGGTTTAGGCTAGGTTTTTCTTTGAATCACATTGTGACAACTAGTTGTGAAACGTGTTATATATATAAATATGATTTGATGATTTCATTTGATTCATTTGTAAAAATGAGCGGCAAAATTCATGTTAAATATGCACCCTTTTCTGCCGCATGAAAGGCGCATTGTGTTTTTTTAGTTTACTCAAAATTTTACTTTCCCTCTCGCCAGTGGTAATAGTGGCTTTAGTGGGCCTAGTAAGTACATTTAGCCGTTATACAGTATTAGGTTCTTCTCCTTGACAGGGACGTAAATACCTATGCAGCTAAGCGCAGCTCTGGCTTATGATGTTTAAATTGCGCTATTGAGAAGCTGAGGCTTTTTCAGGGTTCAGTCTGAAGTGTGCAGGGATGCACTGGAGCGGATTATTCCCAGCCATAAACACTGCCAGCCTGAGCCTCGGCTTCGTCCTGTTCTGAAATGCGGAACGTCGTCGGAACATCTGTGTAGCGTCGGCTCTCTGTGTCGGGGTAAACGGACTGCCTTTCAGTTGAAATCAGTGAACTTTTTTACGGTGAAAGTTCAATGTGCGTGACAGGACCTAAGCAACAAAATATCTTAAATAGTCTATTTAACTATTTAGAATGGTGTACGGTTTTTAATACTTAATGAGCATAAAGTCATTACACTTCATTAAAACGGGAAGGGATTATAACATTATACACGCTCTGGTCTTTGCATTCGGACCAACAGGGCCTCTTTTACAGAAAATTTATGACGACTCATTTATTTATCATGATGACTAACCATCAGCGATCTATTTTTAATGACTGACGATGCAGTTATTCACTGGATTAAGCACGTACGTATACCTTCGGCATATTCTAGAGTATTTCCACATGCCGTAGGTGCAGCTCCATACCTGCTTTATCACCCTCTAATTTAAGGAAGCAGCAGATAATTTACCTTTTTTTTTTTTGATATAATTGAAAGGCAGCGATGTGTATCTGGCTGATTTAAAAGTTCCCTCAGAGACATAAGCAAGGGCCCCAGAGGAGAGCAGTGCCTAGTGCTGAGTTTGTGTGGGGGGTGAGGGGGTGGGGGTGCATGACCTCACCTGTCCTCCCAGCAGCCCTTGCCTTGTACACGTCGCTCAAACCGGCTCGATAAACTCAAGAGTCCGGAAAAGTACGCGGTCATTTGAACGCGCGTGGGGCCGTGCGGCCCACTGTTTTGCATCGCCGTAGCAGTCAAACACTTTGTAAATCATCCATGCCAGTTCGAACCTCAAGGAGAGGGAGGGACTGAGATTGGGCCTGAGGCAGAGGAGACACTGTTGAAGCCAAAGATTCAGGTCGAAGCATAAAAATGGCAGGGCAGCTCATCCGGGCTGTAACTGTAAGATCACGTACATGGTGTCTTATACTGTGGTAAAAAGGCAGTGCAACCTTAAAACTCCATACGTTAAATCAATCTAGCAGATGGCATACGTTATCTGTCCATTCACATGGGAATGGAAGAGTCTCAACAGAGATGCTTCATCCTGTCGAATGTGAAACTGCACAGAAACTAGACCGTGTCCACGGCATGAGTCACATAACACATTACCATGATGCTCACATTTATGTTTTTTTTTTGACAAAAAGTGCATTTTTCATCAGATAAAAAGCATAACCAGAAATGCAAGAAAAAGCATGAAAACCAAAAAAATTACTTCATGTACGGAAAATATGGGTGCCGAGCTCATCCATTACTGCTGTCGTACGCTCTTGATGTTGAAGTGCCATTTTGTAGTTCAACAAAGGCCGTTAACTTAGACGTGTTTTTGTCTTTGGATGAGATTTTTGTACATTTCTCCGATGTAAATGCTTTTGGTTTCCCGAGGTCTAAAGATCAATGGTACTTTAAACAAATGAAGTTGAGCAGATGGAGTGACAATGGAACTTAATTGTAGTGCTCAGCATTGCTTCAGAATGACATACATCATCCCCCCCTTGCACTTTGAGAGTACCCAGTCAGCCATGCGGGCCGAGGGGATGCATTATTGTAATGTATTGTAATGAATGGCCAGGCTCATTAGTGTGATGGGGGGGGGGGGGGGAGGGCGGTTGGCAGGGGGTGATGAACAGGCAGAAGTGACATGTGGCGTACAGCTGGCTGGCATATCTGTTCGGTGGAGAGGGTGAGAGGATCCGCAGTGAATGACAGCTACTTTTGGGTTGACCCACAGCATTGACCAGAGAATTGGCTACAAAAATATGGGTGGACTGCAGAAGTTACCGTCGGGTTGACCGCTGTGTTAAGCTGGCCACACTATTAAGCTTAATGAAGGTAATTTTTTATTTGAATACAGGATTAACCACAGAAGTGAGCTAGATGCTTTCCACAGGGCTTTTCACAACCTGTTACATGGCAACCCAAACAGACTGGACCAGAACATACTCCGAGCTATGACCGTGCACTCAGTGCCATGGGAGTGCCCCCCCCCACACACAGTAACACTGTCCTCGGCCAGGAGGTGCCATCTGAAGCACATCTGAAGCACATCTGAAGCCTGAATCTGCAGCAAGCTGCTTCATTGCTTCATGCTAATGGACTGTTGCGACAGGGGTGGGGAGAGACGTTTCCTCAGGACAGGTGAGGTGTGGGGAGAGAAGGTTCTTCAGGACAGGTGAGGTGTGGGTAGAGATGGTTCTTCAGGACAGGTGAGGTGTGGGGAGAGAAGGTTCCTCAGGACAGGTGAGGTGTGGGGAGAGAAGGTTCTTCAGGACAGGTGAGGTGTGGGGAGAGAAGGTTCTTCAGGACAGGTGAGGTGTGGGGAGAGAAGGTTTCTCAGGACAGGTGAGGTGTGGGGAGAGATAAGGGGACCTGTTTGAGGGCGTGCCGTGCGGGGGAACTCCCCACAACACTGAGTCACAGTCCATCCTCTGCCACAGAACGAAACTCCACTCCACCTGGCTGTTGAGCCACTCTTGGCTCAACAGACTGACTTCCCTCTTCTGAGTTCTGAGCATTTGCACTGTGTCACACTGCACACACCTAAGCTAAATTTAGTAGCATACCCCCAAATCCATTACGCTACTTTTAGCACTGCATCCTCTAACTCACTCTTGTGCCTACTACGGCACTTAACTTTAAACTGTAAATTTACATAATGACACTTACTGTCAGTTGCGGCGCGAATAACTGGGTCCCCCTCGCACCTACCGTGGGCACTTTACTTCACATTGTAAGTTTGCGTAATGACACTTGCTATCGGTAGTGATGCTAATAACTGGGTATCGCTGCTGATCTTTGCATAACCTTTTTGCGCGCACTTTATAAGTGGCTGTGGATAAGAGCTTCTGAATGTGAACGTAATGTCACATCCAGCTCCTTATTCTCCCGTGTTCGGTCGTGCCGTGCCATTCGTCAAAGCTACACGTGTGCTTTACTGCTGATCCGTGGAGCTTGATTTAGCACCGCGGAGGCGTGAACTTTAGGTTTAGAGTTATTTCAAATCGAGTTATGACATCGTCCACAGCGTCTCGCCCCCAATTGCAACCGCTGGCTCGTCCAAGTGCTACGGGAAATGAAATGAGCTCGGGATATTCCTTCAGTCCGTCAGCTGGGCTGTGTGCGCTCATCGCCCCCATGGGGATTCCTAGATTGAACAGAGGAGTCGCTCGTGTGCACTCGGACAGGGGAAACCCTGCCAGCTGGACCCCCTCCCTGGGTGATACTATAGCTGTCAATGCACCGCCCTGCAAGGCTGCCAACAACGTTTGGCGCTAGCACAGTTAGGGCTTCTTTCAGGGCCCGATAATGCATTTAAAATGCTGGAGACAGACGAATAAACAAAGCAACCATCTCTATTTATCTCTCTCTAAAACACAAAACCTGTCGCAGAGAAATGTCTTTCCAACTATCTCTCAGACTGTGGTTGGCAGGCACATGCCCGTTTGTAGACTAGAAGTCAGTTTTAATTCTCCCTGTACGATTTATGCCAATCTGGAAAGACGTTAAAATAGGTCTTGTAATCACAATTTCCACCCCCCCCCCCCCACAGATGTCTCTCTCTCCTCTCCTGCACTCGTTGTATTGATTACTTTCTTCCTGTCTTTTTTTTTCTCTTTGTCCGTCACACTCGTTCTGTTTCTGGTCTTTGTTTCTCTCTGTTTATCGCTCTGTCTGCCTCAGTGTCTTTGAGGTCTTCTGACAGCCCCCCCCCCCACAAGTTACCAAAACAAGCAGTGGCTTGTTATTGACTGCCCCAGGGAACACATTCAACATCACATAACCTGCATGTGAATTATCGTTTAGCGTTGCACGTTAGCAACGTTGTTGCTAGCCTTCCCGCAACATTTCCGTAGCCTTTCCCTGACGCTAACAGTTTTCTAATGCGACCCTGGTACAACTTCCTGAGGAGTAGATGATGATGTGCACAGTCCCTCAGGCGTGCCTTGGTTTTTTTGGTAGAAGGTTGTTTTTCTGTTCTCTCATGCTCCTGTTTACACAGACGGGGGGTGAAATTAATCTTTAGCTTAAAATCGTGCCACCTTCTGTGGCGCACCTTGCCGCGCACGTATTTTTCCCGGGTAAGTGAATTGGGCTGCCTGGCGAGTGTCAGATGACATCCGGGTAAATTTGTTTCCTCCGTTCTCTCATCTTTCCTCTCTCCCCAAAGCACATAGCGGCGCTCATCAAATGCAGCGCAGCAGGAATGTATCTGAGCTGTTTGTCCTGATAGCTATGTGTTTGTGTTTTTCTTTTGTCAACCACTTTTGTTTGTGCACACTGCCCATGAGCTACTGCTAGTGCGGACACTGATATAAGTGTCTGCTACCTCCCTCCATCCCTCCCTCCCTCCCTCCCTTCTTCTCTCTCTTCTCTCACTTTTTCACCACCCGCTGAGCTTTATTGGTGCAGAGTGAGTGACAGACAGGTGCTGGGAAATCATCACCAGCACATGTGCTCTCTCTCTCTCTCTCTCTTTCTCTCCATCTCTCTCTCCGTCTCTTTCTCTCTCTCTGTTGGCCTGTCATTGTCCACACATTATTACCACTGTGCCAGTGTGGTGCCGTCACTAGCAAACTGCCAGCTTTAATCAGTAAGCCCTCTCTGTAAAAGAGCGCGCAATCAGCGGGGGGGAGGGAGGGAGGGAGGAGAAAGAATCAGCATTGAAATTCTTTACGCCGAAAGCCCCGATAGCGGCGAGCTAAAGCGCGGGGCATCGCGAGGGCCGCCACCGCCTCTCGTCGGCTCCGGCCAATCAGAAAAGCCCAGACCCTCCTCCCACAGGGAGTCGGCAGGGGGAATAAAATGCGCTGCCTCATAAAATAGGTTTTATGTACTTATGAAGCTTGACCCTTTCCGGCTCAGTGGCGAGGAACGCAAAGAGCGCTGGAAGTGAGCGGGCCGCCCCGCCCCGGCCCGGCCCGCTCCCCTCAAGCACCTCACCGTGATTGCTCGCTGCTTATTGCACGACAGCTGTGTTTTATTTCATTTAAAGCGGGAGAGCTTTTGACCCCAAGCGTCCGCTGATATATTAGCTGGTGGAGAACCTCTCTGAACCCGTGCTTTTTACTACGGGGGGAAGCAGGGAGAGAGGGAGGAGGGTACGCCGTGTGCAGACTCGGCTTCTGCTCTAAGATCAGAGGCTGATGATGCCTGAAAAAAAAAGATGAAAAGGTTTTAAAGTAAAAGTAAATGAACGTTCAGGAAGTGATTAAAGGTGCTCGACAGAGCGTTCGGCTCAGATTACGATAACATGGTGCTTTGGCCTTACCGTTGTTTTTAATGTTTTTTAAAATTTGTTTTTATGCAATGCACAATTGGATTTTGCTTTAATTTTGCTGACAGCTGAACTCGAGATATTGCTTAACTATTGGAAAAGAAAAGGTAATATTTGGTTAATTCCCCAGTCGCTTGAATGAGGCCAGTTGTGTGGGCAGGTATGATGGTGGGTTTTGTTTCGATTGCATGCACAGGTATTGGCAGACAGAGTGCGGTTTACAGTAATACCCATGAGTGTGAAGTAAAAAAAAAAATAATAATGTGTCTGCTTCTGTAAGGAAGGGACTGGTGCCAGTTAGTTTGATGATTTGTTTTACATAAATTAGTTAGATAAATCGGTGAATTTGGGTTGTAATTCCAGGGTGAGGTGTTTTTTTTTGGGGGGGGGGGGGGTAAATGAATTGTGGTACCCCACATGTGACCACTCCCAGGACTGCTCACAACCAGCTCATACTGAGAACGTAGAACCCTTTCTCCCCTCCACACACCCATACACACCCCGCACACACACACACGCACGCACACACACACACACAACCCCACACACACACGCACACACACCCATACACACCCCCCACACACACACGCACACACACACATGCACACACACACACACACCCGTAGACACCCGTACATACCCCCCACACACACACACGCACACACCCATACACACCCCCACACACAACCCCAAACCCCCATACACACACACACACACACACCCCCACACAACCCCACACACAACCCCAAACCCCCATACAAACACAAACCTCATACACACCCCACACACACACACAGGAGTCCTCCTGAATCCTCTTTGCGTGCCACACTCACCTCTTCCAGCGTTTATAAGCAAGCTCTCAACATCCCATTAAAAAAGATTTATTGTTAGCAGGATTTTGCTCAAAAGTGTTTATTTGGTCCATTACCTTTAGGGAGGCGTGTGTGTGTGTGTGTGTGTGTGTGTGTGTGAGAGATAGAGACAGAGAGAGGGGGAGAGGGAGAGAGAATTGTTGTATGGCTGGTCATTGGTTGTGTTATAGAAGGCAAAATAAACTGTTTTATTGGAGTATTGATGGGCATGGGGATTGTGAAGATAATTACATTTTTAAATTTACCTCATCGAGTACCAACACAACCAACAATGGTTACACAAACGTCATCCATTGGTGGATGATGGGATTTAATAAGTTATTATTTAAAAAACTTGAGGAAAAGGTCACAGTTTTCATAATAGCTGAAAATTACATACCATTCATGGGATAGTCCCTGAGTCTCTTGGTTTTGACGTCTGCTTCTGTGGTTCGATGTTACCCTAGTTCCATTTTTTTTAAATGGAAGCTAGTTCCACTCTCCTTTCTTATTATTATTATTATTATTATTATTATTACCATTAGCTTTATTTAGACAGGGGGAAAGAAGAGAGGGTAACAGATAGAGAAGGGATTGCAGCTGGGAGTGCCTGGGAGTGGGCGGTTGAGTAGTATATCGCCACCCTGTAGACTACGTTCCACGTCTCGCCGCCATTATTCTTTTTTTTCTTTTTTTAAATTCTGTTTTTCTGAAATGCCATTGAAATGGCACACCATCAAATGCCATGAATGAAAATTTTCCTCCCATTTCTTTTTATCCCGTAATGTTCTGGACACTGGTACAGTGCATTGTGGGTCTGGTCTTGGCCCCCAGTACACAGAGTGTGTGAGAAACTATTTGGGCTGGGACTGTGTGACAGGACGTGCTGCGATGCAGTGTCCTTGGTCCGTGTGTGAAGAGGGGAATGTATTAGCAGTCCCACGCTGGACCTGCAATCTCCTGATATTTAACCCTGGACTTAATTTGAGCTTTACAGTGATTACACTCTCTCCCAGGAGGCATCGATTGTCCTGCCGCTCTCCGACGAGCACCTTGGTGAAATGCTGACGAATTAACTCCCCGCCCTGCCAAGTCCAATTAATCGTCAGCACCGCATCGACGTACTTCTCTATTCGTTTGGTTTAAAAGTTGAAAACAAACTTTCAAGAAAATTTTCTAAGACCCGCCCCCCCACCAGTGACTTAGTGTGATGCTTTTAGGCCCACCCCCTCTTGTGTGGTCTCTGTGTTTTTGGCCTGTCTCATTTCGACCATGTCTCTCATTGATGAAGGAGAGCGCAAGCTAAAATGGATGCCTCTTTTTCATTCTGCAGTCCACCAGCCTAGCTCCCTGCAGCCATTTTGTTAGAGAGGTGGAAATATACAGTCAAGCCGGAAAGTCTGAACACCCCTTTCACCTTCTCCACGTTTTATTACATTACAGACATATTCTACAATAGATTGAGTTCATATTTTGTCTCGAAATTCTACACAAAATAAGTGAAAACATGTTTTTAGAAATTTTTGCAAATGTATTAAAAATCGAAAACAGAAATTTCTCATTTACATAAGTATTCATACCCTTTGCTTTAACATATTTTTAAAGTATCATATTTAATATTTGGTTGCATATCCTTTGCATGCTGTTACTTCCTGAAGTCTGTGACCCATCAACATCAAAAGACTCTCGATTTATCTTATCTTATTTCCAGGTACCGTTACAAGCTATACTATAAGCTCTCTGCATTTGAATGGATCTCTATGGGAATTGGGGGGTGAGACTAGATTCAGCTGTAAATTACACTGGTACAGTATGGAACAAATGGCTGGCTAAATGGCTGTAAGTCATCAAGGGTCTGAGCTATCGAACGAGCCCCAAACCATCACTCTGTTACCAGATATGGAGTAGATGTGGATGGATCACTGCAAGGGTTATTTCTCCTGACTAATTTTTTTATAGATGGGGAAAAAAGTCAGGAGAAACAACCCTTAAAGGGATCCATCCACATCTACTCCATATCTGGCCGCAGAGTGATGGTTTTGGGCTTGTTTGATACCTTAGACCCTTGATGACGTACAGCCATTTCGCCAGTCATGTGTTCCATACTGTACCAGCGTAATTTACAGCTGAATCTAGTCTCACCCCCAAATTCTCATAGAGATCAGTTCAAATGCAGAGAGGTTATAGTATCGCTTGTAACAGTACCTAAAAATAAGATATCGAGAGTCTTTTGATGTTGATTGGTCACAGACTTCAGGAAGTAACAGCATGCAAAGGATATGCAACCAAATATTAAATGACTCTTTAAAAATATGTTAAAGCAAAGGGTATGAATACTTTTATTTTTATTTTTTCAGTTTTCGATTTTTAAAACAGTTGCAAAAATTTCTAAAAACATGTTTTCACTTTGTAATTATGAGCTATTTTGTGTAGAATTCTGAGACAAAAAATGAACTCAATCTATTGTAGAATATGTCTGTAATGTAATAAAACGTGGAGAAGGTGAAAGGGGTGGGCAGACTTTCCGGCTTGACTGTATATCTGAGATTATGCATCTCGGTCTTTGACAAGTGAAGCCAGAGGAGGAGCAGAGAACATTGTGGGACGGACTCATCTGCTGCAGCACCACTGTGCACATGGCGCTCTCTGGTGCATCGTATCTAATGTCAATGTGTTCTTTCACACCATCAGGCAAATGCAGTTAGGGTTAGCCTTGACTGCCAGCTCAGTGGGGAGCCTTACTTTTCTATCTGTAACTTGCTATAGACGGCTGATTTACGAGCCAAAAGTCCTGTTAAAATTGCCACTGTATCACCTGCCTGAGTTGGCTGATAATGTAAAGTTGGATGAGGAGCGTATTTAAGGATTTAAATAAAAAAATGTTGACCTCAGTACACTCTAGTATCCAATTCTGTAGTCTGTACATACTGCATTATATTTGTTTGCTAGGATAGGGTAGGTAGTTTTTAAAAATGATTGTGTGTGTGTGTGTGTGTCTGCGTGCGTATTTGTGTATACGTGTCTGTGTGAGCATTTGTGTGTGTATGTGTGTATACATGTCTGTGTCTTGTGTGTGTGTATGTCTGCGTATATGTCTGTGCATGTGTTTATGTGTGTGTGTGTGTGTGTGTGTGTGTGTGTGATGGACCAAGGTGTGACCGCGCCCAGTACCTCCCCCCTTCAGGTTTAGCTCACCGTAGCTCCCTAAAGAATCATTCAGTTGCTGAAAGCTGAAAGTGGATGAGTGGATGCATGTTTAATAGAGCATATTGTGTAGTAGTGTTTAATAGAGCATATTGTGTAGTATTGTTTAATAGAGCATATTGTGTCGTAGTGTTTAATAGAGCATATTGTGTAGTATTGTTTAATAGAGCATATTGTGTAGTATTGTTTAATAGAGCATATTGTGTAGTAGTGTTTAATAGAGCATATTGTGTAGTATTGTTTAATAGAGCATATTGTGTAGTATTGTTTAATAGAGCATATTGTGTAGTATTGTTTAATAGAGCATATTGTGTAGTACTGTTTAATAGAGCATATTGTGTAGTATTGTTTAATAGAGCATATTGTGTAGTATTGTTTAATAGAGCATATTGTGTAGTATTGTTTAATAGAGCATATTGTGTAGTACTGTTTAATAGAGCATATTGTGTAGTATTGTTTAATAGAGCATATTGTGTAGTATTGTTTAATAGAGCATATTGTGTAGTATTGTTTAATAGAGCATATTGTGTAGTATTGTTTAATAGAGCATATTGTGTAGTATTGTTTAATAGAGCATATTGTGTAGTATTGTTTAATAGAGCATATTGTGTAGTATTGTTTAATAGAGCATATTGTGTAGTATTGTTTAATAGAGCATATTGTGTAGTACTGTTTAATAGAGCATATTGTGTAGTATTGTTTAATAGAGCATATTGTGTAGTATTGTTTAATAGAGCATATTGTGTAGTAGTGTTTAATAGAGCATATTGTGTAGTATTGTTTAATAGAGCATATTGTGTAGTATTGTTTAATAGAGCATATTGTGTAGTATTGTTTAATAGAGCATATTGTGTAGTATTGTTTAATAGAGCATATTGTGTAGTATTGTTTAATAGAGCATATTGTGTAGTATTGTTTAATAGAGCATATTGTGTAGTAGTGTTTAATAGAGCATATTGTGTAGTATTGTTTAATAGAGCATATTGTGTAGTATTGTTTAATAGAGCATATTGTGTAGTATTGTTTAATAGAGCATATTGTGTAGTATTGTTTAATAGAGCATATTGTGTAGTATTGTTTAATAGAGCATATTGTGTAGTAGTGTTTAATAGAGCATATTGTGTAGTATTGTTTAATAGAGCATATTGTGTAGTAGTGTTTAATAGAGCATATTGTGTAGTATTGTTTAATAGAGCATATTGTGTAGTATTGTTTAATAGAGCATATTGTGTAGTATTGTTTAATAGAGCATATTGTGTAGTAGTGTTTAATAGAGCATATTGTGTAGTATTGTTTAAGAGAGCATATTGTGTAGTATTGTTTAATAGAGCATATTGTGTAGTATTGTTTAATAGAGCATATTGTGTAGTATTGTTTAAGAGAGCATATTGTGTAGTATTGTTTAAGAGAGCATATTGTGTAGTAGTGTTTAATAGAGCATATTGTGTAGTATTGTTTAATAGAGCATATTGTGTAGTATTGTTTAATAGAGCATATTGTGTCGTATTGTTTAAGAGAGCATATTGTGTAGTATTGTTTAAGAGAGCATATTGTGTAGTAGTGTTTAATAGAGCATATTGTGTAGTAGTGTTTAATAGAGCATATTGTGTAGTATTGTTTAATAGAGCATATTGTGTAGTAGTGTTTAATAGAGCATATTGGTGTAGTAGTGTTTAATAGAGCATATTGTGTAGTATTGTTTAATAGAGCATATTGTGTAGTATTGTTTAATAGAGCATATTGTGTAGTATTGTTTAAGAGAGCATATTGTGTAGTATTGTTTAATAGAGCATATTGTGTAGTAGTGTTTAATAGAGCATATTGTGTAGTATTGTTTAATAGAGCATATTGTGTAGTAGTGTTTAATAGAGCATATTGTGTAGTATTGTTTAATAGAGCATATTGTGTAGTATTGTTTAATAGAGCATATTGTGTAGTATTTTTTAAGAGAGCATATTGTGTAGTATTGTTTAAGAGAGCATATTGTGTAGTATTGTTTAATAGAGCATATTGTGTAGTATTGTTTAATAGAGCATATTGTGTAGTATTGTTTAATAGAGCATATTGTGTAGTATTATTTAATAGAGCATATTGTGTAGTAGTGTTTAATAGAGCATATTGTGTAGTATTTTAAAGAAACCTTTCAATGCTGGAATCTGGATACAGTCCACACAGGCCTCACCCATAGTCCTAATCCATCAAGGGCTCTTTGAGATCACGCTCCTGACAACAACAGCCCCTGAGGCCCACCAGACCTCTGCTTGCTACCTCCTTCAAGTCAGTTTGACTCCCTGATCGATGGAGCCCTGTTTATGGCCCTGGATATACTGGTCGCACTGTTGGGAGGCTGAGACTTCTTTGCGCTAAACGGTCTGGCCAATTCCCCCAAGGTCGGGATGAATAACTCTCCCCCCTTTTCTTTAATTACGCTAATGCAGACATTAAAAGCAGTGGAATTAAATTAAATTCCAAGCTTTGCCACAGAGAACTACAAAACAAAACAAAAAAAATGCATACAAACACACGCCACCGAGATGCTATCTCAGTCAGCCAGGGCCCTGTGATCTGTGCCTTCTATTAAAGGGCATCTGACTAGTAAAGATCAAAAGCTACTTTAAGGGAATTTGTTATCTCAGTTGCTCTGGAAGCTTCTATGTTGTGTTTTTATCCACTGGTACCTCTCCAGTTATTTTCTCCATTTTCATTTTATAGTGGTTTTTCTGCTTTAACTTGTGTTACATGACCTTGAATAACATTGTGGGGACTATGTATGTGTGTGTTTTTGTGTGCGTGTGTAATTTAAATATTAATGCACACACACACACGCACATTGTTACCTTGTTCTTATTTAAATTTAGGAAGAAAATATGTTAATGTATCATCACACCTTAAACTGTGTCTAAAGTAACAGAATTTCTTGTATTCAAATGGCTATATGCATTTTACTCTCATATACATCATATTGGTTTATACAAGGTTGCCTCTGGCTTTTTTCTTTTTTTATAGTTTGTTTTTGTAATTTATAGAGAAATCCATTCGCAGAATTTCATCGAGTTATACTTTCAGAAATGTCATTTAAATAAAATTTTGTGATGCAGGGTGAAATGGTGGTGCAGTGAATAGCACTGTGTTGCCTTGTAGCAAGAAGGTACTGAGTTTGAATCCTGGCCGGGGCTTTTCTGTATGTAGTTTGCATGTTCTCCCTGTGTCTGAGTGGGAACCCTCCGGGTACTCTGGTTTCCTTGCACAGTCCAAAGACATAAAGAATTACAAAAGCTTACGCCCCTCAAGATACTGTGGGCCCTATCTTACACCTGGCGCTAAGCGACGCTAACCCAAACGCAAGTGTCTTTGCTATCTTACACCCGGTGCAGGGTTCATTATAGCGGCTCGCGCTCCCGTCGTTTAAATGCCAAGGGATCGTGCGCCCATAGCAAGTGAACTGGGCGTGTTGGTCTTAAGATCAGGTGTGGCCAGGATAATTTTTGGAGTATTGCTATCTTGAGCCAGCAGAAAGCGCTTGCGCTAAAAACACCACAAACCTGGTCTTATGTCATGTCACAGTTGTTTACACGTTATTTTAATGGCGCATATACAGTGAGCACTATAATTAATTGGTCAGTGACAAATTTTTTGTTATTTTGGTTCTGTACTCTAGCACTTTGAGTTTGAAAGGATTCGATGACAATAAGGTTGAAGTGTAGACTTTTATACATAGTCCCCCCCATTTCCGGGCATCAAAAAATATTGGACAGTTTAACATAATGTAGAAGGAATCTTTTTCTTTTTTTTCTTCTGGTACTTCTACAATCGATACTATCACCTCTCTGCATTTGAATGGATCTCTATGGGAATTGGGAGGTGGGACTAGATTTAACTGTAAATTACACTGGAACAATATGGAATACATGGTTGGCTAAATGGCTTTAAGTCATCAAGGGTCTGATGTATCAAACCATCACTCTTAAACCATCACTCTGCTCCCAGATATGCAGTAGATATGGATGGATAACTTGAAGAGTTTCTTCTCCTGACTTATTTTTTCATAGAGTTAAAAAGGAATATTTGTCAGGAAAAACAACCCTTAAAGTGATCCATCCATATCTACTGCATATCTGGCAGCAGAGTGATGGTTTGAGGCTCGTTTGATACCTCAGATTTTTGATGACTTACAGCCATTTCACCATCCATGTATTCCATATTGTTCCAGCATAATTTATAGCTAAATTTAGTCTCACCCCCATCTTTTGGTAACAAGTGCATCTACATAGGCGTGTGCACAACGCGTGTACACCCTCCCATCTGTTACACACAGGGGTGCGCACAAGCATAATTAAAAAAATTACAATGTGAAATATTATTATTGTATAGGCTATATCAAAAAATTTATAATAATAAAAGGGTCCATCGGTCAAAGACCACATACCTGTCCCTCAGCGAAGGGGAATGCCGCATTAAATTGTTTTCAGCCCACTCCATCAGCATCCAGGTGATGTGCGATGGTCCGTGTAAGGTTACATATGTAGACTATTTGCAATTATCCTGGATCAAGCTATGTCTTAGGCTATATATTTGCCAATAGTTCCTGTAATCTTCCGGGGAGACAATCTTCTGTTACGGGACAATGGCTCTGAAAAACTTTGATGATAACACTTATATCAAGCCTAATGCGCAAATTGTCATTTACACCTAATGCGTGATTTGTCATTCAATGGAAAACTTGCGCACTGCAATAGACGGACATTTGTAGTGCTTCAGATGTCATTACAATACAGCTCTCTTCATCTCGGCCGACGGCCTGTAGGCTAAGTGAATGGAATGGTTTTGACTGAAAAAGGTTTGAAACCTTGTTCAGTGAATATTGCATTTATTGTTTTTCAAATAGCCTAGGCTAAAGTCACTGGAATCCGTTGTGCATAAGGTTTTTACGATAGCCTATGGTTAAAAAACTGGGATTAATTAAAATTTCACCATTTTAACTTATTCTTCATCCTTCATATGTTTTTAATTAGAGTGACCAGGTTTCGATAGGCCTACTCTCAGCTTATTAAAACCTTGCTGATTTAATCTATTCCATAACTGAACAAAATGATTTTAAAGAGAACTAAGAGTCTAATTAGAAATTAAAACAAATTTCCAGCACATTACACAATTAGTTCACAATAATTTGAATGCCATTCTCTGCATGTGTGCTTTAAGCTCATGGACGAGCAGGTCCGTTTCACCTGCTGTAAATCACGCTTTTTACAGTCTTCCCGGGAAAGTGGGCTTGTTTTTAAAGCATTAAGCTACTAGTAAAACGCGTTGGTCACCTATAATTAATGAAGAGGTTAAGTTCAGCCCATTTGGACCTTGCACGCTCAAATAATATGCCGTCTAACTAGCGAAAGTGGACTTGGACACGCCCTAAATTTACTTGTGTCATGCATTTAGACGAAGCGCTAAAATTGTCAAGATAGAGCCCTGTATGTTAAATCTGATGGATTTCCAAGAAAGAAAACCACCACAAGATATACTCGGCTTCCCTGAAATGCTTTTGTGGTTGTACTAACTTACAATCATAAGCAGCATCATTTTAAGCATTATTTTACAAGATAATTCTTTCATATCCAAGCTACATTTTATTATTTTTTTCAACAAAGTCTTATTTCCTCCTCTTGAGCCGTATGAGACTATCACATTTTAACAAGGGGACATAAGACATCTATTTCTGCTCTGTTTCAGTCTCCTGAATAACAATGTTTCTCACGACTGACATTCGAGGAGACGCTGGTGAGATTCTGTGGAAAAATAACCCATTAACACGCAAGCCAGCGACTGCTATTTTCTCGCCTTCCATTAATTTGCGAGCGGTTTGTTTGGGGGCCTCTGTGGCCGGCTGTCAGCGCGAGAGAGCGACGCACACAACAGCGGAATCTCAGAATCACTGCCTCGGTCGGTGACTTCTCTGTGACTTTGAAAATCCGCAAGAATAATTAAAGGGTCCCAGGAGTTTTTGGGAGCGGGGAGGGGGGGGGGGGGGGGGGACAAAACTGCTTTGAGAAGTTCATTGAGGACGATTTTGCACTCTAGGATTTCCTGACCTTTTCCCGGAGTCTGGCCAGTCCCAGGAGGGAGAGAGCATTATTGCAGGGAGATGAGGCAGAGCTGGATTTATGCCTGCACTGACTCTTTCCCGAGTCCTCTTCACCAGTGCTCTGTTCACAGACCCATGCAGCCACCCCCCCCCCCCTCACACACACACACATACACACACACCCCTCTCCCCTCCCCACACACACACCCCCAGGAATCTCAGTACTTAGGCAACAGTTATATAGCCTGACTGGATTTCAGTTGCAAATATGCAGGGTACTTGGTTTGGATATACCAGGGCAGTGAATTTAATTATGAGATTCAAATGAGGATCTTTTGAGATGGTCTAGTTGCAGGTTTAAATCCCCAAGTGAGGGGGATATGAATATGAACTGCTATATTGCATAATATATGTAGTATGAAGTTACTTCCATCCTTTACCTGTATAAACAATGTAAACATATATAAAGTAAGCTATCTTAATTAACCCTGGGGGCTGTATCTTAAAAAAAAAAAAAAACAAAAAAAATGGCCATCAAGGCCTTTGGCCTTAAGGAATTAAAAATAAATAATTGGTAGCATGAGATGAGTTAGACAGCATATAATATAAATTACAATGTCGGGGAATAGTTTCAGAAACAAAAAATAAATAAGAGGAACAAAACATTTTAGTGTGAGCACACACAGAAAAAAGCTCCATTTCCCCAGTGTACCTGAACAAAAAATGTTTGTTAAAACATTGTTCACTGGCGAAGTAAATGTTGGCATGTGACCAGTGCCAATAGAGAATCTTCCATAACTGTAAGAAACACTTGGTACAGTGTTAAACCTAGCAACCAGCAGCAGTTTTCTTGTTTTTTATCTCTGTGAGTCTCTATTTTTTATCTCTATTAGCAGGTTGCTACTAACAGCATACACTCCTACAGCCCCGTCCCACGCACTTGCGCCAATTTCCTCCCTATTCAATGTGGATGTTCAATCCATACGCGCCTAAGTGAATCATGTTGTTATCTGGCGAGCCTGTAATGAGTGTGGCAATAGCAGGCGTCCTGGTTTAGGGAACAGAGATAGGCAGAAAGCCACTGCCGCTGCCGTAGAAGACAAACCAGACTCTGCAAGCGTGAAACCAGCTCAGCTTTCCCAGTGCCACTATTACTACTCCACACACTACTCCACACACTACTCCACACACTGCTTGGCACTGCAGTATTGTCGGGTTTTTCCATTTCAAACCTGTTTCTTAATCAGCATCGACCACATAGCTTCAAAGTAGTCCGCTAGAAAACTGATATGATGACAAATTTCTAGCTTGCCATCTGGCTTGATAATTCTGTAAATTTATGATGTATCATAGCGCATGTGCATACATCTAAATTTGTGACAATGTGTCTTTCATTTTAGCTTAAGCTTCATCGTGTTTTGGACTTTCTATTCTTTGATTCACTTCAAGTCTTTAGCTGTAGTGGTTTGTGGCTGTTTATTTTCTTCTTTTTTTTTGCGATTCTCGTCCCGCTTTCACGATTGTGAATCGATCTGATTTTTTCCACGTTCCGTTTCGGGGTTTCCCGTCCTCGTTAGTGTTTTCACCTGTGCTTCTACCGGCAGGGTATTTAGGTTCCTCACTTCCGTTTCTCCGGTGCATGTTTGTCTTTCGACATTGCATTCGAGCCGGGTATAGCCAGGTACTAGCGACCTCCTGATATTAAACGTGGTTTATGTTCAGGAGGGACTTGCTATTAGCTATTAGTCAGGTATAGGATTGTTTTCCTCCTGTTAGCGTTCTGCGCTATTTATTTTGTACATTGCTGTTTTCTAGGAGACAGTTTTTTTTTGTACTTTTGTTTTTGGTTTTACACTCGGCTCTGAGCTAAGGTAGCTGAAGGTGTTCTTTTGTTTGCTAGATTTCCCATTCTGGCTTAGTATTTGAGTTCGGGAGATTTAGTTGGCATTTCACTAGTTTACTAGTTTGCCCGTTTTTGTGGGTTGATTTTTGGTTTTGGCTGTTTTAAGGAATTTAGTTCCTGTCTTTTCTTTCTTTTTGTTTATTATTTTCTCTCCCAGTTATTGGACCTCACTGTTGTGAGCTGACTTGTGCTTATTCCCCCGCCTTCGCGTTTGAATCACCAAACCATTCACAACCCCATTACACTAGCTTTAAATTATTGTGGTGAGGTATGTGTACATCATACATGTATATAAAGAAAAAGAGTTTTATGTTTTAATCAGTCAGGGCACTGGCGGATTGACCTTTGATCCTGGCGAGTGGGATGATGGCAACGTGGTTTGGAGTGCGCTGGCAGCTTTGAGTAATCATAATGTTGGTGAGTCGACAGTCACCTGCAGAGAGCCATAGACCCGGCACAAGATTTATCTTCTCATGAGAAACATTTGCATAATGTGAGATCATTAAAAGGCAATTACTGTGCTGTCAAGAGGGCCGCTAATTGTTTGAAAGGTGCCTAACTAAAGTTTGTTAAAGGTGGCGAAACCCCGCAGAGTCAGCCTGTGCAGAAACCATCATATGCATTCGCGCGTGCTATTTGTATTTATTTCTGCGTGTGGGGAAAAAAAAAAACTTCCTATTCCAGGAAAATAATGTGGCTTTTCTCCATTTTTCCGACCATTCCTGTGACCGTGTTTCGTATAGAAACAAGTGTTATGGATCTTGGAGACTTTCTCAGAAACCTTTTCTGTTTTATGTTTCCAAGCAGCACGGTTCTTATAACTAGCTGTCCGCTACACACAGTGGCCTGCCCTGTGTGCGTGCGTGCGTGCGTGGCTCATATGCATATATGTATGTGTAAAAAATTTATTTATTAATACTCTTACAAGGTACATAGAGAAGGGACCTGTTATATGAGAAAGCACATAAACCTTACAGAACATGCACGCAAATTTACGTAAAATACACAAGAATTGGTGCCTTTGGAGGGTTTGGAAATATATTGTAAATGCATTTCAGAAATGGTATATAATATAATTGCATCTTCTTTTAAGCTAAAAAGGTTTGTATATTGAAAAGATAATGCTTGTTGGCATAGGGAGCGAGAGGACAATCCACAAAAGCTCTTCACCCCGCCACACCCCACCCTTTACCACAAGGAATCGATGATGTCACACATCTGGCCCGCCCTCCCAGGCTCTGGATCAATACCCGCCCCCATTAACCCGCTGACGGCGGAATTTGCTGCATCCTAATTAGAATTATTAATTGAAAATAGGAAATCGATGGGTGCAAATTAAGTGTGGCACGGGCGCGTTTTATTGGGTTGACATTGTCTCCGAAGCGCTGCGGTGTTAGCTGTGACTGACCTCGCTGAAAAAAACTCCCTTAATTTCTTTATTTATCGCCTCTTGTCAGCTCGATGGAAAGGTTTATTTACACGTACGGGCTTATCGCTTTTGTTGCTCTGTATATGGCGAGCAGGAGTCATTCTCTGGAGTGAATTATTTAACGGTGGAGGCAGCGGGCTGTGTGACAGTGTGCTGATGAGGACACTTTGGCCGGGGCGCTGCAGGCTTTCGAATGAGACGCAGGTTGGCTGTGTCGAGGCAGGGCTATTTTCCCATAATTCAAGTATTACAACCTGTTCCTTGTGTCTTCCTTTGCCTCAAAGATGGCTTTTCCCGCTCACTGCGGTTTGACTCTGGAGTTATTTTTAATGAGCGGGGGCAGACGTTTCTGTGAACTGACCCCGCTTTCATAACCGCGATTGAACTCTCAGCCAATGCGGTGCCGGCAATGCGCCGTTAATAACATCACTGCAGCGCCCCCCTGGCCAGTTACGATTGGCCGTTTATTGACCCTCCTGAGTCCTAGGACTTGGAGGAATGAGCTCGGAGTACACACAATAAATACCAAACCTAGTCTTCAGTCATCCGTTTAACTGTTAAAGACGTTTGCTTTGAACGACTTGGCCACGGAGAAATACTTTTTTTTTCGTTTTGCCTATTTGCATTCTTTTCGCTCTTGTGAGAAAAAAAGCTTGGCCAGATCAAACAAACAGTTTAGGCAGCTTCGTCCTTTCTTTCCGCTTATTTGAGTCCCGTATTGTAAAGGCAGAGTGAATTAAAGCCAACGCGTCCTGCGATGGCGCTGGGATGCTCGACTTCTAAGCCTTCCTTAAGCGAATCAATAATCTGTCTGCACT
Source organism: Ilyophis sp. 1 JC-2022 (assembly GCA_022702515.1). NCBI lineage: Eukaryota > Metazoa > Chordata > Actinopteri > Anguilliformes > Synaphobranchidae > Ilyophis > Ilyophis sp. 1 JC-2022. Next base: position 12,471,152 of record CM040399.1, on the reverse strand, counting down.
GAGCATGAAGGACTAGGGGACCAAAATAATACACCACGTTTCCTGTGGTGCCTCAATCCCATCTGCTGGATAAGAGTCTCCGGTACGTGTGGGTGCTTCGTCGTTCCGTTCCGGCCGTTCTTGCCCGGGGCGTGTCCAGGACCGACAACTCTGGTGACCGATGCTCTCTGCCAGCAGTACACACTGCTCCTTTTGGCTTTTAAAAACATTCATCAACTCACAAATCGCCACGACTGCTATCGTAACATTTTTATATTTGCAAATATGTATCCCTCATCCCCGGGACGGTATTTACGTCCACAATGTTATTGTGTGGCGTCCTAATAAATACAGTGGTAATGAGCGTTGTCGTGGTGGTGAGGGAGTCGTGGTGAGGATTGTTGGGCCTTAATGGAGAGTGCTGGCGGCTTTTAGCGCAGCCAGTGCTGTCAGAAGTGTTTATCACTCAGCTTTATAGAATAGTCTCTTTCACATTGTTGTAATAGGAAGTTGTAATAGGACCCTCCTTCTCTCCTGTTTGCAGGGAGTACCTGGCAGTCTCGCACAATAATTAAAGAACTGGTTTTATAACTTCGGGTTCAATTCCCAGGTGAGATACCACCGCTATGTCCTTTGGCGAGGCACTTGCACCTGAATTGATCCGATAAATCGTACTTTGAAATGAAAAAGCAAACGCACAAATAAAATGCAAACTGTGAAGTTGCTCTGTTAAATGCCTAAAATGTAAAAAAACGTTCCTCGTGGTCCTGGTTCTTCTCTCTCCTTATGCCCCGTTGGTGGAACTACCTTCCCCAACCAGCCCGGAAGGCAGACTCACTGTGAGGCTGTTTTCTGAAAACTCAGCGCACTTCAGTCAATGTTTCTCTTTGAACATAAAAAAGATAAGCCGTCTCTCCGTTTATTTTTTGCGGGCGTTAAGGCACGCACCTAGAAGCTTGCACTGATTTTATTGTAACTTTACCTATCGCTGGCTCTCGTGATATGTACTTACCGTGTTAAATACACTTGTGAATTGTTCGGGCCTAGAGCATCTGCCCAATAACGAAATAATGGCGGCGTGGCAAAGTAAAAAGAACCTGCAAAACAGTTTCATATTTGCTGATATTAAAATCACCTTTTATAAATATAATACATTTTATACCGTGTATGCTAGTGAGTGTGGATCTGACATCAGGTTGAGGATTTTGTTCACTTATAGAAAAACTCATCGAGAACAAATTCCCTTACTTAATCATTTAGCATTTTTTGCTTACTCGTTTTAATTGCTGAAGCCTTTTTTTTACACCCTGTTAAGTCTATTGATTGTTGAACATGAGAAGGTTTAATAAGATCCCAGGCACGAGCAGCTCGATACTGAATCGGGCAGCTTACCCTGTCACATCCTGTGCTGGGCAACATAGCTACTGTGGAACTCCGAGATGAACCAAGCTACTCGTTGACGAAGTTAGACTGTTACCAAGGGACTAAACTGATTGGTGACCAAGTTACTAAGGGAATATACTACGGTGAGCCTGCATTGCTTAACAGCTGAGCTAATGAAATGGGGAGTTATGTCGGTATGTAATGTACAAGTTAGACTTATTAAAGTCTATGTCTGGCCCTATATAATGGCTGCTGTGAATAGCATGAAATAATCCTGGTGAGGCCATTAAAGGCATAATAGAGATTGTGATGTCTCCCGCTTTGGGATTGATAGAGGATAAGGGCGGCAGTGTAGTATAATGGTTAAGGAGCTGGACTTGTAACCGAAAGGTTGCAGGTTCGATTCCCAGGTAGGAATAAGAAATTGTGTAAGTCACTCTGGATAAGAGCGTCCGCTAAATGCCTGTAACATAATGTAATAAGGGGTTGATAGGAGGTAAATTGATGAATAGGCTGGTAACGCTGGAAGCTTAACTTAAACTTCGGCCTGTTTAAAGTTTTCCGATGAGGCTTGAACTGAATCAGCTGAAGTGAGCACTCTGCCAGCAGGGTTTTGTTGCACCTGTTGTTTGGAACCGTTCTGGAACAGTTGTTCCAGCCATAATGTGACTATGATGTATACAACAGGGGGTGGTGTGTGCGTGCATGTGTGTGTGCGTGCATGTGTGTGTGCGGGGGTGGTGTGTGTGAGGGTGGGTGTGTTTAGGTGTGTGCATGGGGGTGTGTGTTTGTGTGGCGTAGTGGTGTGTGTGTGTGTGTGCGTGCATGTGCATTGGGGTGTGTGGGGGTACATGTGTGTGTGGGGGTGCGTGTGTGTGCATGTGTGTGGGGGTTCGTGTGTGTGTGCGCGTGTGTGTGTGTGGGGGTGTGTGTGCATGTGCATGGGTGTGTGTGTGTGTGTGTGGGGGGGGGGGGTGTGTGCATGTGCATGGGTGTGTGAAGGTGTGTGTGTGTGTGGGGGGGGGTGTGTGTGCATGTGCGTGGGGGTGTGTAGGTGTGTGTGTGTGGGGAGGGGGTGTGTGTGTGCATGTGCGTGGGAGTGTGTGTGCATTTGCGTGGGGGTGTGTGTGTGTAGGTGTATGCGTGCGTGTGTGTGTTGGTGTGTGCGTGCGAGTGTGTGTGTGTGTGTGTGTAGGTGTGTGCGTGCGTGTGTGCGTGCATGCATGCATGCTTGTGTGTGTAGGTGTGTGCATGCGTGTGTGTGTGGGGAGGTGCATGTGTGTTTGGGGGCGGGGGGGTTGGGGGGTTGGGGGGTGCAGTGAAACTAGACTGAATTGGGTTATTGCCAGTTACTCACATATTTAGCCGTTAGGTCCTGACTGCCTGAGTTCACTCTGGCATAATTCAGCCTCAGCCAGAGTGATTAGCTTGTCATTTATGACAATTCAACAATAATAATAATCGTAGCACCGATTTTTTTGTCCCCCATGTACAATGAAAATGTATAATTCAGTGGAAATATGAATTGTACTCATCAGTAGAGGCATTGCTTGGCCACTTCTTATCACACAGAACCACAAACTCATTTCACTGGGGGCAAGACAGAAGTGGGAGGGGGCAGATCAGAACCCAGCCAATGGCTGGAAGATTGATGGATCTACGTCCAGCTGCAGACCACAACTTGCGTCTAGTTGGGGACACTTGAAAGCCAGGCTGTGAGTTGATGACTCTTTTAGCCGCTGCACCGAGGTGTTTGCTGGCTGCTGAGCGGCACTGAGCTCTGCCCTTCACAAAGATCACTTCATTATCTACCTGGAAACCTGGAACCCCCTCCATGCTCATTACTCGACTCCGAAACCCTCAGGAGCCTGCGAGTCCCAACAGCCTAAACACCGGATCCAAACTGCAGGCTTGTAAAGTCCACACTTGACAAGTCTGCAGTTTGGCCCTTTATGGTAGAGCGGGAATGTTTTATTCTTCTTCTTCTTCTTCTTCTTCTACTTCTTCTAATTCTTCTTCTTCTAATTCTTCTAATTCTTCTTCTTCTAATTCTTCTAATTCTTCTTCTTCTAATTCTTCTTCTTTTTTGTCCTGTTCATGTTGGAATTTTCCGTGTCTGAATTCAGCTGCAAACTATAACTAAGCTGTGTCCGTAACATAATATGTGTGGGGCCGAGTTTGCTGCTGCTGGTTGCTGTGTGAACTCTGACACTAATCGCGGTAAAGTGCTGTCAAAGGCTCGCCATGAACGAGGACACTGGTGAATTTGAAAAGGAGTGTGATGGGCAGAAAATTGGCTTTGTCCAAATGTGCTGAAACGTCAAACAGCAAGCCAAAGAGGCTTTAGGGCTTCCAGTAAGTCTTGAATGTCCGTGGAGGCATACTGGAACCAGAGAGAAAGAGAGAGAGAGAGAGCGTGAGAGAGAGCGTGAGAGAGCGTGAGAGAGAGAGAGTTTGAGTTTTAAGGTCTCCTTTAATGCACAGAAACAAGGGATGAGACCTATGTATTCACATATTTACATACAGAAATTATAAAATAAAATTAATATTAAAAACACAAAAAAAGAAAAGAAAACCATTACTGAAAAACCAATGGAAAATAACAAGTTGGCTATTAGCTACAATACAATTCCAAAAGGCAAAAACAAACACTATTACCGGAAACGGTTAATTTCCCAGGGAGAATAAAAGAAAGAAATAAAATTTGAAATAATACTTTCAAAAATGAAGTACCAACTCTTCACCCTGCATAGAGCAAAGCACTTCCTCAATGCACCATGCCTTTACAAAAGCCTCCACATTATCTGTGAGGCTATAATAACTATAAAGTCCACCCTGATGCGGGCTGCAAGCAGTCCCTTTAACATAGGAACAGGGTCAACTGACCTCTGACCCGCAATGCAGTTCTTTCTAGTTTTCCATATGGACAACTTGGCTAATCCAGACAGCAGGTTAATTAAAACATGAAACGGCCTTTTTTTTACAGTGTACCTTGGCCCAAAAATAAAAAGCTCAAAAGAAAAAGGTACCCCTAAACCCTGAAACCACCCCTCTAAACAAGTGAACAGCTCCCTCAACCTGTGACACTGTACAAATATGTGGTGCGTTGTTTCCCTCTGTGCGCAAAAGTTGCAGCCCTCCCCAACACTAGGATCTAGGTGTGCCAGATATGTATTCGAAGCTATCGCCCCATGCACAATCCTCCACTGGAGGTCACCCGTCCGTTTGTCAACAGGGGGCTTGTACAGGGACCGCCAACAGCCTTTCGGGGAAGACCCTGGACCAAAAAACTCAGTCCACTTCGACGCCTTCAGCTCTGCCAGTGAGCGTAAGTGTAATACTTTAACGCAGGTGTAATACAGCGCTTTCTTCCCAAGGGTCTCAAACTTCCCCAGCTCAGGGGTTGCAAGAGACAGGAAGCTCCCCTGTTCCTCCTGCCACTCCCCTACAGCAGGAGAGACAGTCAGAGGGGGTAAATTATACTCACAATCATCATCCCATTGGTCAGACAGAGTATGGTTCTCAGCAAACGCTCTGAGGGGCCCTGGCAGGGAAGCACAAACCTCCTCCACCAACCTGTGCAGCAGTCTGGAAGACCGGATTCCTGTCATTTCCCCCAGCCTTGCCACAGATATCCTCATCATGTGCCCCAGTTTGGCACAGCCTGCCTCCCGCAGGCTAGTTCGTATACTGGGAGAGGACAGACAGTTTGTTTTTATAAAATTGCTGAAATGCAGTGGCTCCTCAAAGAGCCACATGCCTGGTTCTGCGGTTGGATCCCGTTGGATTTTAAAAACCTGCCACGACTGTAACACTGACTGGTAAAAAGGTGTCAGTCCTGACCAGTCCACCTCCTCATGCCGAAGCAAAAAAAGCTGCTTGTCATATCCAAGGCCAGCTGCCCTCCTCAGCAGCAGTCTAGCCACATCCACCCAGTTCAGTCCACACCCGTACAGCAGCCTCTGGGCAGTCTGCAGCCTGAAAGCCATGATCCTGGCTGGAATGTCCATGAGGCCTTGTCCTCCCTCCTGTACTGGCAGGTATAGTGCAGGTGCCCTCACCCAGTGATATCCAGACCAAAAGAAATTAACGATCATCTGCTGCACCTGATCTACCAGGCCCCTTGGTGGAGGCAGGACAGTTAGTTTGTGCCATAGCGTCGAAGCAACCAAGTTATTGGTGACCAGTACTCTTCCCCTATATGACAGCTGGGGTAGCAACCATTTCCATTTAGATAACCTGGCTGACACCTTCTCCACTACACCCACCCTATTCTGCCTCTGGAACTCCTCAGTCCCTAGAAACACACCGAGAACTTTCATTCCCCCCTTCCCCCACCTCAGACCCCCTGGCAGGCTGGGAACCACCCCCTCCCACTCCTGCCCCACCTGCAAGGCCTCACTTTTCTCCCAATTTACTTTAGCAGAGGAGGCCTTCTGATAAACCCTCAAACTGTCCTTTAAAACCTCCACATCTCCCTGGTTTTTTATTAAAATATTAATATCATCAGCATACGCTGATAATACTATTGATGAGTTATGTGGAAGCCCCGGTAGAGACAGCCCAGTTAGCTTCTGCCTGAGCCTGGATAATAATGGCTCGATAGCCAGTGCATATAATTGGCCAGATATTGGACAGCCCTGTCTGATCCCTCTCTTTACAGGAAATGGACGACTCAGCCCACCCCCCACTTTAACCATACATGAGGCACCCTCATACAAAACTCCCAAACATGATAAAAACCCATCACCAAAACCATAAGCCCTCAAAGTGGAAAACAAAAAACCATGATCAACCCGGTCAAAAGCCTTTTCCTGATCAAGAGACAGAATACCAATGTTTAGATTGTAAAATTTACATAGGTCAAACAAATCTCTCATCAGGAACAAATTATCAGTAATAGTCCTGCCCGGAATACAATAGGACTGGTCTTTGTGGACAAGTAACTCTAAGTATTTTTTAAGTCTATTTGCCAGTACTTTGGACAAAAGCTTATAGTCGGCGCATAAAAGTGCGACAGGTCTCCAGTTCTTTAAAAAAGCCAGGTCCCCTTTCTTTGGCAGCAGGGATAAAGCAGCACGGCGACAGGAAGCTGGTAGTAAGCCACTCCCGACACACTCCACCAGCACTTCCCATAGATCAGGGCCCAAACTGGTCCAAAAGTGTTTATAAAAATCGACTGGTAGGCCGTCAATGCCTGGTGCTTTGCCTGGTGCCAGCTGTCTCACTGCTGCGGTCAGCTCATCCAGGCTAAGCCCAGAGTCCAAGGCTGCGCGCTCAGCAGCCCCTAACTGAGGCAGGTCCTGATGTAGTTCTGCAGCACACTCCTGGTCGCATTCATCCGCCCCATAGAGGGCAGTATAAAAACTAACGGCATGTCTCCGCATCTCAGCAGGCTCACTAGTCACCCTGCCATCAGGGAGGCGAAGACAGGCCATGTGCTTCTTTTTATATGATGATTTTTCTAGATTAAAAAAGAAAGCACTGGGTGCATCCATGTCTTTGATGTTGCTAAAACGTGCCCTCACTATGGCCCCCTTCACTCTTTCCCGTAACAGCATGCTCAGCGCTTTACTTTTCCCCTGCAGCAGGCTATCCTGGATAGAGCTGCCAGGTGTCATGAAGTTATCCTGCATTTTTTGGATCTCCTGTTCCAGTTTTTTTATCTCAGCTCTGACCCTGGCTGTAGAGTGGGCGGTGTACTGCTGGCAAAAAACACGAACCTGTGTCTTTCCAACCTCCCACCACTGACTTAGAGAGTTAAACTCTGCCTTTCTGCTCCTCCATACCTCCCAAAAGGACTCAAACCTTGTACAAAACACCCTGTCTTGTAATAGTTTGATATTAAAATGCCAGTATGAGTTGCACCTCATACTGGGTGAAATACATATATCGGTGGTGACTAGGTGATGGTCTGTGAAACCTACTGGGTGCATAAAACTCCTTGCTAACCTGGTGCTAAAAGCCTGTGATATGTAGATCCTATCTAACCTTGCTGCAGTGATCCTACCGTCTAATACCCTAACCCATGTGTACTGCCTAACCTGTGGGTGTTTAACCCTCCATGTGTCTAATAGATCGAGCTGTGTCAACAAATTGGAAAAAATTTTGGATGACTGTAAGTGTGGTTCCTCACCTGTTCTATCTAGTGCAAAATCTACAGTACAATTAAAATCTCCCCCTAATATTGTGCAATCCCTGTGATCACCCTGTGCTAATGTGTCCCTCAATCTCCTAAATATTTCCACACGCTCAGAACCCTCATTTGGAGCATAAATATTTACAAAGTTAAAAATGGTTTCCGCTATCTGAGCCCGCACAGTGTGCACCCTACCCTGCACTACCTCTGTAGTGGATAAAATATTTGCGCTTAATCTGGGCGAGAATAGAATAGCTACCCCTGCGCTAACATTGGTTCCATGGCAAAGAAAATACTGACCCCTCCACCACAAGCCCCAGTCTACTTCATTAACTGCGTCAGAGTGTGTTTCCTGAAGGAAAACAACGTCTAAGCCCTTCTGTTTGAAAAGTTCTGACACCAAAGCCCTCTTCTGCCCATCCCTTCCTCCATTAATATTTATGGACCCAACCCGCAAAACCTCCATAAAGAAATTAAAGAGTGGTGACAGAAAAACAGATAGAAAAAACAGAAACACCCTGTGGTACACAATCATTCGCGTTATTTTAAGATTCTCATCCGTTTCGCATTTTTCCCTTTTTTTGGCAAAGATTCTTTTCTCAGAGCAGTTATATGCTTTCTTAATCGGTAACGCTTTTTTTCGTCCAATACATTGAAACCGGCATTTTTTTGTATAGCGGTGACAGATTTAATAAATTTATCTGTGTCAGGGAAATAATCTTTTATTTTAACAGATTTACCAAATGTCTCCTCAAGAAAACTATTAATCTCGTCTTGCGAGTACACATCCCCACTCTGAGACATTGAGTCTGCCACTGACATGCCGTCCGAATCAGAATCATACTCCATTTCATCTTCATCTTCGTTTCTCTGGCTGTCAATGGCCGGCGGTTCGGCCACCGCCCCCTCCCCGCTAGATTGTTCATCCTGCCTGGGTTCAACCAGCTCAGCTACCGGAGAAATAGCTGTCACAATCTCGCTGTTATCAGCGTCCTCACTTGAGGCTGTGGGGCTGACATTTACCGTCTCCCCATTGGAATTAGCCTGTGTTTTCTCAGGCTGTTGCTCAGTGGCTACACTGGCCACCTCCGCGGAGGATACATCCTGCGAAGCCTCCCTTTCACCCTGTTTGCTCGTCCCTTCTCCTGCATCGGCCTCTGCTGACGGAGCGCTGGTTTCATCTTTATCTGCCGCCCGCTTTTTGTGAGGGCAAGCAAATCGCTTGTGACCAACATCGCCACACTCGAAGCATCTCACGCTTCCAGAGCTAGCATAAACCATGTAAAAGCCTTCTTCATGCTTAACCCTGAACGATATTTCTAGTGTTTGCGTTGGTGAGCTTAAAAACATAAAGACCTGTCTCCGTAGAGACTTGACATGGCGAAGCTTCTCGTCTTTACAGCCGAGCCCAACAGTTCTAAAACCACTAGCTATTTTCCCAAAACGCTGAAGTTCCCTCTCGAGAGCCTCGTTCGGGATGAATGGTGGAACACCAGAAATGGTAATCCTAGTTGACGGAGCAATTAGCGGTGAAACTTGAACGAAAACATCATTAAGATAAACGCCGCTCTCGATTAGCTGAGCAACAAGACGTTCTTCTTTCAGAAACGTTACCACCGCTTTATTCATCCTGGACGCATAATATAAATTTTCGTGACCCACTTGTTCTCCGACAGCGAGGAGAACCTCTTCAACCGTAACGGTTGGATCCGGCATTACCCTCACTCCGTGACGGAGCGAGAGGGACGGCGTCTCCCTAGACGCCATCCGCACCAAAGACCCTACTCCAAACAACACCAAAAACCCACAATCAAAACACCAAGGACAACTATAAATTAAATTAAATTACGACACCATATATTACACACACAAACAGCACAAAAGTAACAAAAAAAAATGCTTATAGCAACGCAACACGCTCTCATCGACCGCACGCTCTCGCAGACCCAACTCCCAGCATGCACAGAGAGCGAGAGAGAGCGAGAGAGAGAGCTGCAAATTAAGCGGTTGTGATGGGTTTAGTAGAGGTGAATCAAATGTGAAGGTAAAGGGGGATCAGAACAATACACCCACACAGGTGAGGATCATTAAGGAAGTAATAACTACTAATAAGTAGAAAAAAAAGGAAATAATTCCTAGTAGCTAAACAGTCAAATGATAATCAACCCAGGAAAAAAGGGCGAACTCGAATAATACGAGTGCGAACACAAAACTAGAGCTCAATACTAGAGCTAATACGGGAAACTAGAAAAGGAAAGAACACATTCGGCACGTAACACTAAGCCGGCCGGTAGAAGGTGAAATAAAAACAAAATCACCAAAGAAAAACTGTCTCAGTGAGAACAGCACGGACAAAATAGCACAGAGACACTAACAGGAGGAAATAATCGTATACCTGAATAATAAAGCTAGAAGCAATTCCCTCGTGAACATAAAACAAGTTTAATATCATAAAGTCGCTTTTACCTGGCTATACCTGGCTCAATGTAATAAGGAATGACAAAGAAGCACCGGGGAAGCGGAAGTGAGGAACTTAAATACCCTGCATGCAGTAGCACAGGTGAAATGAATAATAAGCGAGGTGAAGCAAAACCCCGGAACGGAACGTGGAAAAAATCCAATACTCAATCGGAGAGAGAGGATGAGAACCGCAGCGGAAAAGGAAAAAATAACCACGAAACCATGACAGCGGTACCTTGGATTTGAGTAAAATTGTCCACTCCCCTCTTCTCTGGCTCATCTATCTTTTAAGGGGAGGACTGTGGAGGGTTGGCCAGGACTATGGAACAGGTGAAAGTGCAGGCTGGTGAATGCTGATTGGTGACCTCTCTAGATCTGGGCAGAAAGCTGTGAAACTGAGCTTCTAATATATTAGCCAAGCCCCCCTGAGAACACTCCAGATTTGACGCACAGGTTTTTTTGGTGTGGTAGAGGCCCAACACTCCCTCTCTACAGGATCTGAGACAGGGTATCGATCACTTTTAATCAATAACACACACCCCCCCACACACACACACATTCACACACGCATGCACGCACACACACACAGACCAGGTCTATACACTCCGAGACCCTTCCACCAACCCCCAGAGACCAGATCCATAATGCTTATAGACCCCTCCCCCCACATACCTGTTGTCTCCGTGGTGACGCAGATGCCCACTGGCTCACAGGAAACAGTTTGCACTTAACTGTCACTTTCAGTGATCAAAGCCTCCAGCTCCTGCTTTAGGCAGGGATGCAGCGAGCGTGCATCTGTCCGTACACTCGCATTCGAGAGGCCCCCGCAACGCCACGATCGATAGCTTATTATTCACTGACCTGGCAGGTGTGCCAAAATCAGGACACACGCTGGCATTGTGTATTCATCCACCCACCTTTCAATTTATGAGGAAAGGGAGGGCCGCCGGGACATCTTTATCAAGAAAGGGACTCTGCTGCTGAGACAGTTTTTTTGGTTTACTTTGCAGGCGCTACAAGAAAGGTGAGCCTTGGTGGGAGGTGCGATTTATAGGATAGCCTTCCGTTTACTTTGCGTTTGGATGTGCGACTGGATCGCAGCACGTCACTAGATTTCCACCCCTCAGACTGCGTAATTAGCGGCTTGATTTTCGCTTTGTACGTTTGAATAATTAAAAGCGGTTTAATTAAGGCCTGCCTTGGTGGGATTTGAGAGACGCCCTTTCAGGGACGTCTCAATTTACAGACTCTCCACGTGGCATGGGGAGTATTGATAAACCATTTAGCACCGCGGTGCCCATGAATTTGCACAAGACAATGAAGTTCTATGACTTCAAAAATCCTCTGCAGTGTTGATTCATGGAAACAAGCAGGCCCAGTTTGAAGGATTTCTACTGTAACTGCTGGGTTTTTCTTCGACTGTAACTGAATTCTGAAAGAAGGCGTGAAATCTGCTGTAAGCAATAAGAGTGTGAGAGTGTGTGAGTATGTGCTGGTGAACGGCGCTGAGAGTGTGTGAGTGTGTGAGTGTGTGCTGGTGAACGGCGCAGAGTGTGTGCTGGTGAACGGCACAGAGTGTGTGCTGGTGAATGGCGCTGAGAGTGTGTGCTGGTGAACGGCGCTGAGAGTGTGTGAGTGTGTGCTGGTGAACGGCACTGAGAGTGTGTGCTGGTGAACGGCGCTGAGAGTGTGTGCTGGTGAACGGCACGGAGAGTGTGTGCTGGTGAACGGCGCTGAGAGTGTGTGCTGGTGAACGGCGCTGAGAGTGTGTGCTGGTGAACGGCGCTGAGAGTGTGTGAGTGTGTGCTGGTGAACGGCGCTGAGAGTGTGAGTGTGTGCTGGTGAACGGCCCTGAGAGTGTGTGCTGGTGAACGGCGCTGAGAGTGTGTGCTGGTGAACGGCACTGAGAGTGTGTGCTGGTGAACGGCGCTGAGAGTGTGTGAGTGTGTGCTGGTGAACGGCACGGAGAGTGTGTGCTGGTGAACGGCGCTGAGAGTGTGTGCTGGTGAACGGCGCTGAGAGTGTGTGCTGGTGAACGGCACTGAGAGTGTGTGCTGGTGAACGGCGCTGAGAGTGTGTGAGTGTGTGCTGGTGAACGGCGCTGAGAGTGTGTGCTGGTGAACGGCGCTGAGAGTGTGTGCTGGTGAACGGCGCTGAGAGCGTGTGCCGTTGTGTGTCCCGCCTGCAGGTTGCGAGAGCGACCACTGGGGGCCGCACTGCAGCAACCGCTGCCAGTGCCAGAACAAGGCACGGTGCAACCCCATCACGGGCTCCTGCGTCTGCACTGACGGGTACCAGGGCTGGCGCTGCGAGGAGAACTGCGAGCCCGGCTACTATGGCAAGGCCTGCCAGCTGCCCTGCCAGTGCCTCAACGGCGCCACCTGCCACCACCAGACCGGGGAGTGTCTGTGTGCGCCCGGCTACACAGGAGCCTTGTGAGTGTGCCGTCTTCCTCTGGGCTCTGCTAAAGGTCTTAGTAAATCAGGCTCTTAACGTACTAAATATTACAAAACTACCAAAGCAGGTATAGTTAAAGTGCAATTTGCAAGTTAAACAAAAGTCACATTTTTTAAAAGCAGAGTTCGCAATGTGCATGATTATACAGCGAGCATTAAATCCAGCTGAGCGCTTAATCTAATGAAAGGCTAGTGCAGTAAGCGCGTGTCCCATTGTTGTGCTCCCTGCTATTGTTGCTCTCCCTGTCCTCCACTTTCCATCCAGCTGTGGAGAGCGCTGTCCCCCGGGCAGCCACGGCACCCACTGTGAGCTGCGCTGCCCCTGCCAAAATGACGGGGTGTGTCACCACGTCACCGGGGAGTGCTCTTGCCCTGCGGGATGGATGGTAAGGGGTTCCCGTTGGGTGGGGTGGGGGGGTGTGAGAGAGAAGAGAGGCTGTTTTTGGCTCTCGTGCACCACTTGTAGAACTTACACTGAAAGCCTCAGTTCACAGGCGCTCTCTGCGGTTTTGCACACTGTCCAAAAGGTTCCTCTGTTTCGCGCAGTTTTTCTTCCATGTCCTACATCTGCCTTGGGCAACCATCACCACTTCAGAGGCGTATTTGCACGGAGACGCATATCCAGAAATTAAACGCTTTGAGCGCTATGGGCTGCGAATCGCACGGCCGATACCGCAGCCCATAATATTCGCCTGTGCTGGATGCACTTCAACTTCAATTTATCCGCCTTCATTTGTGCGGGGCTATTTAGAGGAGTGATAATAACGACCCATTGGCTGTGATTGCGTAATTGATCCAATCGGGCTGATGGCTCGTGCGTCCTGCTGTGACCCATTTCGCTGTGCTCCTGTTCACCCACAGGGCTCTGTCTGCGCCCAGCCGTGCCAGTTTGGCAAGTTTGGCATCAACTGCAGCCAGGAGTGCCCGTGCCGCAACAGTGGGCTTTGCGACCACATCAGTGGGCAGTGCCAGTGTTCAGCAGGCTACAGCGGCGAGAGGTATGCATTGGAGGGGGTGTTGCAGCCAGGATTTGAATCGGCGGCACTAACGCTGTGTAATCTTACAAACCGTTGTGGTGTACATACTAGAATCTGTCACGCAATGCTAGACTCCGTTATGCCGTACACTCTAGAACCTGTGGCGCTGAACATTCTAGAATACGCCACAATTTACATTCTAGAATCAGTGGCACTGTACATTCTAGAATCTTAAACGCTGTATAATATTTTTAGAAATGTGAGTCACTCTCAAGAGACATGCCATGTGGTACCGCTGAACACCTTAAGTTTTCCCAAAAGTTTTCAGCTTCATCTTAATTGTGCGAGCGGATGAGAACTCGGGAACTATGGAGTGTCAGTTGAAACAGTTATTATTTTGCCAACTCAACTCAAAAGATGAGCATCCTAAAGGCTTTCTTGTTGAGTACCTTTTTTCTTAAACTTTGTGAGGGTAAGTTTTCTCATTAGTTTAAAAAACAGGTGCTAAATTTGGCCTTAATGTTTTATTAAGAGCACGGGGTATTAACCCACTTTTCTGTATTTGTATTTACTTATATTTCTCTCTGACCAGCCAGGCCATTGATCTCACTCTGTGCCCCATACAGCTCTAGTTTGTTTTCTCCATTAATTAATGGTAATAGAGTTTTATTAGAAGTCAATTGAAATACCCAGATCTCTTCATTTCCTTGTGTCTTGACAGCGGGGCCTGCGGTTTATTGCCTCTGCTAAAGCAATTGTCTGCAGAATGGAAATGCTTGCTGAACAAAACTTTCTTTTCGTCTAATATTTTGCAGAATTGCTCTCATTCATTTTAGCAGTGACAGGTGAATTAACCTGCCAGGAATAATCTGAGATTGGGTTAGCCCCCCGCCTTCCCCTACCACCCACCTTCCCTCCCCCTGTGTTATAATGCCAGTCTCCCCAGATAAGGCCAAAGCCAATGTAATTTAAACATGAAACATAACCAGTCCATTTTATAATTTAATTGAGCTATTTATCTGCTTCCTAATGGCTTTGTTGGACATTTTAGATTGATGCTCTGCCAGAATTGTATATTTAACTTCTTGTAGTAGTCCCTCCATTGGTCTATTTGCTATTCAGCACAGAGAACCATCCCTGCTCTAATTATATTCATTACAATTAATGACTGTAGCTTCACCCCGGACAACTCCGGTGGTGGAACAAAGTAGCAATGACCGCAAATACCAGATGGCTTGCCTCTGGTCCTGCACCCCTGACCTTCTTGGTTCTTCTATGTACTGTCCATTTGTTTTAACGTACCCCCTCCCCCCCCCAACATGCCCAGGGGAGGAGAACTTTTCTGGAGAATTGCATTCTGGGAAAAAACATAGTCTTATGGGAACAGCTGTGATCTGTGGACACTACCCTACCTCTCCCTGCAGGTGCCAAGAGGAGTGCCCGGTTGGCACCTATGGCCCTCAATGTGCTCAGAAGTGCAACTGCCATAATGGAGCCAAGTGCTACCACATCAACGGGGCCTGCCTGTGCAACGAGGGCTTCAAAGGGGACAACTGCCAGGAGAGGTTCTGCCCCCCGGGGCTGTACGGCCTCATCTGTGACAAGTACTGCCCCTGCAATGCTACCAACACTCTCAGGTGAGCAGGGGCACGCTCAACATGGCTGCCTCTCTGGATAACCTCCCAAATTACAGCCATTGAAAGTAAATGATCCTGAATGAATTTCAGCTTCCGTTCAATCCTCAGGACACGAGCGCACATTTAGAGGTCAGGTTTCTAACCCGTTTTGGCCGTATTTGACAGTATGCCTTTGTTCATTCGTTCGTTCATTCGTTTGTTTGTTCGTTCTTTAGTTTTTTCATCTGTTACCTCTCTGGCATATTTAGTACACCAGGCTAGGTTAATGTTCTGGTTAGAGACTGACAGTGGTGATTTGGAACCCCGGACACTGAGGCAGTGAAACTCATTAAGGTGTGAGGGAGGGGATAGGCATCCATTTGAGCCAAACATGCAGACGTGGGGAGGGATGAATCACTGTCTATGGCCGGGGACAGTTCTTTAGGTCTCCGCGCCAGTCGGGAGCATCAGTGCTCTCGCTGTGCGCCACCCTTACGCCCGCCTCTTCCCCCTGCTTGCAGCTGCCACCCTCTGTCTGGCGAGTGCACATGTATGACGGGCTGGGCGGGTCTGTACTGCAACGAGACGTGCCCGCCCGGTTACCACGGAGAGGGCTGCAGCCAGCCGTGCGGCTGTGCCAACGGGGCCGACTGCGACGGCGTCACCGGAGCCTGCATCTGCGCCCCGGGGTTTATGGTGAGACCCGCTGCATTCACAGGAGTGGAACCAGACCAGCTGTGCCATCGCAAACATCAATATACCTGTACAGGAAACCAGTGGGTGCTCTACCTAGTGGTGTCATGAGTCATTG
Organism: Ilyophis sp. 1 JC-2022; assembly: GCA_022702515.1. Classification (NCBI taxonomy): domain Eukaryota; kingdom Metazoa; phylum Chordata; class Actinopteri; order Anguilliformes; family Synaphobranchidae; genus Ilyophis; species Ilyophis sp. 1 JC-2022. Next base: position 12,455,331 of record CM040399.1, on the reverse strand, counting down.
CTGTTCTCAAAATGGTATCAGTGGTTCAGCTCTTGTCATTTTCAGGGCAACCGGGAACTCGGCTCCGCTCCACTCATTATTGGGTTTACTGGACTACATTGGTGCAGTTCAAGTAGGCCTGGCTCTTTTCAGCATTTTTTAAATGCTTATAGAATTAAAATGTTTTAATTAAAGGGTACCTATTATGCTCTTTTTCAACAAGTTAATATAGGTCTCTGGGGTCCCCAAAACATGTCTTTGAATATTTGTTGGTGAAAATACCATTCAGATTAAGCATTATAGCATGATCTATACCCTTCTGTTTCAGTCCTTTTCAAAATGGGCTGTTTCTGGTGTCTGTATCTTTAAATGCAAATGAGCTTCTAAATGCAAATTTTCACCCCTTTTCCAGCGTGATTCTATGACATTCTCAACATCCAAAATATAGCTGCCTAGCCTGGACAAGCCCCACTCGATGCTACTGTGACAATTTCATTATCCTCTCTCCCTCACTCCTCCTCATCTACCATCAAACACACGGACACACTGCCTTTACACTGTCCAGCCGCCCACTACCGTTAGCTACCTCAGCTGTTAGTGTTAGCTAGTGCTATATGGCAAAAGAAACACACAGCACAATTATTTTGAAAATACTTACATTTCCATCTTTTTTTCTACGGAGAGTTGGAATTGAATTAACTTTCATGAGAAGTCTCTTGCTCAGCCCTGCTTCGTACTGACCCAGGTTGGTGAAGCAGTCAGACGTGAAGTGATGATTAGCACACACTAACAGTTTTTTGCCAACTGTAGCTGGGAGGTTGTCATCAAAAGTAAACTTGATGCACTCCGCTCTTAGGTCCTCTGAGGCTGGGGTTGCATGTAGCGATCTGTGCTGCTCTGGGAGTGTGCAGCCAACAACACAGCACTTCACATGGCTATCTCTTAGCTTCGACATGATGCTAGCGGGTTTGACTAAGGCGTTTGCGATAAAAAAAATGACGCACCATAGTTAAACAGTTCTCAAGCCTTGGGCGGAGATACTCAGATTGGGGGGGGGGGGGCGGTATTATTCTAATGACCCGGTTTATGACGCGTTAAACCGCGCAAATTTTGAACTGCTTGTAGAATCACATGCTTACACAAATAGGCAGCCCACAAAAAACTGACTGGGTTGTTTTAGTTCACAGTTTGTGTGTGAGTAGGCCCATCAGAGACCCAAATGTATGTGCACAAGCCCTTCATAATGGGTCTCCTTTAACAATTGATATTCCTAATGACTTTGGTGACACATGATCCAACCCATCTCAACGAAATCACATTTTTATTGAAATCACTTGCTTTCTCACATTTTGTGACAGTTGACTGCTATTTCATGAAGTGCTATCAAAGCAAATTAACCATTTGTAATTTACATTAATACTCATGTCAATAAGGTAATTGAATTATAAAGATAGAACAACGTGAAATAAAATGGACTCGTTTATTTTACTTCAAATTTAATTTCACAAGGGTTCCAAAATTATGGCCTAAATCGATACATATTTTGATGAGCCCAATGCTACCTTCAGATTTGCACCTTGTGGTATTTGTTTGTCAAGGTTAAAGGTTCGTAAATGTGCTGCATTCCCAGTTATGTGGAACAAATGCAAATATTAGTCAATTTAGAGCCCAGCACATTGGAAATAATGTGAGTGCCGTCGGCGGCAAAGCGAACAGTAAAAGAAGAGGACAAGGTGAAGTGCTTTATTACAGCCGACGTAATGGATGCCTCCTATTATAGCGCAGCTCCCCCACTTAATAGGAAAATCTTGCCAAGTGAAGGAAGGAGAAGTAGATGCATGGGCTTGGAAATTGATTCTTTTTCTTGATGAGACTCGCGCAGCCATTAATAATAAGCTGTGTGGTTATGAAGCGCGGTTTAAACATCAATCCTGCGGATCAAGCTTCTGCCAGTCACTTCACATCAGCGCCGAGCAAATGAGATGAAACGGGCTCTCTCTCCGGAGAAAGGGAGAGAGAGAGAGAGAGAGAGAGAGAGAGAGAGAAAAAGAGAATAGGGTAAGAGAGAGGGATAGAGAGAGGGAAAGAGAGTGGGTGGTAATGGAAAGAAAGAGAGGATATAATGAGGGAGAGAGGAAGACAGAGAGAAATGAAGGGAAATAAAGTGGGAGAGGGGGAAAGATTGAGAGTGGGGGGAGCGGAAAAGAGGCTGTGCAGAGAGAGAGAGAGAGAGAGGGAAAGGGAGAAAGAGAGAGAGAGAGAGAAAGGGAGAGAGAGAGAGAGAGAGAGAGAGAGAGAGAGAGAGAGAGAGAGAGACGTGCCCGGCACGCTGCCCGTACTACCTCAGAGAATGGCAGCTTTGCATGGCAGGCTCCCGTGGAGATCCGAAAGTGGCAGCCTCTGCTGTGGCCCGCATTCTTAATGTCCTCCACCTGTTTGGCTTAGCGGGTCCTGCCCGTGGGGTATGGCGCGCGCCACAGTCACATTAAACACGCCCAGCAGGGCGGGGGACCCCGGAGGATGATATTACACAGGCAGACAGAGGGTGAAGTGCATGTGTACAGCTCCCACCAGGCCCCTAGACAGAGAGCTCTGTTCACACTGAAGGTCTAGCTGTGTTAATGGAGGCTAATGCGCCGGCTATAACGCCCCCCCCCCTCTTGTAACACGGCGAGCAGATGGAACACAGGTGGCGTATCGCGGTCGCATTGCCCAGGTGCCGCCTCACCAGGCCCCGCAGATGGCGCACGGTAACGCGGGTCGCTGAGGGGCGAAACGGAACGGCACGCGGGAAAGAGAACGATTCGGCGCGGCGGCACACCCAAGCGCCCGCGCGGAGAGAGAGAAAGCGCGATTGCGCGGAGAGCCACCCGATCCGCCTGCCGGGACCTCCTCTGTCTCTTGAGTCCGCACAGGGCACGCCCGAAACTCCGTCAGTTGTTGGTCTGCAAACTTATTAGAGGGAAGAAAAATGGAATCTCGTGTAATGCCTGGAATGGTCAAAACTGTGTTTCAAAAACGGTAGAATCGTAGTGTCTGTAGTGATTATAATTGTGTTTCAGGAAGATGTTCCGCAACCGTGGTTTTGACATTGGTGGTTTTCTTGTATTTTTGTCCTTTAAGTGATTTCATCTTACAGATGAAAGTGGCATACATTTTTTGCTTCCACATCCATAGATCTGTTGCGGTAATGAATATCTTATTCTTTAGCAATCTTACTTTGTTTTATAAAATTTAAATTGAAGTTTGACAGTGAAAGGCAATTAAATGTACTGCTTGGGTCTAAGACCGGTGTTTAATTAGTGACGGTGTTTTGCTGTATCTGCAGGCAGGAGGAGAGATCATGTGTTATGTCAGAGGTAGAAAAAAGGCATTCCTGGAGTTCCTGTCCAATTAAGTTGGATAATAATGACTGAATTTGAATATGAGAGAAAGAAGGTGGCTACTTAGCCCCACCCCTCTCACATGGCCCCAAACGGATCTGAGGGGGTATTTGAATGATCTGTATCTCGGCAACCGCTCAGATCACTAGTCACGTGTCCGCCTATGTTAATGGGATGTCTCTGCCTCCATTCTGCATACTTGCTGGCATACTGCTTGCCCGGCTGAAGTTCACGTTGGCTCAAGTCCCACGCACCGCTGCTGACTAAAGATATACAGTACAGGTGCAGCTCAAAAAACGTGAAGAAGTTCAATATTTTTTGTCACTCATGTCAGAAAGTGAAACTCATATATTATATAGATTCATTACACATAGTGAAATATTTCAAGCCTTTATTTCTTGTAATTTTGATGATTATGGCTTACAGCTAATGAAAATCCAAATTTAGTGTCTCAGAAAATTAGAATATTACATAAGATCAATAAAAAAGGATATTTTAAACAGAAATGTCAGCCTTCTGAAAAGTATGTTCATTTCTATGCACTCAATACTTGGTTGGGACTCCTTTTGCATGAATTACTGCATCAATGCGGCGTGGCATGGAGGCCATCAGCCTGTGGCACTGCTGAGGTGTAATGGAAGCCCAGGTTGCTTTGATAGCGGCCTTCAGGTCGTCTGCATTGTTGGGTCTGGTGTCTCATCTTCCTCTTGACAATACCCCATAGATTCTCTATGGGGTTCAGGTCAGGCGAGTTTGCTGGCCAGTCAAGCACAGTAATACCATGGTCATTGAACCAGCTTTTGGTACTTTTGGCAGTGTGGGCAGGTGCCAAGTCCTGCTGGAAAATGAAATCAGCATCTCCATATAGCTTGTCAGCAGAAGGAAGCATGAAGTGCTCTAAAATTTCCTGGTAGATGGCTGCGTTGACTGTGGACTTCAGAAAACACAGTAGACCAACACCAGCAGATGACATGGCACCCCAAATCGTCACTGACTATAGAAACTTCACACTGGACTTCAAGCAACGTAGATTCTGTGCCTCTCCACTCTTCCTCCAGACTCTGGGACCTTGATTTCCAAATGAAATGCAAAATTTACTTTCATCTGAAAAGAGGACTTTGGACCACTGAGCAACAGTCCAGTTATTTTTCTCCTTAGCCCAGGTAAGACGCTTCTGACGTTGTCTCTGGTTCAGGAGTGGCTTGATACGAGGAATGCGACATTTGTAGCCCATGTCCTGGATTCGTCTGTGCGTGGTGACTCTTGATGCACTGACTCCAGCCTCAGTCCAATCCTTGTGAAGCTCCCCCAAATTTTTGAATGGATTTTGCTTGACAATCCTCTCAAGGCTGCGGTTATCCCTGTTGCTTGTGCACCTTTTCCTACCACACTTTTTTCTTCCACTCAACTTTCTATGAATATGCTTGGATACAGCACTCTGTGAACAACCAGCTTCTTTAGTAATGACCTTTTGTGGCTTACCCTCCTAGAGTGTGACACCATGAGTTTCCAATATTTAACTTTTTCACAATATTCTAATTTTCTGAGACACTGAATTTGGGTTTTCATTAGCTGTAAGCCATAATCATCAAAATTACAAGAAATAAAGGCTTGAAATATTTCACTCTATGTGTAATGAATCTATATAATATATGAGTTTCACTTTCTGAAATGAGTGACAAAAAATATTGAACTTTTTCACGATATTCGAATTTTTTGAGCTGCACCTGTATATATATTTTTCTTTCTCACACCCTTTGACAGACAGAATAGCTGTTGCTGGCTCTCTTGGAGAGGGAACAGAAGGGAACCTCTGCCGGGCTGATAAAACTTTCGGTAGACGGAGCTTCTTATGTGAGCAGGATACAGAGAGTGGCTCAAAGATGAGAGAGCCGTGCCCCCTGGCGCTCGATGCTAACGCACAAACCCACCTCTTTCAAAGGCCCGGTTCAGGGTGCTAATGAAACCACTCAGCGTTCCCCAGTCTCCAAAGAGGCACCTCTCAGGCCTCCTCTGGGCAGCTAATTGGGAATTGAAATTATTTAGTCGACTGTCACTCATGACCCCGGACGGGTGGCAAAGCCGCGGGTGAACCTGGGATTGGGGACCGGGAAAAACGCACGGGGAGGGCGAGGGAGAGGGTGTCGGAGGAGCCGAGCCGAGCGTTAAAACGGAGAGGAATAGTAATGGCTCGGGGCTGCAGAGGAGCCGGGCTGAGAAGCGCTATGTTTCTTTTATGGGACAGTTTGTTCTAATGTATCGGCGAGGGATTCGGAGGGGCTCGCGGTCTTCCTCATTATCCAAAGCTGCGCGGTACAGGGTACAGGGGACCTCTTACTCGCACGCTCTCCGTCCTCCAGAGCGTTCACACGTACTTTATATGCCTCACGCGCGCTTCAGGAGCAGACGCATGTGATAGGTGGGGCTGCTTGAAATTGCGGCTGTGGGGTTTGACCGGGCTACGCCTAATTTTCTGAAGAAAATGAAAACATTTGACAGGCTTACAGGTTAAAAGATTCCCCCTGCTCTTTTATGTGCATCAGTCTGGTACTGTCCATTATGCCTCTACTCATTATCAGATTAATTAATCAAGCAAACAATTAATATTGCACAGTTCCCTCGGCAATGAAATTCCCAAGAAGTCCACTCTGTTAGTGATGATAGTCTACAGAAAATGATGTTGAAACCTTACGGCTGTACAAATCTTCCTGTGTGACTCAGTGCTGGTACAACATGGAGAGGACAGGCACAGAGGTGTGCACAGAGAGGACAGGCACAGAGGTGTGCACAGTGAGGACAGGCACAGAGGTGTGCACAGTGAGGACAGGCACAGAGGTGTGCACAGTGAGGACAGGCACAGAGGTGTGCACAGTGAGGACAGGCACAGAGGTGTGCACAGTGAGGACAGGCACAGAGGTGTGCACAGTGAGGACAGGCACAGAGGTGTGCACAGTGAAAGTTCCCATGGAAACAAGAAGAAATGAAGTGAAAGACATGGTTTAGGTAAAATAATGCCCCGGTGTAAGGTCTCACTGGCTCTCTCTCATGCCCTCTCTCTCTCTCTCTCTCCCCCTCCCTCTCTCTCTCTATCTCTCCCTCCCTCTCTCTCTCTCTCTCTCCCTCTCTCTCTCTTTTTCTCTTTCCCCCTCCCTCACTCTCTCTCCCTCTCTCTCGCTTTCTCTCTCCCTCTCTCTCATACACACAGGGAGATGACTGTTCACTATCTTGCCCTCTTGGACTCCACGGGGTAAACTGCTCATCCCCCTGTTCCTGTCGAAATGAGGCTTCTTGCTCGCCCATCGATGGCTCTTGTGTCTGCAGAGAAGGTATCTTTGAGTCCCCTGCCTCAGAATCTTCTAACTTGACTCTTTTCACACTACCAGGTTACAGGAAAATGCAGAAATATATTGAGTAACGTTAGCTAGCCTATCACAACAGACTCAAAGCCAGTTGTAAACTGCATTGACCGCTTTGAGTTTTTTGCAGTCCAACTGCACTCTTCCTTAATAGGAAAAATGTTAGCAAATGGTTTAGGGATGGTTTGGAATGGTTTCAGGGTTTATTTTGTCCAAAGAAAGGCAGAATTTATTAGCACTGAGTGCAAAAGGTTTTGTACAAGCTAAAGGTCTTAGTAAATCAGGCCCTAAATGCTTGATGCTGTTGCTAACCCTAACCCTAACCTAACTAGTGTGATTCGCTAGGTAGCTAATCCACAAGTTATAATGAGTTATAATTAAATTTAGCAGCTGTTTCTCAACACTCATAAAATTAGACCAAAATAAAGCGCTGGTAGGCAGGGTTGCTGCTCGACAGGGCAGCTGTACATTGGTAGGCGGAGTTACTGCTAGATTGGGCAACTGTACGCTGGTAGGTGGAGTTACTGCTCGACAGAACCTCTGAGTAGGCAGAGTTACTGCTGGACAGGGCAGCTGTACGCTGGTAGGCGGAGTGACTGCTAGATTGGGCAGCTGTACGCTGGTAGGCGGAGTTACTGCTCGACAGGGCAGCTGTACGCTAGGCGGAGTTACAGCTGTACACTGGTAGGCGGAGTTACTGCTCGACAGGGCAGCTGTACGCTAGTAGGCGGAGTTACTGCTTTACAGGGCAGCTGTACACTGGTAGGCAGAGTTACTGCTAGACAGGGCAGCTGTACACTGGTAGGCAGAGTTACTGCTAGACAGGGCAGCTGTACGCTGGTAGGCAGAGTTACTGCTTTACAGGGCAGCTGTACGCTGGTAGGCGGAGTTACTGCTAGACAGGGCAGCTGTATACTGGTAGGCGGAGTTACTGCTAGACAGGGCAGCTGTACGCTGGTAGGCGGAGTTACTGCTAGACAGGGCAGCTGTACACTGGTAGGCGGAGTTACTGCTAGACAGGGCAGCTGTACACTGGTAGGCGGAGTTACTGCTAGACAGGGCAGCTGTACGCTGGTAGGTGGATTTAGTATGAATAACATGCTATTTGCAGTAAGTATGAGTAAACACCCCGAAAAAGAACACAAGTTTTGTTTATCTTATTATACAGTGTTACACTGCAGTCATATCGTGTACATCACAGCAAAAGTACCATTTCTGCTATTTTACGTGGAATGCGACAATTTAAGTTGTAAGAAAAAATCTGTTTTTTGTGTTTCTTTCATTAGTAGTCATTAGTAGTTTTTAGTTGTGGAAGTGGAGATGCAGCTTAGTTCCTGCTTGGACTGGAGAGTCACTTGCAGGCTTGTAGTACCAGTTTTTAAAGTTTTTTTTTACCGTTTAAGGATCACCTTAGTACTTTAGTATGAGTATGTTATTACAATGTTCTTAACTGAACATTCTAATGCTGATGTAACAATCACAATGGAGTTCTAGAAGACTGGCTTAGAATTTTGAAAAAACATTCCAAAAAACCCGCTCTTCAAAGGGTTAAGAGTGGTGATGGTGGGTTTCACCAGTCGTTCTGAATATTACGTGGCTGTAATATGTAAAGAGCACTAGGGTATCCTGCTCAGGTGCTAATTCCGCCAACAATTCCCATCAGACATGAGGGACTAACAATAAGACTACATCACTTGTTTTCACTCATAACACTGATTCGACTGATCAATCAATCATCCTTGGCAGTGAGAGTGAATGTTAAATTGCAAGGCCTGCCCTGGTTTTTTTTTAAACTTTTGTTTTCTTTCTTCTTGTGTAATGTCTTGGTGTCGACAGCTTAAAATATTTATAGTCAGAGGAATGTTTTTCCAGAGCGGGCTCGTAATTAAAGGCAGGATCTGTCCCGATATGAGTACTGGGTCTTGCTAGGTCTCTGATTCAACACAACAAAGCTTATCCAGCAAACTTATCCTGAGCCCCACCAAGCATTTAAAAACTATTTCCAAAAATAAAACTGAATAAAGGCCACAGCATTAGGGATTTATATACAGTATTCATAAATAGTGTTACTGATTAGAGCATTATATACAGTATTCATAAATAGTATTACTGATTGGGGCATTAAATACAGTATTCATAAATAGTATTACTGATTGGAGCATTATATAAAGTATTCATAAATAGTATTACTGATTGGGGCATTATATACAGTATTCATAAATAGTATTACTGATTGGGGCATTATATACAGTATTCATAAATAGTATTACTGATTGGTAATATACAGTATTCATAAATAGTATTACTGATTGGGGCATTATATACAGTATTCATAAATAGTATTACTGATTGGGGCATTATATACAGTATTCATAAATAGTATTACTGATTGGGGCATTATATACAGTATTCATAAATAGTATTACTGATTGGGGCATTATATACAGTATTCATAAATAGTATTACTGATTGGGGCATTATATACAGTATTCATAAATAGTATTACTGATTGGGGCATTATATACAGTATTCATAAATAGTATTACTGATTGGGGCATTATATACAGTATTCATAAATAGTATTACTGATTGGGGCATTATATACAGTATTCATAAATAGTATTACTGATTGGGGCATTATATACAGTATTCATAAATAGTATTACTGATTGGGGCAATATATACAGTATTCATAAATAGTATTACTGATTGGGCATTATATACAGTATTCATAAATATTATTACTGATTGGAGCATTATATACAGTATTCATAAATAGTATTACTGATTGGGGCATTATATACAGTATTCATAAATAGTATTACTGATTGGAGCATTATATACAGTATTCATAAATAGTATTACTGATTGGGGCATTATATACAGTATTCATAAATAGTATTACTGATTGGAGCATTATATACAGTATTCATAAATAGTATTACTGATTGGGGCATTATATACAGTATTCATAAATAGTATTACTGATTGGAGCATTATATACAGTATTCATAAATAATATTACTGATTGGGGCATTATATACAGTATTCATAAATAGTATTACTGATTGGGGTATTATATACAGTATTCATAAATAGTATTACTGATTGGGGCATTATATACAGTATTCATAAATAGTATTACTGATTGGAGCATTATATACAGTATTCATAAATAATATTACTGATTGGGGCATTATATACAGTATTCATAAATAGTATTACTGATTGGGGCATTATATACAGTATTCATAAATAGTATTACTGATTGGGGCATTATATACAGTATTCATAAATAGTATTACTGATTGGGGCATTATATACAGTATTCATAAATAATATTACTGATTGGGGCATTATATACAGTATTCATAAATAGTATTACTGATTGGGGCATTATATACAGTATTCATAAATAGTATTACTGATTGGGGCATTATATACAGTATTCATAAATAGTATTACTGATTGGGGCATTATATACAGTATTCATAAATAGTATTACTGATTGGGGTATTATATACAGTATTCATAAATAGTATTACTGATTGGAGCATTATATACAGTATTCATAAATAATATTACTGATTGGGGCATTATATACAGTATTCATAAATAGTATTACTGATTGGGGCATTATATACAGTATTCATAAATAGTATTACTGATTGGGGTATTATATACAGTATTCATAAATAGTATTACTGATTGGGGCATTATATACAGTATTCATAAATAGTATTACTGATTGGGGCATTATATACAGTATTCATAAATAGTATTACTGATTGGGGCATTATATACAGTATTCATAAATAGTATTACTGATTGGGGCATTATATACAGTATTCATAAATAGTATTACTGATTGGGGCATTATATACAGTATTCATAAATAGTATTACTGATTGGGGCATTATATACAGTATTCATAAATAGTATTACTGATTGGGGCATTATATACAGTATTCATAAATAGTATTACTGATTGGGGCATTATATACAGTATTCATAAATAGTATTACTGATTGGGGCATTATATACAGTATTCATAAATAGTATTACTGATTGGGGCATTATATACAGTATTCATAAATAGTATTACTGATTGGAGCATTATATACAGTATTCATAAATAGTATTACTGATTGGGGCATTATATACAGTATTCATAAATAGTATTACTGATTGGGGCATTATATACAGTATTCATAAATAGTATTACTGATTGGAGCATTATATACAGTATTCATAAATAGTATTACTGATTGGGGCATTATATACAGTATTCATAAATAGTATTACTGATTGGAGCATTATATACAGTATTCATAAATAGTATTACTGATTGGGGCATTATATACAGTATTCATAAATAGTATTACTGATTGATTTGGGCATTATATACAGTATTCATAAATAGTATTACTGATTGATTGGGGCATTATATACAGTATTCATAAATAGTATTACTGATTGATTGGAGCATTATATACAGTATTCATAAATAGTATTACTGATTGGAGCATTATATACAGTATTCATAAATAGTATTACTGATTGATTGGGGCATTATATACAGTATTCATAAATAGTATTACTGATTGGAGCATTATATACAGTATTCATAAATAGTATTACTGATTGATTGGGGCATTATATACAGTATTCATAAATAGTATTACTGATTGATTGGGGCATTATATACAGTATTCATAAATAGTATTACTGATTGGGGCATTATATACAGTATTCATCAATAGTATTACTGATTGGGGCATTATATACAGTATTCAGAAATAGTATTACTGATTGGGCATTATATACAGTATTCATAAATAGTATTACTGATTGATTGGGGCATTATATACAGTATTCATAAATAGTATTACTGATTGATTGGGGCATTATATACAGTATTCATAAATAGTATTACTGATTGATTGGGGCATTATATACAGTATTCATAAATAGTATTACTGATTGATTGGGGCATTATATACAGTATTCATAAATAGTATTACTGATTGATTGGGGCATTATATACAGTATTCATAAATAGTATTACTGATTGGGGCATTATATACAGTATTCATAAATAGTATTACTGATTGATTGGGGCATTATATACAGTATTCATAAATAGTATTACTGATTGATTGGGGCATTATATACAGTATTCATAAATAGTATTACTGATTGATTGGGCATTATATACAGTATTCATAAATAGTATTACTGATTGATTGGGGCATTATATACAGTATTCATAAATAGTATTACTGATTGATTGGGGCATTATATACAGTATTCATAAATAGTATTACTGATTGATTGGGGCATTATATACAGTATTCATAAATAGTATTACTGATTGGAGCATTATATACAGTATTCATAAATAGTATTACTGATTGATTGGGGCATTATATACAGTATTCATAAATAGTATTACTGATTGGAGCATTATATACAGTATTCATAAATAGTATTACTGATTGATTGGGGCATTATATACAGTATTCATAAATAGTATTACTGATTGATTGGGGCATTATATACAGTATTCATAAATAGTATTACTGATTGATTGGGGCATTATATACAGTATTCATAAATAGTATTACTGATTGATTGGGGCATTATATACAGTATTCATAAATAGTATTACTGATTGATTGGAGCATTATATACAGTATTCATAAATAGTATTACTGATTGGAGCATTATATACAGTATTCATAAATAGTATTACTGATTGGGGCATTATATACAGTATTCATAAATAGTATTACTGATTGATTGGGGCATTATATACAGTATTCATAAATAGTATTACTGATTGGAGCATTATATACAGTATTCATAAATAGTATTACTGATTGATTGGGTCATTATATACAGTATTCATAAATAGTATTACTGATTGATTGGGGCATTATATACAGTATTCATAAATAGTATTACTGATTGATTGGGGCATTATATACAGTATTCATAAATAGTATTACTGATTGGAGCATTATATACAGTATTCATAAATAGTATTACTGATTGATTGGGGCATTATATACAGTATTCATAAATAGTATTACTGATTGATTGGGGCATTATATACAGTATTCATAAATAGTATTACTGATTGGGGCCTTATATACAGTATTCATAAATAGTATTACTGATTGATTGGGGCATTATATACAGTATTCATAAATAGTATTACTGATTGATTGGGGCATTATATACAGTATTCATAAATAGTATTACTGATTGGAGCATTATATACAGTATTCATAAATAGTATTACTGATTGATTGGGGCATTATATACAGTATTCATAAATAGTATTACTGATTGATTGGGGCATTATATACAGTATTCATAAATAGTATTACTGATTGGGGCATTATATACAGTATTCATAAATAGTATTACTGATTGATTGGGGCATTATATACAGTATTCATAAATAGTATTACTGATTGATTGGGGCATTATATACAGTATTCATAAATAGTATTACTGATTGGAGCATTATATACAGTATTCATAAATAATATTACTGATCGATTGGGGCATTATATACAGTATTCATAAATAGTATTACTGATTGATTGGGGCATTATATACAGTATTCATAAATAGTATTACTTATTGGAGCATTATATACAGTATTCATAAATAGTATTACTGATTGATTGGGGCATTATATACAGTATTCATAAATAGTATTACTGATTGGAGCATTATATACAGTATTCATAAATAATATTACTGATCGATTGGGGCATTATATACAGTATTCATAAATAGTATTACTGATTGATTGGGGCATTATATACAGTATTCATAAATAGTATTACTTATTGGAGCATTATATACAGTATTCATAAATAGTATTACTGATTGATTGGGGCATTATATAATGTGTTGGGGGTGGGTGCTGCTATTCAGCAGGTCTGTGTAGGATCATGTGAAAGTCTATGCGTATTTCCCTGGACAGTTTCAGCACATCTGGTGGGGCTAGCTGGTCCCCGGCACCCCCCCCCCCCCCCCCCATTGCTTCAGTGGGTGTGTCTGCGCCATCAGGCACTGAACAGGCCAGTCCACGTAGACCGCTGGCTCCAGAGTCACCTCTCATGAAAGCCTCTCTCTTTAATCAAACTCTTATTCATAATCACAGCTTGCAGTACCCTGACAGTAAAACTCCAACAAAAAAATGTAGAGCAGAGTGTAATTTTTCTCTGTTTCTACGTTTTCTCGTACGTTAAATTGATCATTTATTTACTGGGCTCATTTGCCCAGACGCTGTAGCATGTTGAAGAGGTGGAAGGTTCACAGTGGAAGTCTGACATTTTCTGCCCTCAGGGCGGGGGCGTCATGCTAAGCAAATAAACAATTTGCACCTCTGGATTTTCTGTTTTTCAAACATTTTTAAAAGATTCCGAGTCTGGCCTACGCTTTGTAACAATGCAGTTGTTAAAATGAGCTGTAAGAAATACTTTTTTTTAACAGCTCAATTACCTAGTTTGCTTCTCTCCTCCTATTGGAATGGCCAATTGTAGTGCTGTACTGTAGGTTCATTCTCATAACTTCAAAAGGACTCCCAAATAGACGAATGATTGGCTGACTGACTGGTCGATTGGTCTGATGATTGTTTAGTTCTTTTGCTTCTGTGATTGATTGACGAGCTGATTGGTTTAATGATTGGCTCACAGAATGATTGATTGATTTGCATGACTGATTTGATTGGTCTGGTTTGTGTGTCCCAGGCTGGCAGGGAGTCGACTGCTCCATTCCGTGCTCCAGTGGCACCTGGGGTCCGGAGTGCAACCAGTCCTGCCTGTGCGCCAACGGGGCGGCCTGTGACCCTGTGGACGGCTCCTGCACCTGCTCCCCGGGCTGGAGAGAGGAGCACTGTGACACGCCCTGTCCCGTGAGTCCGGCCTCCCGCCCCACTTCTCACCCATCCTCACCTCAGAGCCTCAGCTGGGCGGGGCTTCAGTCCTCAGGCCTTTACTCTGCAGTGTTTCATCCCGCGCGATTCGCTGTTCCTCACTTTGGAATGCCAGGTCATGATTGTGGGCTCGTCCCGTCCCATTGCTGCCGTGTGCTCTGTGAGCTCAGGAGGGGCGAAGATCGGCACACGTCACGTTCTCCAAAACGCACGCGGCCATCCGCCCCTTCTGTTCAATACACAATCCACAATTAGAGTTGCACAGTTGTTGCACCAGAGGACTGCGCAATTTCTAAAACCACTGTAGACAGCTGCATTTTAGGTGCCCAAATAACCAGATGTGCTGTGTTACTGAATCGTTTGTGTTGTGTTACTGAATCGGCTGTGTTGTGTTACTGAATCGGCTGTGTTGTGTTACTGAATCGGCTGTGTTGTGTTACTGAATCGGCTGTGTTGTGTTACTGACTCAGCTATGTTGTGTTACTGAATCGGTTGTGTTGTGTTACTGAATCGGCTGTGTTGTGTTACTGACTCAGCTATGTTGTGTTACTGAATCGGTTGTGTTGTGTTACTGAATCGGCTGTGTTGTGTTACTGAATCGGTTGTGTTACTGAATCGGTTGTGTTGTGTTACTGAATCGGCTGTGTTGTGTTACTGACTCAGCTATGTTGTGTTACTGAATCGGCTGTGTTGTGTTACTGACTCAGCTATGTTTTGTTACTGAATCGGTTGTGTTGTGTTACTGAATCGGCTGTGTTGTGTTACTGAATCGGCTGTGTTGTGTTACTGAATCGGCTGTGTTGTGTTACTGAATCGGCTGTGTTGTGTTACTGAATCGGCTGTGTTGTGTTACTGAATTGGTTGTGTTGTGTTACTAACTCAGCTGTGTTGCTGTTTGCAGGATGGCACATATGGGCTGGAGTGTCGGGAGCACTGTGACTGTAGCCATGCCGATGGCTGCGACCCGGTGAGCGGGTACTGCCGATGCCTCGCTGGTTGGACAGGTGAGCACCAGGAAAGCAACAAACTGACACCAAGAATCCGGCATGGAACAATGACACTGGAACTTATATACGGAAACACTGACATCAAGATAGGGATGGGACGATACTGGATATAACTATATATCTTGGTAAAAAACATTACAGGTTATTTGATTATCATACATTTATATCAGAGTCATTTTCAAAATAACCGTCTGTTACACTTTAGTTTTGGTCAACCGCCTATAAAACAGAAGAAGAAGAGTAGTAACCGGCTACGGCGGAGCACTTACTATTCTCTGACACCCATTAGGCACAGCGACATAAAGGACGTTTTTATTGTACCATTGTGGAAGGAGGAGGTCATACATCGCCGCAGCAGGAGATAATGTTTCTAGAAATAATGGAGCTTTTACCCCGTCTAAATGTTTACATTTACCTGCATGCCATTTTATTGAAAAATATGTTCATAGTTATTTCTGAATTCCGTTATTTTCTTAAAACGAATTATTGGCATGACCAAAATGTTAACATTTTTACATAATGTTTTAGGTAAAAACATACCTAAAAAATAGATGTTTTCTGATTGGTATAAATTATTATTTTTAAGTCATTGTTGTACGTTTTAATACTGTTTTAATACTTTCAACGCATTTTAGTAATTGAGATAATATCGTATATCATGAAATTTTTATATCAGCACACATACACCTACATCAAGATGTACTGAGACACTACCACAAAAATGACACTGATAAGGTAGCCCCCCCCCCCCCTCCCATGTGTTTTAAGTTCCTGAAATTGCCTGCACTGAAGAACCTATGTGTGAGGGATGCATTGTGAGTCGATGGGAAGCATTGAGCGTCCTCAACTTTTACCAGCTAAATTTCAAGACAATGGGTTAATTTGCTTTCATATAGAAATAAAGACACAGCATGTGTCATGGATCGTGCCTTCCTTCCCTTATGTTCGCGCTTAGTATACCTTTTTTCCATTCACCTTCAATCTATCTGATTTTTCTGTGTTCCGATACGGGTTTTGCTTTTGCCTCTGTGATTAGTGAGTTCACCTGTTCTGCATTTCCGCTCACTATTTATACTCCGCTTCCTCCTTTTCTCATAGCTTCCATGTTATTTTCTGGTAACATTCTAGCCAGTAAAGATATTGGAGTTGTGCATACTATCGACCGCTTTGCTTCTCAACGCAGTACAAGACTGTTAGCAGTACAATTTAGTAAAGTGCGCTATTTTTCTCTCTTTATTCAGAGCAGAGGTTTATGTGGTTTGTTTCTCACTCAGACCTACGAGTGCTCTCGTCCTAAGGTTTAGGGTTCTTTTATTTTTCTCCTTCCTTTGTTTTGTACACTCCACAACTGGAGTTAGATAAGTGTATCGCTTATTTCTTTTGTTTGCTCGGATATGGAGCTCCTCGCTTATTTGTATCGCAAATCTTATTTGTATCGCAAAACTTCTTTTTAATTTTCCTGTCCGCTACGGATTATTGTCCGTCTTATTGTTCGTTTAGAACACTTTTAGATTCCTCATCTGTCGCACCTGGACCTCCAATATTTCCTCCGTGTCTCTGGGCAAAGAGATCCCCAACAGCATGTATAAAGTTGAAGTACAGAATACAACAAATAGCAGATGATACCCATTGTTAACATTGTCAACACATCTTCATTAGTTAGGAATGCCACTTGCATAGCCCCAAGGACGAATGATGATAGCCAGCAATGGCATTCACCAGTGATGTAACAGAAACTGACACAGCCTTCAATGTGACGAGATTAACAATTAACAGTAGACTATTGTCCCTGCAGCTGCTGTTCCTTAGACACTCCATAACACAGCTTTCCCTTAATGCTTGCAACTACCTGCACTGTGGCTAGCCGCTGAACCCTGCACTGTGGCTAGCCGCTGAACCCTGGACTGTGGCTAGCCGCTGAACCCTGCACTGTGGCTAGCCGCTGAACCCTGCACTGTGGCTAGCCGCTGAACCCTGCACTGTGGCTAACCACTGAACCCTGCACTGTGGCTAGCCGCTGAACCCTGGGCTGTGGCTAACCACTGAACCCTGCACTGTGGCTAGCCGCTGAACCCTGCACTGTGGCTAGCCGCTGAATCCTGCACTGTGGCTAGCCGCTGAACCCTGGGCTGTGGCTAACCGCTGAACCCTGCACTGTGGCTAGCCGCTGAACCCTGCACTGTGGCTAGCCGCTGAACCCTGCACTGTGGCTAGCCGCTGAACCCTGCACTGTGGCTAACCACTGAACCCTGCACTGTGGCTAGCCGCTGAACCCTGGGCTGTGGCTAACCACTGAACCCTGCACTGTGGCTAGCCGCTGAACCCTGCACTGTGGCTAGCCGCTGAACCCTGCACTGTGGCTAGCCGCTGAACCCTGGGCTGTGGCTAACCGCTGAACCCTGCACTGTGGCTAGCCGCTGAACCCTGCACTGTGGCTAACCACTGAACCCTGCACTGTGGCTAGCCGCTGAACCCTGGGCTGTGGCTAGCCGCTGAACCCTGCACTGTGGCTAACCACTGAACCCTGCACTGTGGCTAGCCGCTGAACCCTGGGCTGTGGCTAACCACTGAACCCTGCACTGTGGCTAACCGCTGAACCCTGTGCTGTGGCTAACCCCTGAACCCTGTGCTGTGGCTAACCGCTGAACCCTGGGCTGTGGCTAACCGCTGAACCCTATGCTGTGGCTAACCCCTGAACCCTGGGCTGTGGCTAACCACTGAACCCCTGTGCTGCTCTAGAGACCTCGCTAAAAATCATATTGCAACAATAAATCATGAGAAGAGTTTATGTTTAAATTCACTCTTTTAACGTTACCACATTTCACTTTCCCAGAACTACTATTTTAATACACCAACCTCTCTGCTGCACATATTCAGTAAATAGATTCAGCTTCTTGCTTATTTGCACTTCATGCGTCAGCTCAGCAGCGTATGACTCAGCTTGCTTCTCATTTCACACAACCACATGAGATGACGAGAGAGAATAAGATCACAGGATCATGGACACCCTCCTCCTGTCAGTCACACACAGGAGCCCACACACCCTCCTCCTGTCTGTCACACACAGGATCACGCACACCCTCCTCCTGTCTGTCACACACAGGAGCGCGCACACCCTCCTCCTGTCTGTCACACACAGGAGCGCGCACACCCTCCTCCTGTCTGTCACACACAGGAGCGTGCACACCCTCCTCCTGTCTGTCACACACAGGAGCGCGCACAAAACATGCATAAAAGATATCAAGATTACAATATGAAAATATGTTATTGTGTATGTCAAAAAATGCATAATAATAAAGGTCCATCGGTCAAGGACCACACGCCTGTCCCTCAAGAAAGGGAAGTGCCGCCTTAAATTGCATTTATCCCGCCAGGTTTGAACAAACTTCTATCATTTTCTTGCAGCTGAGCTGGAGACGAGTGCCTGCTGTCCCTATATGCACTGCCCGTTGCTGTGAAATGAACAATTAATGGTAATAGTATTATACTATTTTCTGCGAGAGGCTAGTTCCAGCATCGCCTAAATTCAATTGGAGGCTTAAATTCAGCCATACATGCAGTTACGTACCTCAAGCCTAGTCCGACATGCCAATGAATAGCCTGGCTTACATTCAAGTCCCCATCACACCTGTCAGCCAAGAACGGGTAAAACAGGAGTTTACAGCAAAATTTGGATTTCCTGGGGTTCTCTTATATAAGTGAAACGTAAGCGAACCCACTCCATCAACATCCAGGCGATGTGCGATGTGTAAGGTTATACATGTAGCCTATTCGAAAATTAGCCTGGATCAAGCTATGACTATATTGCCCAATAGTTTCTGCAATCTTCCAGGGGGACAATATTCTGTAAGGGCACAAGAAACTTTGCTGATAACATCTGCATCATGCTTATATCAATGCGCGAATTGTCATTCAATCGAAAACTCACAAAAACACGCACTGCAATAGACGGATCGAAACGTTGTCTATCTAACGTTGCGAGTAAATGCATTTATTGTTCATTACGTTGCGCTGTTTGGATGTGCGTGCATAGGCTACGAGTTTCCGAGGTATCTGGGAACGCAGCATTATTAAAAACCAGATTTTTTTAACCTGTTGAAAAAAAAATTTTTTATTAGAGAAAAGAAGAGTCTAATTTAATTAATTACACAATTCATTTCTGAGATTTTTGCCATATGCATCATCACGCGCGCGCTTTTTATTTTTTTTTTTTTTTTTTTTTTTTCCAAATTTAGCCAATTCTACCCTGTGTTATTCAATTGCAATCCTCCATGTAGCAACCACTTGAGAATTAGCCTCTACACAACCCTGTCAGCCGATAGTAGGAAGGAGGGCATCTCTTCAGGGCGCGACTCCTCTTCTCAAAGCTCGCCCTCCCGACTCTTCTAACTCGGCGGGCTGGGCCGCGATTTCTCGCGACCTTTCCCCCCCCACCCCCCCCCCCCACCCGGAGCGGCCACCAATTTCTACTCCCTCAAAGCACCGGCCATGCTTGGATCAACTTGCACCCATAGCAAGTGAACTGGGCGGGTTAGTCTTAAAATGAGGTGTGGCCTGGATAATTTCATTTAATTTTATCAGGCCGAAATTCATTGCCTGTGATCTGTCTGCTGTGAGAGCAGCCTCTTGGAATTGATGTTTGACAATGCTTCATTGTATAATCAAATGAAATTTGTTTTAAAAAAAAGCAGGCTAATTTGATGTTTTCTAAGGTGAGACAGAAGCCAAGTTCTGATATAGCTTATTCTCCGATGTTGCAGGTGCTTTTAACAAAATGAAACCTCATATATTTAATAGGAAATAGTTTGGTCGGGAATTACCGGGAACCCATGGTGGTGTTAAACTGTAATATTTACGATTATTATTGTGTATATGCAAACACGTCATAATGGTTAGTCCGAATATTGATCCATATATTCCTTGCTCGCACACTTTAACCTTGCGCGAGCAGGTTTACCCAGCTGTAAATCGCACTTTTTGCAGTCTTATTAAATTCACCATTATATTAGCAATCGGCCAAGGTGCAAATTCAGGTAGCTTTTAAAGGGAATGGGAGATCACACTGTGATTGGTTTATTGCATGTTACGCCCAAGACAAACCTATAATTAATTAAGAGGCTATGTTCAGCCCGTTTGTACCTTGCTCGTTACTTTGCGCTGAAAATATGTGCCCTCTAACTAGCAAAAGGAGAGTTGGACACACCCTAAATGCACTTGCGCCTTGTCTTTTAGACCATGTCATAAGACCATCCAGATAGAGCCCGAAGATTTTGACACTGAGACCCTCACACACTGATAGAAAGTATTGCCAGAGGTGGAAATCCAGGGGACATAAAGTAAAAGTCCTACCATGTGTTTCTTCCACCCATAGACTCAGCCAGCTGATTTCACTAATTAGTTCTACTTCCTCATAATGTTAATTAGCAAATCCAGGTGATTGGAGTAAAATACTGGGGAGGACTTTTACTTTATGTCCCCTGGATTTCCACCTCTGATTATTGCACTGATACAGACTGGCAGAGTAACCAACCCCACTAACACAGAGACTGCCACAAAGGTACTAATATTGTGGTACTGAAGCTGTTGCACTTACACAAGGACATACGCTCAGACCATTACATGGATAATGGACCACATGCTGACTGGATGAGAAATAGCGAAGTGCACCCTGACACACTGCAGACACAGGAAGCAGAGCCCAGAGGACACAGTAGAAAGGATTGACTTCTGCAACTTGTCAGATAAGGGTAATCTTGTGTCTGCCTCCCCAAAAGATCAGAATATGATTACAGTTAAAATGGATCTAACTTAATTCTACAAATTGCATTAGGTCCCTGGAGCAGATCTGATATACAGAGCATGTCCCGCTTAATTAAGTCAGATTCTTTTATACACAGCAATGTATTTTCAACTAATTATTGCTCTCACCTCTAAGCCCTGATAATACCCAACCAGTGAGTACAGTGAAATATAATCTTCTTTTCATGAATGAAGGATTATGAAATGATTTATGCATTATGCTGCCTTCTGATTTGAAAATTCAAGAATGAAAAGTGTGTTTTTTTGTGTGAAGCTCTTCATTCATTTAAAAAAAAACATCTGATACATTGCAAAAATTTATTGCCATTTGTTAACTCGTAGTAGATGCTACTGTTGCATATTTTAAACTGCTTAATTGAGGTAACTATAAATAATTAAAATAATAGAAAGACATTGTAAATAATAGTGTTTGGTTAAACATTGTGAAATACATTGAGTATGGTTTATAATGAAGAGGTTCTTGATTAAGTCATACTGAAAATAAATATTCTTAGTTTATGTCATGTAACGACTACATTTTTGTAAAATATAATTCATCAAATCCTTAAGAAGCATTAAAAAAAAATTATTAGATGGCATGTAAAGTACATTTTGCCAAAGTCCCGTACAGTCGACATTTCCACAGCGACCACCCGTCGCACTTAGGGCTGAAATACATTGCTGTCGTTGTGTAAATACACACACGCTTTTGTACGTTTAAAAAAAAAAAAACTTATTTAAATACATTAGGTGACGCATGTTATGGTTATTATATATATACTGTATGTGACTATTCTGAAATAAATGTATTCTGTTGCAAATTAGTTGCCTCTGGAAGGCCAAAGCTAATAGAGCTAATATGGAATATGGTTCTGTTTTAATTATGTCTCTCATTTGTAATGTAGGCCAACTGGGATGTTTTATTAAATGCACTCTATGTACATTAACTAAATTTTGCTGAGAGCTGTTTTAGCTCGCTAGCAGTAAAAAGCTATTTAAAGGGTTAGTTCACTTTTGTTTGTTTTTTTTGCTATTATTTCAGGTTTATTGTATGTTTGTGTGTGGTGAAGAATATTTGAGATGTCTGGAGATGTTTCTGACAACAATGGCATGTATTGGGGATTTGGGAATTTGTGGTCTAAAGCAAGAACCGACATGTAAAGGAATTCAAAAGCAGCTTGTCCAGTGGAGTTACGCCTCGGAGGTTGTGTGTTTGGACGTTATTCGATTATTCTTCAAAAAATTATGTTTATTATTTGCGGTTGGAAATATTTCCAGTGGCGCATTCACTCAAGGAATAGTGCCTCTCAAGGAAAGGTACCAACACAATATAGAACTTATGATTATTTATGTTTATAAATGTGAATAACTGAAACAAAATGATGTGTTCATATGTATCCTTCATCTAGCGCACAAAAACTGTCTGGACCAATTGAAAACATACACCAAAACTGAAAGGGAACTGTCTGCTTTCTCGTTACACAGTTCAGATTCTAAATTCAAACAGTCCAGAGACTCTGCGTAATTGCAATATTTAAATCTTTGAAGTGCGCAGAATTGATAAAGCCGGCTGCACTCGTGGTCCAGTTAGCTGGGCGCTCGCCTGAGGAGAGACCCTGGCTGTGGCACTTAAATGGCTTAAACGGGCTCCTCGGCATACGTGCATATTTGGGCATGTGCTGTGGCGGCGGGTGCAAGACTGAGTGGCTCCAGAAACTGATGAGGAGGATAAGCGGAGAATATCACAGCGAGGGCACGGTTCATTATATTCTGTAGTGAAGCATTACCCTCTGAATGACTAACCCAGGGAGGGATGGCCCGCCTGATTAGCGGGTGTACGGCGGCTTTAGCGGAAAAGGTCACGCCTTTAGGGTCTCGCAGGTCTGAGCAGTGAGGCTCCCGAGCTCAGGGCGTTTATTGGGGTGGAAATGGCGGGATTTTAATTAGCTGCGGAAGGAGTGCACTGGGGCTCTCACGCTCTGAATCCTGGGCAGGCCTGTGCCATCTGCCCACTTTAATTGAGTCGCTGGGGCTCGGCGGAGCGGGACGTAGGGGAAGGAGCAGAGCCAGCAGCATGCAGAACTGAAGAGGGACAGATAAACGCAGTGTGGGGAGAGGGAGGGGGGGGGGGGGGTGAAAGTGAGGGTCTGTAGTTTCAGTATTAGGGTTCCATACATGTAGTATTAGGGTGAGAGAGCATGTTTGGGTATAGTATTTGAGTGAGAGTGTGCGGGTATCATATTTGAGTGAGAGAGAGGGTGTGCGGGTATAGTATTAGAGTGAGAGAGAGGGTGTGTGGGTATAGTATTAGAGTGAGAGAGAGGGTCTATGGGTATAGTATTAGAGTGAGAGTGTGCGGGTATAGTATTAGAGTCAGCGAGAGGGTGTGTGGTTATAGTATTAGAGTGAGAGAGAGGGTGTTTGGGTATAGTATTAGAGTGAGTGAGAGAGGGTGTGTGGGTAT